>JACDJE010000527.1:77994-108025 GCA_016647715.1 Pavo muticus
CCGAAGTGTTCCGCTGTTCTGATTCTTTTTCTCTACAAAACATTTTAAAACACGTGTTGATTTAGGCTGGAACTTTTCCTGTTATCTCTGGAAGGGATCTGAGTCATTAATTGTCATTCAATCTGTGAATGATATTATGAGGATTTTCTTTGGTCAATTTGTAGCTCATCTCTTTGTAAACCAAGAATTAAGAATTAGAATCAAAGTGGAACTCAGCTTCACAGTGTAGTTATTTTGGGTAGTGAAAGAGATTTCTGTGACATGTCCATACCAATTTAGTGCTCAGACATGACTGAATTAATTCTGCTTAAAGATTTGTTAATTATGGGTCAGCTGAGCTGCAGTGACCAACCACATACCTACCTACAGCTTGTGGGGATGATGAGATGAGTGATTTTAGCTTGATCAGCTTTAATTAAGAGCAGCCAATACAAGCTACCTTGTTGGATGTTGTGGTGCGGGTGCAAAGACTGCCTGCAAGCATAGCTCTGCTCACAGCTGGGCTCCTGTGTGGTAGGCCTGCTGCTGCCTGCTGCCCTCCCTGTTCACAGCCATGTTCATCTCTATGCAAAGCAGCATGTGGGCATGCACAAGTTTTAGTGTGCACCAGCGGTTTGATCATGTTTACATAAATGAAGCTTGGTGTCCTGGACCTCCCCGCACAGTGGTTTTCTGTGGTGTGTGCCCTCAGAGGTGTCAGGGTGCCACCATGCTCTGCTGCGGCTGCTGTCAGGATTAGCATCCCACAGGTGTGAGCCCGAGTGCCTGAGAAGCCCAGGGAGGTGGCAGGGGCTTGTACTGCACCATGCCATAGATACACGTGTGGCAGTGATGGGGACATCCTGCCTGCTGGGGCCCTCTGCCAAATGCTTGTGTTGGTCTCACATCAGCACTTGAGTGACTCATGGGGACTCTTCCAGAATATTTAGCAAAGGCAGATGAGATTTGTAGGAGGGCTGACCTTGGGGTATGTGAGTAGTTCGGGGACGTTTGCAGCTGGCAGAATGAATGTACAGAGTAGGCTGTGAACTGTGTCAGGCTTTGCCTTGATGAAAGGGTCTGGGCACCCAAGCAGGATGTAGCTTTAGCCCTTACTACCTGGGTGTGAAATGGTAACTGTGAAACTGGGCTTTTCTGTAAAGCTTCGAGATTTCTGCATAGAAAGAATTGTACTATTTGTTAATTAAATATCTTAGCATTGGTGGGATTTCATCATGTGACTTAGTGCTGCCTTGAACAGAAGGGCTCTCCTGAGAGGAGTGACATGTATGAATGAGTGTGGTGCTGATAGCACCTTTTTATTGAACCATTTAATGAGTCAGTATTTTGGTTTTACTAGGAATTTCTTTCATTTCTGAATTGAATCATGATGGCTCTGTGACTTCTACAGTGGAAGAAATCATAAAACAGACGATTTCTTTAAAAAAAAATCACTAAAAAACAAACAACAATGACAAAAACAAAACAAACATTGATATATTTACATACATGTGTATGTAACATGTGCAGCCAGAAACAATCAGGTTTAGATGATTGAGTTATATTTGTAATTTAATTCACATGTTTTTTTTAACCCTGAATGTCAATAGAGGAGAAGAAACCTGAAGAAATTAGTTCACCACACCAGAGTACCTAAGAAGGTTGGCATATCACTGAGTGCATAAAAGCCCCTTTCAACACAGCATATTTTGAGTTTAAACTGCTCAAGTAATAAAAGATTACATCCAACCCTGATTAAAAACAGAATATATGTAAATACATTTATGTAGCAATTACGTATTTTATCAAATACTCATATATTGTCTTCACAGAGAAGACCAAATGCCGAGTCCTGTAAGGTCTACCCTGAAGACAGTCAGTGTCAAAACTTCACGAGATCTAAAATTGTGAAATAGATTCATTCATCCTTCAAACACATCTCTCACCAGTTGAGCTTTTTTGAAATTGTTTGATAAAGATGCAACTTGTTAGCTTATTTTGTAGTTCTATGCAAAGGAGGTGATCTTTGCTGAGATAAACCAACATGCATGATTATATGAGTGTAAGAAAATAGAGGCACATGTTGGAGAAGAGTAGCTGGGATTTTTTTTGGCTTAGAGACTTTGCGCTTAGTTTTCAGAGTACCGTAGCCTGCCTAAAAGAGCCGTTTTTATGCTCTGCTGTCTTCACAGCAAAGTATACAATCTCCCCTCTGTTTTGTAGGCATTTCCTGTCCTAGGAATTTTTTGCTGAAATTTCCCACTCTTGCTGCTTCTGTTTCAGCTCATTGGCTGCTGTGCTAATGAGGGCACTTGGGACTTCCTCTTAATTCAAGCACTGCATTGTGTAAACTCCTGAACAGGGTCAGGCAACATAGTGTTGCCAGCTGCACATCTGCAGCCATCTGGATTTGTGGCAGGAGTGCTAAAATAGACATGGTGTAGCAGAGTTGAAAGAGTGGCAAGAGCGATGTAAGTCATATTTGCACAAAACCCTAAAGTAAATGTCCCATATTTGATCTGCAGTATGTACAGAATCGTTATTGAGGTGTTGCATTTGCATACATCTGCATCAAATAAAGAGCAATGGGATGTGCTCTGAAAAAAGCTTGCTGGCTAATTCCTTGCCAATTGCATTTTTGCAAGGAGATTTAAGTAGTCATTAAAACCTCTGATAATCAAACAACTCTCTGCTCCCACTTCTATGCCTTCATTAAGATTCTGTTTCTAATAAACATCACTTAAGCATGTTCATTTATTACAATAACATTATTAAAGAGAAATAATTGCATGCTGTCAAATTACAGCTCTGAAGACTGAGAACAGAGAGACAGGTGAATGATGAACAGCACTTTCTATCTGTGCTTATCAGCTGTTAGGCGAACACCTGGGTGAGGGTCTTATCTCCTTTCCTTTCTGATCCTTTCTCATTGCTCAGCATCTCTAGTGACTACTCCTGGAATTACCCTGTGGGTCTGCTGGAAGTCAATTCAGATGTGGAATGGTTCCATTCATTTAGATTCCATGGCAGAATTATCCATACAAGTTGTAGTCCCTCCCCTTTTCTATGAAAGCTTTCATTTGTGTTGTTTTGATGGTTGGTTGGTTTTTTTCTGGGTTTTCTTTCTTTTCTGCTTTCTTGGGCACTAGAAGCGTGGGTTTTCTACTCAGTATTTTTAATGCTGTTTTTACGCTCAGTATTTGTACAACTGAAATGAGACAACTCAAAATAAAGTTCTCATAGTTCTAGATCAAAGTTTTTGCAGGCAATAGTTTTTTGAGTTTTTTAACTCATTTTTAATGACATCTGGATCTTTTGCAGTTGTTGCTCACTGTGTGAAGACTTTTTTTTTTTAAGAAGAGTTATTTTTAGATAATATGCTTATGTGTGAGCACTACAGTTCTGGACTTTTCTTTCTAACTTATGTAATTTAAAATACCTGTTTCCGAAACACCCTCTTGTAGAAATCATAGGGTTTCTTGGATTTATTATCTTCTTGGTATGTCATTTATAGCAGAAATATATCTCCCATTTTAATATATTGTTTTTTATCTACAGTGCCATAGGTTTTCACAGCTAATCCTATTAAATTTAGTGGGGATTTTACCTTTGATTTCAGCTAGAGAAAGGTAATGACCTTTATGTTTTTGATTGGCAATTATGTTATAGCCTTAAGATTATGATAGAGGAGGATAAAGTTATACAGAGGCTGTTATAACTAAAGTGGAGTTAGTCGTGCTTTCAAAGGTCTTTGATTGTGAAGATAATTTTAATAAAAAAACATAAAATTGTTTTATTGGGTTGTCTACTTAAATTTATCATTATAGGTCAAATAGTAATGGACAGTAACAAAGAAGTCAAGAGCAATTATAGACATATGTCTTGCGGATGTGTATTTTGTCACAGAAAGCCAGAATACAATTTTTGTGAAATCTTACAGGTATTACTCGTACAAGCAGCCTGTTTGCATCGTAGGTATATTAAAACACCAGGGTGCTTATGTTGATAGGGTAGTTGGTCCTTTGGTTTCAGTTGCTTGATGACTATGCCATTTCACTGAAAGTGGATTTCCTTAACTTATCTCAGGAATAATGTCTGGATAGTGTAGCTGGCCTTGAGTAGAAGTAAGACAGTGCGAAAAGCAGAAAATTCAGATGGTCTCCTTCCTCTGAGCCTCTGAGAACAGTTGGCTCTAGTCATATACTGACTGTAAAACTACCAGTCTGTGACCAGAATCTTTAAGAGATGCCTTTTACGTGATCAGTTTTCATTCAAACAGAGATGAAAGAGCATTTATGTTGAATTTTGCATTGGATGTTCATCCTGAATAGGAAACCAGAGTTGTGTAGACCACCTAGGCTTTAAAGCAGGAGGTAACATAGCTGCTGGAAATGATCATTGGAGTGAGTATTGTTGCCACTAGTATTGCGTTCACCTTGGAATAATGTTCTCAACATGCAAGGGTGGATTAAAAACAAACTTCTTTCAAGATGAAAAAAAATTTTTTAAAAATTGTTTTTTGGATAGCCAAGACAGTGAGAGGGATTTACCAAGACTGTGCCATAAGGAGCTACAGTTTTTTTTTTTCATATTTCACTTAAAGTTGCATAGAAGATGTTATTTCTGCAGCTGGGTTCAGGGCTGAAAAACACATCACAGTGATGCTGCGTGGAATTTATATTCTCATAAGGAAGAGAAATGGTAGGGTTTTGAACATACTTGTTTTTCCTTTCCAAATATTATATATTAAAAGTTGAAGCAAAGCACTTGGAAAATAAGATTTGGGAAATTTTATCATAAAGTTGCTATTCAAAATCCCAAATGAAATAATTACATGTACTAACAGCCTTTTTTTGGTAACCACTTGTAGATCCAGAAGCTGAAATTAATTGCTCTTTGATCAGGTTAAAACTCATCTTCCTAACTGTGTCAGTTGAAGGAAGTATGGAGCCTGGAAAGTTTGGATAATAGCACCTTCAGGTTGTTTTTTTTTTTTTTGATTTTTTTTTTTTTTCCAAAAAGAAGAAGAGAACCTAAATGAGGAACTCAGATAAAGTTTATATAAAACTTAAATGGAGTATTTCAGCCTGAAATAACTGTACTTTTTGGAATGTGAATTGATTACTTGCTCTACTTGTTTTTAGAAGGCGGTTTTGAATTCATTCTTTCCTTTCTCCATCAGTGTTTTCAGATCAAAATTTTAGATGTGGATGATTTTCTCTAAATTATCCTTGCTTTTATGGATTTTATTTATTTTTAAATAGAAAAGCTTTGTCACATGGGGAAGAGAACAGTTCTCACCTAAGTCTGTTATCTGCTACCATTTAAGATGTGTTCTTCAAGAAACTTTGTCTCAGTAATGTGAAACCATGCCAGTGGTAAGTTAGTTTTGGAGCCAGGTGCTGGTCAGTTGGCTCTCCAACTGCTGTGTTAGTGCTACTGAGCTTTCCCAGTTCCTGGCCATGTCCTATCCTCTTGAGAACTGCAGGAGAGAGCAACTGAGCACTGTTCATGTCCCAGAGACAGAAGGCACTCAGATAAGAGCAGGGGGTGCAGGCAGTGCTGCACTCTCCTGGTGCCGCTTGCTTTCCTCAATGCAGCATCCCCAGTGTGGCCAAGCTGTTGCAGCTGGCTCAGCTTTGGGCCTTCTATGTGGTGGCACAAGGCCACTCGCTCAGCGGTGTTCTGCTGACTGTTTCTCAGAATGATCTCTTACGTAACCAAGCTTTGCACGATGCTGTGTGTATGATTCCAGTGATGGTGCTGACAGGCAGGTGCTGCCTGCCAGATGACGCAGATGTACTCTAGAGGAGGAGAGATTTAAATATACAATCAATTGCTCAGTTAGGGAAAAAGAAAAAGGGGAAAAAAAAGGAAGCTTTAGAGACACTATAGTTACATATTCCATTTTTTTCTGTTATATGGTAAAATAATGAATGAAGAGAGACTCTGAGAAGTGAGTGATGAAGCTGGTGAGGTCTCTGTGGTTGCATGCTCCCAGGCTTACCTTGAAGCTCCCCAGTTATTGGACCACTAGACATATTGATATTTTTCTTTTGTAAATGGCCATGAATGCCAAAAAACGTATTAAAATTTGGTACTCTTCTTTAAAAAAAAAAAGTGTACGTTGTTTTAAAACAAAATTTACTGGAAAAAGAATTGCTGTTTCCCCCATCATCTTTTCTCTACAAAAATAGTTTTTTGCCCAGACCTTTTCTCTAGGTCTGCAGAAATCGCTATGCAATATGGCACTATACCATCATGCTAAATGCAAGAGGGATGTTTTGTATTTAATCAATGGCAGGCAGACTTATCTAAGATTTATTGTTTCATTTTCTTCAAAACTACTGGTCATTTTTTACTGCAGAAAATGTGCTCCTGTGGAAATCAACCCAGGCATTTGGTGTCAGTTTAAGGAAGCAAGAAGAAATGAGAACAAGAAAAACACAAAGAAAATGGCCTCAAGGGAAATCTCTGCATAATTAACTTGAAATTGCTACTGCTAGAAATACTGTTGCTGCTTTTTCTTGCCAGGGCTGTCACCTCACACAGGAATTTTAGCTTAGAGCAGGGAGTGGAGCTTATCTGTAGCATCACTGAAGATCAAGGTTTTATGTGGCTTGATTTTTCCAAACTCTAGAGACCACTATTCTCTGTGGTATATTGCTAAATGGTAAGAAGAAAGGATATTGAACAGGAACAAGAAACCCTATCAAATTTGTGTTTTTAAAAGAAACCTACCCCAATTTTTCAAGTGGAAAACTCGTAAGTGAAATTAGTGGGAAGATCGTGCAACATAAATGATAACAATTTGTGTAGAGACCCAGAGATAACTGCCAATGTTTTGGTTTGGATTTCCAATTTCCCTTCTACCTGTGAAGGTGTTGTGGGGAAGTTTGATTTAGATCGAAAGGAGGATCTGTGGGCTGAGTGAGATGCCCATTTTCGATATGGAGAAATCCTTGTCATGTTATTTCTTGCAGATGGTCTCACAGAAGCTTTGGTTGGGGGATAGAATCTTACCTGAATGAGTGAAATACAATGAGTGAAAAAAGGAAGTGAGAAGAGAAATTAGAGTGTACAATATTGTCAACAGTTCTCAACTCTAACACATCAAAACATGGATGAATATTTAGTAGATTCTTAATGCAATAACTGCTTTTCAGTGTTACTCATCTTATCTGAGCTGTTGCTGTAGCTACAGTGTAACCCCGAGAGTTGGCAGAAAGTGAACCGTGTATTCTACCACGTTCCGTGGCCTGCCTTAAATGTTTGATGAATGATTGTAGATTCTAAAGCAGATGTTAGCAGGAAATGCCAATGAATACGTACACATAAATTTCTTTCCTAATCCCAATTAAAAGTGGACTCTATTATCAACCTTGTTTCAGGCTTTCTTGTTTAAGTAACTTAATGTGCCCTCAAATATCTTGTCATCAAATGCGTATTTAATCCTAATTTGTATCCTGGGGTTTCATAGAAAGTTATGCCATATATGAGAGGGTAGTCCATAAAATAAACCTCATTAGTATCTCTTCAGTGCTGATTTAAGGTCATTAATTTGCATGGGTAGATGCTGTTATAAACAATATGTGACATGGGAAAGGTTTTTATGGAGTCAGTTTAGTGGAAAATCAGCAAGGTCAGAGCTGCTGTAGCTCTAATGTTTGGAATGAGTCAGGTTTGACATTTCAAGTTGAGAAAGCTCAGGATGTGTAGAATCAAGCTAAGATTACACTGGAAAGATGATTTGGGGGAGGAGAAATCAGATTTTTAAATTGACATGCAGTGCTAAAACTGGGAACAGTTTGCCTGGATTTAAAAAAAAAAAAAATGACTAATACAGAAAAAATATGAACGTATTTGGGAGGAAGAAATCAGTGTAGAAATGTGTGCTAAATGCTGCAAGCATCCTATGCAGTAAATAAGGAAAGGGACAGATATTGCTAATCCAAACCATCATGGAAGTAAATCAGCTAATAAGTTAGTTAATCAGGAGCCAGAGGTGAAAGAAGTATTAATTTTAGATCTCAGATCTCACTCCTTCCAAACTGAATTCCTGTCTGCTGAAAGGGTTGGCACATCACAGAATTGCCATGTACAATGTACAATTGCCATGGAGATGATTAGGAGAACTTTTCCTGTGATTTAGATTTTCTGTTTTGTCTCTGCTTAGTTCTTATTTTCCATGCTTCCATAAAAAGAAAGGATAATCTGAATGCTAGTAATGAAGCATATATTAATTTTAAATATCTTAATCTAGGATGATTTGTATTGTTTCTATTACTCTTCATACTGTGAACCGAGTCTAAAGGCGTTCTCCACAGTCACACAGGGAAGCTACCGTAGGAGTGGGACGTGGCCTCTGCCTGTCAGTACTTAGACCAGCGCCCGTTGGTTGGTTCTTGTCTTGCTGGGTTTTTTTTTGTTTGTTTGTTTGGTGGTGGTTGTTTTTTGTAGCAGCTATGTACACTGCAGTTTTATCTAAGAACTGGGAAAATTATTTGTATAGATAAACATATGTACAGAATCATAGGGGTTGGAAGAGGGACCCCTGGAGGCCATCTAGTCCAACCCCCTGCTAAAGCAGGTTACCTAGAGTAGTTGCACAGAAAAGCATCTGGGTGGGGTTTGAATATCTCCAGAGAAGGAGACTCCACAACCTCTTTGGGCAGCCTGTTTTGGTACATATCCAGTACTGCATTTTGTATCGTTACTGTTCAGGGGAAGGACTTAACGAAGAAATGCACAAGTAATTCTGTTGCCTTAAATGCCATTTGTTGACTTGATGTGACTCACACATGGAGTGCAAGGGACAGTGTTAATTTCTGCAATAGAGGATGCAGAAATTATTCCCTCCTGAAATATGCCAGGCATACAAGTAATGGTAAAATGCAGGAGGGAGTGAGCTGTTCCTTTCCTTTTTGCTGTAGAGAAAAGTGGTGCCAGAGAGAAGAAAGGTCCCCTTGGACCTACTGAGGCTGACGATTTTCCTTCCATTTCTGAAATATCATTAGGCTGATTACTGAGATGAGCAGTGCTTGTGCAGAAGGATGGAGGAAGGGAGAATTGCTTTTCTGAGCTGCCAGTACAGAAAAACACAGAATCTGTATTTATTGCCAAATTCCAGGATTCTATCAAAGGAAAGCCACAGAAGCATAAAGATAAATGCCTGTTGTGCTCAGTGGCATATCCCACTCACGTTACTTCTGAGGATAGAGCACTAGGCCCACTATATCAAATATTTAGTCACTGCTGAATTCTTCATTGTTCTGGCCCTTGCACCTGTGTACCCTCTCTAAGAGCATTTTCATTCAGCTGAGAATGTGAATGCTGCTCCCTGCTATTTTTGGAGCAGTGGGTTTTCTTCATCCAGATCATCGTCAGAAGTGGGGAATGTAACAAGTAGAAATGGTTGCTAGCAGCAAGGGCCCAGATGCAGCTGATGAAGACAAGGTGTTGGAAGTGATGGTCTCCTTTTGTATAACTGAATGAGCAGCTGTCTTATTTGCTATCCCAGCTTCCCTGGAAGCCAGAAAGAAGAGCGTTTGTTCGTGATCAGCAGGTTCAGAGACTACCCAAAGCTGGAGAGTTCAGCTTGCTGGAGTATTTTCTGTTTGTTCTTGCAAGAGATTGAGCACTGTACATAGGTCATTCCAAAATTAATGCCTGCTATTTATTTCCATGGTAAATACAACAGATACAGGGAGCACTACAACACTGTTTAAAAGAGTAAACTCTCAGCTACAAAACCCTATTTTTCAATATAGTCACTACCATTTGCTAATCTGCACTAGCAGAGGTGACACTCTGTTTCACAGTTTCTGTGACAGCATTGTTGCTAGGAAAATGTTTTCCACGCAGTCCGTCTTTCATCAGCCCAAACAGAAGGAAGTCAGAAGGTGCCAATTTGAGACTATACAGTGGATATAGTAAGACAATCTATCAATGATTGATGTACTCCATGTCCTTCAAACTGGTATGGGGCCTGGCATAATGTCACAAGACATGAGTTGTCTTCTCTGGCTTGACTCAGGAATGTTGAGCCTTCAGCTTAGTCAGTGTTGCAATGTAGCAGAGTTAATGGTTTGTCTGAATTCCAGGAAATCCAGACAGATCACCCCTTTCCTATTCCAAAAGACAGTGCATATCACTTTACCTGCGGAGGGCTGCATCTTGAGCTTTGATGGGAATCAATATAATCCATATTTGCCACTCCATAGACTGCCATTTTAACTCCAGTTCATGGTGACACCACATCTTGTTGCTGGCAATGATGCAATCCAGGAAACTCACCTTCAGCCTCATATTGGTTCAATAGGTCCTGACAAATTTGCATATGGAGTTCTTTCTGTTCCTTTGTGAGCATTTGTGGGACCCACCTGACACAAACTGTGATATTCCAGTGTTGCCGCCATTGTTTCCAAGGCACTGAAGCTGATATTCAGCTCTGTACACAATTCCCTGGCTGTAATCCTCTGATTTGCCCGGATGAGCTGATTGAGAGGCTCTTCATTTAATGGTGTGACAGCTGTGCGTGGCCATCTGGAAGATGGCTCGTCTTTCATGTCACTGTTGCCACTGCTGAAATGCAGCACCCACTGCTTCACTGCACTTGCATTTACTGTTTGATCTCTATAAATGTTCAGCAGGCATAGATGAATGGTGATGGGTGCCATTTTTTCCACATGGAGGAATTCAATTGCACACCTTTGCTTCACGTACACTTCCACGTCAGACTCCATTTTGTCCAACTCTACCCCTGTGTTGTCTTCTGTCACGTGACAACAAAGTGTGGTAGAATGTTGGTGCGAAGATTCCATCTCTGGTGCCATCCCACCAACTTCTGCCTGTGATTTTGTGGGCCAACATAATAAAATAGGAATCATTAACTTTGGAGCAGCTCTTATAGATCACATATATATGCTGGATTCTGCTTTTTCCTCGAGTCTGGAAATGTGCAGTAATTTTACTGAAATTGTTAGATTTGGGGAAAAAAAAATCAGGTAAATGCAGAATGTTCAAGTTAACACCTAACCCTGGGTGTTTCATTATTCCAGAGGAAAGAAGGGAGTTAGTGTGACTCACCAGAAAAAGCTAAGTGTTTCTCATCTTTATGAATCACATTAGAATTGTTTTTTAGTTTTATTTGTTTTGTTGCTTTTCTCATGAGACCTGTAGGAGTCATTGGGCTGACTTCTCCTTATTGTTGTCACAATTTTGATGAACTTGAATTCAAGATCAAGTTACATTTCATAAGTATACTGAGAGTTTGTTAATTACAAATGAAGGAATTGTACTTCAGTATGCTGAAAATTTTCTTTTGTAGTAGTAAAGTGGTTACTTGTTAGATCAGCTGCTCACGTTTCTGTTTCATCTAAAGAGGCCACAATGATCTGAAGCCAGTCTGAAGTAATAGATGATGAATGTTTTTGTGACAAACTGAATTTTGCCTGTTACACATAACAATAATAGCAGAATTATTTTTGTTATTTGTGTCACATTATTTATGAGAAGCACTTCCTTCCACTGTATGTCATAATTTAGCTGGAAGTCATCTGCATAGACCTACTAATATCTAAGTAAGGCCATTAATTGCATCCTTCTTGTTGACAACAAAATGCGTATATGAGCCGATGCCCATAGTTTTCTTTAAAATGTTTTACTGTTTACAGTGCTGTGTGTAGAACTATTCAGATTTATAGTAATACATGACAAAGTTTAAAATTTCCTTTTAGTTAAAAGTTTAGGAAGACCTAGGTGGTTGTCTGATTTGACAACAGTATTTCTTGAGTTTGTGTAATATTAAGGCTTTAATTTGCTGGTTGTCATTCCTGAATATCCAAGTGTTATGTACCTTGATGTATCAATAATATTTGCTGCTTTTCGTATAGAAGAGAGAAAATACCTTTCCTTTAAGTTTTGCAGTGAATGGAAGTTGAAATATAGTGACCCTTCTAAGCAATTTTCAATCATACATGCTCTACCTATAGTAAAGCTTCAACATTATTGACTTAATACATACTTACGGTTTTTACTCGGCATTAGGGCTGAATAGAATAACTGTCGTAAGTAAATTAGGAGTCACATTTTCCTCTACAGGTAAATACATGTCTTAGAGGGGATATTTTACATTCACTATCTACGTTTTTGTTTTCTTATTTCTGAGCCCTTTTATTTTTCCCTAAGTGTAGAATGTATGAGCTATAGACAAAATAATTAAAGTCAGACTTAATAAACTTAGTTAGCAAACTATGAATCAAATCCTGTAGAGTACTTACTGGCAAATCATTCTTCCAGTGCAGGCTAGAGCTCTGCTGTGAATGTTTCCTCTGCGGTCCAAAATCTAGAGTCCACCTTTGTGAAATGCTGAATGTCAGTGAGAGCCATGAGGGGAAGTGCTGAGCATCTTCCAGGATTGGCCCTTACTTTTGTTCCCATCCTGTGTATTACGCAGTTTGGTTTTTTTGAACTAATACTTTTCTTTGTTTTTTCCCTCATCCTGAAAACTAGACTATGTTATGTTGATTTCAAGCCCTCTTAATGCAAATAAAGAGGGCCATATGGCCTATTCACTTCATAAGAAGATTAACATTCAGAACTTGGTTTGCTTATGTTGTCTTTTGTTCTGGTTTGGTTTGTTTCCTTAAGATGAGATAGCCATCTCTGTAATATTAGTATATTTTATTTACTGTAATCTGATATACCATTTCTCTCCCTTTTTCTCCTCCCCCTAAGATTATCGTTGGAGAAACCGCAGTGTTTTGTCTACAGTTAGCTACAAAGGATTTTGAAAATCAAGAAAAAACAATATTAACTGGAGACTGTTGTTATATAAATCCACTGGTGCGCAGAACCATCAGATTCCTTGGTATGAGCAAAATTAATGTTTTCATTTTCTGAATGATGGAAGTGATTAAATATGTCTTAAGTTTGACTTGGAGAAACTATTCAGATAACGATACAATATTTCATGTACAGTCCTAACTTGAGTGCAATGAATTCTTTCCTTTTGGACAGCGAATTAAGTGTCTTGGAAGTCTGGATTAAAACAAACGAACAAAAAAACCTGTTTGCAGAAACAGTACTAAAACCAGAAAAACTTGGGATCACAAGAGAGGAAAAAAAAAAAAAAGACAACCAGCAGGCCTTGACTAGTGGGAGATGGAGAGGGGAAGTATCTTTATACCAAATCTATGGTCAATGGTTCTCTTTTGGCTATGCGCACATACAGCAGCTAAAGCTGAGGACATTAGGGTATAAGTGTGTGTGTTTTGAAAGCCTGCCTAGTTTAGGTACTTTCTTAGCCTGGAGCATGTGTTATAATCTATAATAGATAACTCTATGAAATCCACTGGGTAAAACCCACCTCCCCTGACTTCACTAAATTTGAGATGTTGTGCTTTCTACTTATTTCATTGTAAATGCATTTTGGAGAGGGAAGTACCACCTCTCAGAATGTCTGCTAAATACTCACAGATGCTGCTTTTTAATATGTGCAGGGATGTCACAGCCAGACTCCATTTGTCTGCTGTGTGTTTCTCTCTCTTGGCTGTATCTGAGGGCAGCAGCTGGGGAGCAAAGCTGCAGGGCAGATCATCCCGTGTGCCCCTGTGCAGGGGAGGGAGTGCTGCAGCTGGGTCTGTGCATGCTGTGCCTGTGCCACAGCCGTGATGCCGCCTGCCAGCGCAATAGCTCACTGTCACACAGGGATTCTGGAGTCATTGAGTGGGGAGACTGCCCTGCATAGACCTGGAGTATGTGGGCAGTCATACTGAGGAGCTCCTCCAGCTCCTATTGCTCTGTACAGGGGCTATGTGTGGCCAGAGGCCACCTGGTGGGCTCTCCTTGCTCACAGAAATGAAGCCGAAATGTGGTGGGTAGGGCAGGGATGAGTATGGCTTCCGCACTGTTGCACCAGATGAGGTGTCACTCCCCGTTACCCTCACAGAAGTGATGTGGCTGCCTGTTGTGGGTCTGCACACACTTTGGGGCTTGCTGGAGGGCCATCCTTCTCAGCACCTAGGCTGGGCACAGGCCAGTGCTTGTTAGTGTCAAGCTGCTCATGGTGAATCAACATTAGTGTGACACTGTTGACCAGACAGAATCCCAGGAACCATTCTTGGGCCTCCAGCTTTGCAGAGGGAAAAAAACTGGCCTTTAAAGATGCACATGCTTCTGTGGTATCACATCTGCTGTGGTGTGCATCCATTAATGTCCTCATTCTCACGGTGCTATGTGAATTGGGAACTGCCAGAATTCACATTATATTCATAGCTAGCTATAGAGTTGAACTAGGGGAAAGGTAAACTGATTTGCCCATGGAATCCAGGAATCCTGTAACTAAGGCAGAGTTTGGATATGTCTGCTGACTTGGCTTCCCAGTCAGGGTGGTTGCTGTGGTTGTATTTTTTTCCAGAGTTTGCTTTCTGCTTCCAAAAAGATAGAGACATCAGAATAAGATATATCTAGTTTTGCTTTCTTTTTCAACTAATCATGTAAATGCATTTCTATTCTTATGAACAAATACACATGCTTAATGCTTTGTTGATGTCTGATTAAAAAAAAATAAAAAAAAGCTTTAGTATAAGTAGCTCCTTGAGTATAGAGATCTTTAACTCATTGTGTTGATATTATGATTAACATGTCGTGCATAGAGGTGTGCCCAGTAGCAGGCAGATAAAGACAACTTGTGCATGGCAATATTAAATTATTCAGTACTTCAGCTTACTTACAGCTGAGAAAGGAAAATGTTTGTCCAGTATGTGCGATGACTTTTCAGGTTACTTCACCATTCAGTGCTTGACTTCTCTGTCTTTCAAACAGGGTTATAGGGCGGAGAATTTGCCTCCGTTATTTCTGTTAATTGAACATGGGCAAAGGCTAGATGTTTGGCTAGCTGCCCCATATAGATGGGCATGCGTGGCTAGGGGACCAGGAAAGCAGGCTTTTTCATGAAAGATGAGTGTACTCCTCTGAAGGATGGAGAGAGAATCAAGTGTGTGGGTATGTTGCAGTGTTGCTTCTACCATTGGATAGGAAGGTATCATCTCCAACATCATCAAGGATCTTTAGGGTATGGTCTTGTCCCTGTGTGCTTGGGGATCGTTCACATTCTTAAATGAAGGGAGCTGATTTGTTACTTGTGATAAATATTATAATATGTTGTCCAGGACTGAAATTGTCAGGAAATTTAACTCTTTGTTTCCCTCTTTAGGAATTTACGCGTTTGGACTGTTTGCTACGGACATCTTTGTAAATGCTGGACAAGTAGTAACAGGGAATCTTGCACCACATTTTCTTGCACTTTGTAAACCCAACTATACAGCACTTGGATGTAAACAGTATACACAGTTCATCAGTAGTGCACATGCCTGTACTGGAAACCCAGACCTTATCATGAAAGCCAGAAAGACATTCCCATCCAAAGAAGCAGCACTAAGCATATATGCAGCTATGTATCTGGCTGTAAGTATATTGTACTGTTTAATATCACTGTATTTTTGAGAGCATATTGACTCAAACTATTTGAGAGGGGAAGAATGGAGGGAAGGTAAGACAACTAATGACCAATTTTATGCATGTAATCCTTCTATGTGTTACTGTGAAAGTTTTCAGAATTTGGTTCATTGGACTTAATTCTGGCAATTACAGGTGTACTTATCCTTGCAGATGTAGTAAGCCTTAAAAGCTAAAAAAATGTTTACGGCCATGCTGAGAGAGGATAAACTGTTCAGGAATGGTTATAAACTTAGGATAACCAGGTTCTCAGTTTACTTTTTCCCTGTTTCCAGACAATCTAGGAGAAGGCTCTGTTGTGTGGCAAAGGGGAGGGGGAAAGGATTGTCTGGTAGTATCTTTTCCTGTGTTTTAACCCAATTTAAACTAGTGGAATTGCATGTGGCTGTATTTGTTGGTGGGGTGAAGCAAAAGAGTGGGCAAATGCAAATGTCTGATCTCTACAAGTTTCCTGGGGATCCATGCATATCCACAGGTACCAGAACTGATATCTATAGGTACTGCAGTTCTCTTGCAGTGAGTTTGGCTCTTATTCTGCATTTCAGTGGGCTACAATACAATTCAGCACTTCTTCCCTCTCTTCTTTGTAACACTGAGTGATGAGTAGGGCTGGGATAAACTGCTGTTTGCTGGGTGGCATCAGAGCTGCTGCTGAGGTAGTTCAGAAGTGGGAGCAATAGGAATGAACCTTGCTCAGGTAGCTCAGTGCAGTGCTCCCTGGATTAGTTTGGAGTGCAGGTTGTTCCATCTGCAAGCAGCAACATGTGTTCTTGATAACATTTTCCTCAGGGCACCCCTGTGGAAATCTTCCAGCCAACCTGGGCCTGCAACCATAGGCCTTTATAGCCCACTGGAAGAGCCCAAGGCTTTCCCCATGGTGTCAGTGGGAAGTAGGGCAAGTGTGTCCCTCTGGTAATTTCAGGAGTCAGCCCTTCAATTCCTTCAGTATGTGAATGGTGTGTGTGTGTGCGCATATGTATGTAGACACATGTGAGTGTTCATCAGTTTTGAGCATATATATTTAATGAGCTGACTTTTAATTTTTGATTGATCTGGAAGCTGATACTTGCTAGCTGATACTCGATATGTGGTAGTGCACCAACGCCATGCTTCTGGGTATGGTTTCAGTGCCAGTACTTAAAACCTGCATCTCTGACAGTAGCGTTTACTAAAAGTTCCTTGTGGGCAATGCTTTCTTGGAGATTTAGATTATCAATTAGCACAGGAAGGTGTTAGCTGCAAATTAGAGATGAGCAATAATATTCTGTTCTAACTTGTGGTAAATGTAAGACTGCTAATAGTATCATCTTTATTTGGGAGATATTTGAGGCTTTGCTTCACTGAACTGCATGTCCAAATTTGGTGCAAACTATTTTAGAAAATGTTCAGCATTCTACATTTTAATTGCTCCTATTTTTCTCATCCATCTGTAAAGTTGGATTTCCACTGTTGCCATGAGTCACAGAAACTGAAGGAAACCAACTGTTCAGCTACTGCAGAGCAGAAAGAAAAACAGTATTGATACATTTTAAAAATAAAAAGTAGGCAATTACTAAGACTTAATACCTAGTACCATGGCTTTTGATACAGCTACAGTGCTTTATGCAAACCTTACGTTGTCTGTAATCAATAATCAGTTAACAACATCAAAATTGGAAGCTGGTGTGATCTGTTTCATGACTTTATAGTCTTTCAGTAACAGCAGAAATGGATACATCCTGTGTCATAAGTGTATCACTGTGATGCATGACAGCGTCATCATTTAACTAAAGCACCGTAAACTGCTGACAGGACTGATGAGTTGTTCTTGTAGGCTGCCTGATGAACTAATTACTGTGATGTATCTGCTGAGTGCTAGCCTACACATTTAGGGCCTTGATGTGATATTGGCAGTCTTTTTTTCTTTTTCTTCTTCCTTTTTTTTTAAATCCAGTTGCACTCTTACTGCTAAAAATATTGTTTGTTACACACCAGGCAGAGAAATGCGATGTTCCAGTATCTAGGGTCATGTCCTTACAGTGTCATGATGTTTATTGGGAAAGTTGGCTCCGAATAACAACTTTCTCATCGTTATTCACTGGAGTAGAATGTTTAAACAGTAGCCTAGTCTTTGTATGAAAAGTGGTACAAAAGTTATTGAGAGCACGGACATAAAGACCTTCATATACTACTCAGCTAGTACTTCATAAGCATATCATTTCTGATACAAAATGTGCTTTTTGATTAACAGAAATGTTTGGGTGAGAGTGTAAGATTTTTACAGAATCCTTCCTGGACATTTCAGCCAGCTGTGCACAAACCAAAACCAGCTTAAAGATATAAACAGGCAACATGCACCTAGCATCTTGTTAGCAACAACTTTTTCATCTAAGTTCTTAAGTCTTCCTTTTTCACTCTTCCCCTCTTTTGAGAGTGGGTGGCTGCTATGGTAACTCTGAATTCCCTTCCTGCTGGAAGTACAGGCTTTTGCAAACAATTGTACTGCTAATATTTAGACCTCTCTAGCATTTACCTCCATTGCTTTTCTGAGTACCTATCAAGAAAGACTTAACAACTGAAATGTTAAATGGCAGCAATGTGCTTAGGTTTTTTCTCAACCCTATCCAAATGTGGATACTTCCAATGATTCATAATTTCTTAAGACTTGCAGGTTAATTTATCCCTTGTATACCCGAACTACCATACATATATTTCAAAATCTCTACCCAAAATGGCTGTTATGAGGACATCTCCTTAGCTGATTGCTCAGCTAATCTTAAATCTCCTTTGTGTGTGCATGAGCTAGAGTTGGATTACTAAGTTCAGTGCCATCAGCATTCGCTTCTTATCAGCATTGCAATTCACCCTTTTTCAGGCTGGTACAGCATCTGCTGACACGGATATTAAGGCAAATACTCCAAATTCATTAAATTGATGTATCTGTATAAGCCACATTTCAATATGCATAAGCTAACACAGCCAGGATGATTAGAGATACGTTTTGAATTTATGAAATTGAGTATATACTTCCATGGGGTTTTTTTTGTTGTTTTTTTTTCCCCCACAACCAACGCACAGAAATGAGAAGTCATGAGTCTTTTTATTGGTAGGATTTCAAAGTGATCTGTGAAGATGTAGTCAGTCTATTCCCATGGATTCAGTATGAGACTAGTGACTAACAGTTGTCCTTTGATGTTACAAATATAGGGGATTGTTCATTGCTAGCTGTAGTTTAAAATAAATTTTAATTAATCATACAAAACTTTGCATTTTCTTGCTGCACTGGATAAGAAGAATTGACTGCTGACCTATCAGAAGCATGCTTTTGAACTTGGTGCTATCTGATACATTTCAGACTTGCTTTAGATTTGCAATGATAGAGGAGAAGGTTTAATGTCTTGATAATTAACACAGCCCTTAGACATGCAGGCTGTTTCTGCTGCTTTGAACTGGCTGCATCTACAAGCTCAGGCAGGGCAAGCAAATACAGCTGACAAATAATTCTTCCCTATATGCAGAGCTTTTGTTGAGATCTCGATCTTCTGCTTGGCAAGGTTCTGGCTTCTGGCATTCTGCTGCATCACCCTTGCTGTTCAGTGTGTTTCTAAGTCACTGGGAAAAGACATCAAGGCAGACTGGGTCACAGTGTTGGCAATATGACACTGCCTAGTGTCATTCCTTGATCCGGTCTTTGAGTCTTGAGGTCTCATGTCATCTCTGAAGACCTTGTTCTTGAAGTGTTTTTATGGGTCCCACTCAGTGGGTAGGTGACAGTGGCGTGCTGGGCCTCTGTTTGATAGGCTTTGAGTGTTGAGATTTAACAGAATCGTTGTATAGAATTTGCTTTGTTGTTGTCTTTTTTTTTTTTTTTTTTTTTTTTAATAAGTTAAAGGATTCCTTTGGCTGCTTTTCAGGGACTTTCTTTTCTCTGTCTGTCTCAATGAGGAAAAATATCCACTGACACTGATTGTACAGCATATATAATGGTCTTCATCTAATGGATGCACTGGTTGCTTCGGATTGGATAGCAAATTAACATCAATTTTTTGTTCCAGATATTAATCTAAAGACCACTGGAGATTTCTTGTCAGTCAGTTCTTTGTAACAATTCAGCTGCTCAAGATAACAACCTCTGTAGACTGAATCTGTTCTAATTAACATTTGGGTGATCTTACAGTCCTGATACATTGGAGAATATCTGTCTCCTCTAGTTGTTAAAATTGCATCTGTAAGAAACTATTTGTGAGACAATTTACAGTAAGTTCCAGCATTTCTAGAAGTTTATTTTCCTTTTTCCAATCCACACTCTTGACTTTGAAACCCAACTTTTGCCTGATGTTATCAAAAATTACTGCAAAACATACGAAAAAAATGGAGACGGCCTCAAAAGAACAACAAAAAAAATCTTCAATGAGCATTTTTGGTTGCAGTAAGGCTCAAATAATTTGAGAATAGGACTGTTCTTTGCTCTGGTAATAATTTGACCAAATAATTACTAATCAAGGGAGCTGAAGAGCTTTTACATTGTCAGACAGGATTCTGACTAACAATTTAACTTGCTTGTAGTCTGCAGTCCACTACAGCCTACTACTTTTTCAGATTTTTGATGTCTGAATATCTCTTTTCTTGTATCTATGATGAGGAATGTTGAAATCTGTGCACTTCTTAGGTGGAAAGTGTGTAAGTTATTACTTCTATTTCTTGCTACTAAATTATACAAGCAAAACAAGACTTGAAACTGTATATTTGGAGCTCTGCCTGGGAGGAATCACTGTATATGCACCAGACTCCTTTCCACTTGTCACTTCATGAATCATTGTTCTCTGCCCACTGACAGACTGGTTTGTCCCTTTGTCAGTTTCCCCCGACCACCTGCTTCATGGAGGACCTAAACAGCAAGCATGGAGGACATCTTCCTCCTCATATCCTGGGAACTCAGTCTAATGAATCAGATAGGAAAACTAACCTTCCTCCTACTTGGTGTGTCCAGCCTGATGACTAGCTCCACTCTAACCAAGATGGGACTCTGGGACTTGCTGTATGTGTGCATGTATGTGGATTGCTTTTCCTCTAGAATCAAGAAGAAAACTGCTTAATTATATTTTATTCTAAATGCAATGCAGAACTTTGAACTGACTGCATTAATATAGTACTTGAGCTGTAAGTTTAAAAATGGATGTCTGTAAGTCCTGACTTGCAGAATTCTGTTTCTTATGTAGAGCTTTGCAAGTGTATAGACTACCTTTTTCCAGAAGTTTTGCTGTACTTTTGTTGACTCTTTAGTGGAGTACTGTCCTTAACATCTCGATGGCTGTTCTTTAAAAAAAAAATTACAAAGTAATCTATGCTGTTAGAACCCTCTATTTATTGGTAGTAATGAACTGAACATGGCAATCTTGACTATGTATATAGGGAGGGACTTGGCACGTGAAAGTCTTTGTTAGTCACCAGAAGCGGGAGTTTCTGCAGTTGTTTCCGCTTGCTGAGTGCTTTGTCTAAGTAAGGATTTGAAGGATGAGCTTGACTCTAAAAAGTGTTTCAGAGAATTTTCTGCAGAGTACTCTTCAGTTTAGTTTTGTATTAGAAATGTTGAAGTTTGACTGAAATACTGAAGAATCAATTACTGGTATTTGCATTGCAATACATTTTGTCTTCATAAAAATTTAGGTCATCATCTTGGGTGATGACTAGTTGTTATAGATAACTGAAACACATTGCTACTACCTGCCTTAAATAAACTAACAATTTCTTATCAGTTGATTTTTTCCTTCTCAGCAGTCATTTTGATTTTGCTTACCCTAAAACAGAATTTCATGGAGTTGGCTTACTGCCAACTTCTTGTGTCATCTTCACCCAAACTGTATGTCAAATTTGATGATCTTGCTGCCTATTCAAAACGTTTTCTTGAGCACCGGATGTTCTAACATACAGCATTAATGAGTGTAACGGTGGTAGTATCTGGAAGGACAGCAAGACTTACTGAAAGAGAGAGCTGCTGAGTAACTCAGCACAGGCTGCTCTGTAGCTTGAAAAAAAAAAAAAAAGGGGCTAGAACAGTGGAAGTGAGATTTGAAGTCATCTTGTCAGCATTCCATGTAACTCACTGAGAAGAGTTTGCTAAACTGTAAGGAGCTATGGTAAAAGGGTAGTCAGCAATGGGAGAAATACTGTATCTTAAATGAGCTAGTAAGAGGAAAGGAGAAATATGTGTTGAAAATAAAGACTTGATCTCTCTTTTCAAAGCTTTGCTCTGTCTGCACTAGTGGAAAGCTGTTCATTGCATGAGGTACATTGGTGATGTGTTGCAGTATGCTGCTGTGATTTTAAGTTACCTGGTTACATTGTGACTCTTTCTCTCTGCCGTGAATATTTCTCTAGTGTTTTGAACAAAGCGACTGGCAGATGTTCCTTTCAGAAAAGCTCTGACCAGTACTTCCTTCATTTAATTTGATTGATTTACTATGTATACCTAATCCTTGACTAAATTACTGCACTAGTGCATAACTTGTTACTGAGCAAATTCAGGTGAAATTTCAGACAGTACAAAGGGTTGCCTGTTTGCTAACCAGTTTGTCAGTGCAGATTCATCTGTTTCCAGTTCAAAATGGTGACACTACAGTCTTTGAGTTTCCAGGGAAACCTCACAAAGAAACTTTAATTCTTCATTTTTTAGAACTATAGTACTTTACCTAAACATGAAGTTTAAGGACTTCAGTGGTTTAGCTGCAGAAGCTGTGAAATGTAAATACTCATTTTCCTCAAAAGCCTAGTTAGTTGAAGTGTTATTTTACAGGGTGGAACTTTAAAGAAGCCTTAATGTCAATACTGAATATAAACAAGAGAATGGAAGTTCAGAGTTTTGAGATTCATTTCTTCCATTGGCTTGTCAAAGCTTGGAAAGTGCTGGCTTAGACCCTGCTCTGCAATGCACCTAACCTTGGGGCAAAAGACCTGCTGCACATCCATGCATTGCATTTAATACAGTAGTACTTGCAGACAGTAAGACTGCAAGCAGGGCAGAGGAAGAGATCTCAGTTTCTTGGAGAATGTATAAAAAACTCCTACACCTGGGTTGGTTTTGTGTGCTATGGGGAATTGGTACTAAATATCCTCAGACAGCCTCTGTGAAGTATGAGGATGTATTGGTCAAGCACTAGTTGAAAGTGTTACATTTCATTTTTAAAAGCAGATATTGACATCTAGTTCAATTTTCACTGCATTTTGACAAGTCTCTAGCTAACAATGTGGAGAAGCTGCATGTGAGGAAGGAAGACATTTGCTAATAAAACTAAGGGTCTGATGTAGCCCCTGTCAGGACAGGATTTTTTCTATCACTGCCAACACTAGGCAGTGAAAAATTAGTTTCTCTATTTACATCTCTGCATAAGTAAATAGCTTGATAGGATAAGGTTGTCAAAATAAATAAATACAAACCCCGAGATACATAGTCTATTTAAACCAAGTTTCTAATATTCTGTTCACCAATTAGTGGGATGTATTATACATCGGTATTAAACTTTCTTCTTGTCTGTTTTTCAGATGTATATCACCAGCACGGTAAAAGCCAGGGGAACAAGGCTTGCAAAACCTGTTCTGTGTTTGGGCTTAATGTGCTTGGCTTTCCTTACTGGAATCAACAGAGTAGCAGAGTATCGAAATCACTGGTCAGATGTAATAGCAGGATTTATAATTGGAATATCTATAGCAGTATTTTTGGTAAGTGTGTATTTGTCACTTAAAAAAAAAAAATTAATATATTGGTTTGTATCTCCTAGCACGTGTTGGTAGACTTGACTTTTCAGACAAATGTCCACGAGGTGTTACTATTTTTAACTATCAGTTTTCTTAGGTATGTTTACGTACACTCAGAAATGTCAAATCAAAAAAAGAATTGATCAAATTGTCTATTTCGATTCCCTTATAAACCAAACTGTAGAGTTTCATCCACTGATTTTTTTTTTTTACATTAAGCCCCACATTAAACAAGTACATATTTCTTAGAATAATATCTATTCATATTTTAAAGTATTACATGCAGTAAAGGGATACCTACACTGATCAAAGAATGAGTAGCGNGCTGAATGGCAGCACAGCCTTCAGGCATGTCAGGCAATCCTCCCAGCTTCGTATTATCAGCAAACTTGCTGAGGGTGGCCATTATCCCCTCATCAAGGTCATCGATGAAGATGTTGAACAAGACCGGACCCAGCACCAACCCCTGAGGAACACCACTAGTTACAAGTCTCCATCTAGACTCTGCACCACCAATGACAACCCTCTGTACTCTGCCAGTCAGCCAGTTCTCAACCCACCTCACTGTCCACTCATCTATCCCACACTTCCTCAGCTTTGTTATAAGGATGTCGTGGGAGACAGTATCAAACACCTTGCTGAAATCAAGGTAGACTGCATCCACTGCTCTCCCCCCATCCACCCAGCCAGTGATGACATCATAGAAGGCTACCAGGTTGGTCAAGCATGACCTCCCCCTGGTGAGCCCATGCTGGCTACTCCTGATAACCTCCTTTTCTTCCAATTGTCTGGAGCTGGCACCAGCACAAGCTGTTCCATCACCTTTCCAGGGACAGAGTTGAGGCTGACTGGTCTGTAATTACCTGGATCTTCCTTCTTGCCCTTTTTGAAGACCGGAGTGACATTGGCTATCCTCCAGTCTTCAGGCACCTCCCCCGTTCTCCAAGACCTCTCAAAGATGATAGAGAGCGGTTCAGCAATCACCTCTGCCAGCTCCCTCAGCACCCGTGGATGCACCCCATTGGGTCCCATGGATTTATGAACATTGGTGTTGCCTAGGCACTCTTGGACCGCTTCTTCCCTGACTAAAGGGAAGTCTTCCATTCTCCAGACCCTCTCAGAAACCTCCAGGGTCTGGGATTCCTGAGGGAGAGCTTTTTCACTGAAGACAGAAGCAAGGAAGGTGTTCAGTATCTTCACCTTCTCAGCATCCCCCGTTACCAGAACACCCCCCTCACTTAGCAAGGGACCCACATTCTCCCTAGTCTTCCTTTTACTGTTAACATACTTTAAAAAAGCCTTTATTATTATCCTTTATCTTCTTTGCCAAGTTCAATTCCAGGCGGGCTTTAGCCTTCCTCGTCGCATCCCTGCAGGCCCTGACAACATTTCTATATTCTTCCCAAGTGGTCAGACTCTTTTTCCGCATTTCATGGACCTCCTTCTTCCCTTTGAGTTTGCGCATGAGCTCATTGCTCATCCTCACAGGTCTCCTGCCACCCTTTCCCGATTTCTTGCTCACAGGGACACACCGATCCTGAGCTTGGAAGAAGAGCTGTTTAAATGCCGACCAGCTCTCACAGGCCCCCTTACCTTCTAACACCCTAGCCCACGGGATAGCTCCAAGTAGGTCCTGGGAGAGACCAAATTTGGCTCTCCTAAAGTCCAGGGTAGCAATCCTACTTTTTGCTTTGCTTCTTCCACTCAAGATCTTGAACTCCACCATCTCGTGGTCACTACAACCCAAGCTGCCCCCGACCTTTACTTCCTTAACAAGCCCTTCCTTATTAGTGAGAATAAGGTCCAGTAACACCCGTCCCCTTGTCGGTTCCTCCACCATCTGCATCAGAAAGTTGTCTTCAACACATTGCAGGAACCGTCTGGACCGCGCGTGTCTGGCCATGTTGCTTATCCAGCAAATATCTGGATAATTGAAGTCCCCCACAAACACCAGTGCCTGGGATCATGACGCTACTTCCAGTTGCTTATGGAAGGCCTCATAAACCTCCTCCTCCTGATCAGGGGGCCTGTAGTACACACCCACAACAGTGTCACCCATACCAGCCTGCCCCTTGATTCTCACCCACAAGCTCTCCACCGCTACATCACTCTCCCCCAGGTGGAGTTCAATACATTCTAGCTGCTCTCTCACGTAAACAGCAACTCCACCACCCCGCCTCGCAAGCCGATCTTTCCTAAAAAGTACATAGCCCTTCATGACAACATTCCAGTCATGCGAGCTGTCCCACCACGTCTCCATGATCGCAATGAGATCATGGCCTTGCAACTGCACGCAGATCTCCAACTCTTCCTGTTTATTTCCCATGCTGTGTGCATTAGTGTACAGGCACTTTAGGGAAGCAGCATCTCCCCGC
Source organism: Pavo muticus (assembly GCA_016647715.1). Lineage (NCBI taxonomy): Eukaryota > Metazoa > Chordata > Aves > Galliformes > Phasianidae > Pavo > Pavo muticus. The sequence continues at coordinate 103,599 of JACDJE010000527.1, forward strand.
CCCTCTCTGTCCCTTTGAACTCCACCCTCTTCACCCATCAAGCTCTGTTTTGAGCCTCGAACTACCCGCTCAACCTCAGTGGCCCTCATTTTGTCCCCCTCCCCCTTCATACCTAGTTTAAAGACCTTTCAATGAATCCTGCCGGTTCCTGGGCTAGGATACTCTTACCCATTGGAGACAGGCTACTTCCATCTGCAGCCATCATGCCAGGTGCCGAGTAAATTGCCCCGTGGTCAAAAAAACCAAAATTCCTGTGTTTGCACCAACTTNTTTTTTTTTCCCTGTGAAAATACTTTTGATATTGATTCTGGGATCTCAAGATCCTAGATATCAAGCTTGCTCAGGGATAGCTGCAGTAGACTTTTTCACTCATCTGATAAATGTGAGAGCAGCTTTAAGTCTCCTTTAAAACATACCTGCTGGTGTTTCCAAACGTTCCTTTCCATACAAGGTGTCCTGGTGTAGTATTTGGTTGTGTGCTCTTAAGTTTTTTGTATTATGTTTTTGCCCCAAAAGTCATGAAAGAAAAGAGAGTAGAAAAGAAGTCTGTTCTACTTTTTCTTATATTTTGTGATGTGCACTGCATAAATTTCTCTAAGTTGAATGGCATCAAATTTAGTTGTGTTTTAAAGACAATACAATTGGAAAAAACTGCCTTAGTTGAGAATGACTGAATTAGTAGAACCCCCTTCCCCCCCCAAGCAAAAAAATGTTGTGAATCACTTTCCTAAATGCCAGCGTGAGTCTCACTGCTATGCTGCTGCTGCCCTGAGAAAATTTAGAGCTTAGTTCAAACCTGGTGACAATCCTTGCCTTCTTGTCCTCCCTTTCTTACTCTGCTTGAGAAATTCTTTGCTGGTCAAAACTTACATGGTGTTAGCCCTTTGTAGGAGCATAAGATTGGCACATATTTCATACATACTCTGGACATTGCTCCCTTATAAGGAAAGACTGAGTCCTGCATCAATTGGATGGGGCCAGGCTCTTTCTGGTGCTGCCCAGTGATAGGACAAGGATAATGGACACAAACTGAAACAAGGGAGTTCTGCATGAACGTGAGGCAAGTCTTCTTTACTCTGAGGGTGACAGAGCACTGGAGTGGGTTGCCTAGGGAAGTTGTGGAGTTTCTTCTTTGGAGATATTCAAAACCTACCTGTGTGACCTGCTGTAGGGAACCTGCTTTAGCAGGAGAGTTGGACTCGATGATTTCTGGGGATCCTGTCCAGCCCCTATGATCCTCTGGTTCTGTGGCATCGATTCACGACACTGATGATAATTAGTATTATATTGTTCAGATTGGGTAATGGATTTGCTTTTAGGTAAGAGAGCTTTCTTGTTCTTGGATGATGCATGTATAAAAAAACTGCTTAAAAATCTTTTGTAATATTAATTACGGGTTTCCTATAAAACATGAACTTCAGATTTGTATATTTCTGCTGTAAGCAGTGACTAAAGCCTAGTGTCAGTGCTGCCTAATCGTGGGTGTCAGGATCAAAACTCAAAAACAAAAAAGGAGTTGTTCCTTAGCAATTCTGTTTATCTTCTAATCCCTTCCAGGTTGTTTGCGTGGTAAATAATTTCAGGGGACGTCAGCCAGAACATGAACATTCTCATACGGATAATCTGGCCCAGATGCCCATGATCAGCATACCTCGAGTAGAAAGCCCTTTAGAAAAGGTAATGTCTCACTTTCTTCAAAATATTATCCAAGAATGTGATTTTGTACTACAACATGCTAGCAGTAGTCTCTTGGTATGAGTAACTATTGTAGTGTGTTTAAATGTTTTGGTTTTGTTTCTAGTAGTAAAAAAAACCTGGCTTTGCAAGTGATGCAAGTGTTAGGCAAGGTTATGTCTAAATAATACTGCGAGCAAACAGTCACTGAAAAAAAGATAACATCCCAATAAAGAAAACATTTCAGGCATCTTTACCAGAAGGAAAATTAGAGCTACAAACACAAAGTTTTAAAGCAATGTTAATTTATCATCACTTTCTGTCATTACTTATTAAAATCTCTTTTGTTATGCCCATGCTTGAAGATAGTAAACAATCCTAAATGTTTTAGGTCACCAAAAGCATGTTTCTATGGCATTCTTTTAAATCCTTATTACTTCTGACATTTTTTCCAATCAGTTGTAAGAATAAATGTTTTTAACCACTTCCTAGTCTGTGCTAGTCACTTGAAATGGGCAGAAGTTGTCCTTTAGTAAGAACTGCTGCCAGCAATAGATTTTTTTATTTATTTGCTTGGAGGGAAAGATTTCTTTTCAGAATAATCCAACATGTCTTTTTGAACCAAATGTGTCTAAGCTACTTCTGTTGATGTTTTGTCATAAGGAGGTCACAGTATCATTTACTTGAACAAGAACAAGCATTTAGATGATGAATGTGAATCTTCAAAATAATCCATTCAGTAAACTCTCTGTAAAATGTCAAAACAAAACAAGATGTCAGTTGGCTTAGGACATACCATATTAATAAGCATGTCTTATTTATGTGCTAGGCTCTCCTACAATAAAAACCATTTGTGTAGCTCAAAAGCCATCAATGATCAAAAGTGTACATTCTCTGCAAATTCTGCTTATAAGAGCTCTAGTTTGGCTGCTGAAATTTATTTTATTTTTATCCTGAGGATTAATACCTAATGTTAACTTAATGTTTCCACCTAATTTGACACCCTCTCATCCATGACAGACTATTTTCTTTTTCTAATACTAGGCCTAGGAAAGATGAAACGATGTGGGGAAAGCAATGGGAGGGAAGCTGCAAAAATAATGTTTGCCATGCTTGACAATGACTGCTACCATTTGTGGACTTCCCAGAGCTCTATTATATGAATGGGAGTCTTTCCCTCTGAACTCTCTTGGTTCCTGCAACAGTGGAGGGTAGCTGTTTACTGTCATGGGACTTTTCACTTAAATCAGGGAGGGGAGTGCCAGCAAGGTGTTATAGCTGATGAGATCTTAGTGTATGTGTTCATCTTTCTTTCTGTTGCAAAGTCTTTGTTCTCTCCAGACTGAGAAGATGAAATGGGAGGATGATTATGTGCAGTATTTGGGAAATGTTTTTCTTCTGTTTCCACCTGCAGAAAGCTTGAACTGGAATTAGCAAATAATTGATGAAAAATCTGCTTTTATCTGGGGTACTGCAGGTGGTGAGGTGTTTGTTTATTTGTTTAAATGTCTGGTCTAAACTTTTGTACAGAAGCCAGACCCTATTAAATAAAAGGCACTAGGAATAATACTCATGTGGAACTAGGGCCTAAACTGAGCCATCTCGATTAACTACCATAACTTCAAGAATTCATAAGTTGGTCTTTGGTTTTTAACTATTTTCTTATTTTTGTTCTTTATTTTCCTTTAGAGAGAGGTGCTAGATGATTTGTGTGCTACTTGTCTTTTACCTACTCTAACCATGTGCAAATTACTTTTTGCTACTTCTCAACTGGTGCTGTTCTAGTTACAGAGTCCGAATTCATAAACAGTCCTATTTGGCTTATTTTAAATTTGTTTTTCCCTATTCTCAGTCTGAAAGCTCCTGTGCCAATATTAAAAACAGTCTACTGTCGTAAATTAGCTACTAAAAGTTAACAAGATCCTGACTGACTGAAGGTTAGGGCTGAAGTCATGGGCTAAGGCAGTCCTGGGATGAAGCAGAGCCGCTCCTCTGTTACCAGTATTTAAAAATAACAATGGTATGGGCATTTGGGAGTGAGCAATTCAAAGATGCTGCCCTAAAAAGTAACTTCATTAGAAATGCATACCAGATGGGACCTCTCTCTTTGCTATTTTGTTTGAAAATCACTCAAGAATGAATAAGCACATGGTCCGTTGCACAGACCTGGAAGCACCTCGTTTTGTGTTTCAAGGTCTGCTACTCATCTGTTGCAGTGTTGTTTTCCTGCTGAAGAATGAATGTGCTTGGTATGCTCTCTGTGCTGTTACTGTCTGAGTTCTGGAGGAGGTCAGGAGTCATCTGTGAAGTACACTTAAGCAGGAATATGTGTACTTGGAACATTCTGAATTTGTATTCTGCTGGTTAATGACAAGGGTAGATCACTGTTTGCATGCCACTTGTTCAATTGCAGTGTATGCAGATGATTAAGTTGTTCTGCAGAGGTACCCACATGTTATGCACTCAAAGCATGGTTGCAGAGTGTCTCCTTGAAGTACCTTGCCAGAGCTGGCTCAGCAATGCAGCCTTCAGACTTATTGCTTTCTCCTTAACTACATTCATCCTTAGAATTAATGAAAAGAGTGAAAGCCAAGAAACCTCATCACTCACCCATCTGCTCCTTTTTCTCTTCTGCCTCTGACCTTCATTATCTCTTATAAGGCAATTTGTGTTTCAGTCCGCTGGCATTCTGCTGCAGATGGGAGGCCCACTTTCCACCGCAGTCAAGGTTTTTCTTTTTTTTTTTTTTTTTT
>JACDJE010000527.1:111297-175186 GCA_016647715.1 Pavo muticus
AAGGCCTCATCAACCTCCTCCTCCTGATCAGGGGGCCTGTAGTACACACCCACAACAGTGTCACCCATACCAGCCTGCCCCTTGATTCTCACCCACAAGCTCTCCACCGCTACATCACTCTCCCCCAGGTGGAGTTCAATACATTCTAGCTGCTCTCTCACGTAAACAGCAACTCCACCACCCCGCCTCGCAAGCCGATCTTTCCTAAAAAGTACATAGCCCTTCATGACAACATTCCAGTCATGCGAGCTGTCCCACCACGTCTCCATGATCGCAATGAGATCATGGCCTTGCAACTGCACGCAGATCTCCAACTCTTCCTGTTTATTTCCCATGCTGTGTGCATTAGTGTACAGGCACTTTAGGGAAGCAGCATCTCCCCGCCCCTCTCTGTCCCTTTGAACTCCACCCTCTTCACCCATCAAGCTCTGTTTTGAGCCTCGAACTACCCGCTCAACCTCAGTGGCCCTCATTTTGTCCCCCTCCCCCTTCATACCTAGTTTAAAGACCTTTCAATGAATCCTGCCGGTTCCTGGGCTAGGATACTCTTACCCATTGGAGACAGGCTACTTCCATCTGCAGCCATCATGCCAGGTGCCGAGTAAATTGCCCCGTGGTCAAAAAAACCAAAATTCCTGTGTTTGCACCAACTTCTAAGCCATTTATTAATGAGGTGGGTTTTTTGGATCCTCACAGTATCCTTCCCCACCAATGAAGGTATAGAAGAAAAAACCACCTGCACACCTGCTCCTTCAACTACCTGCCCCAGTCCCCTGAAGTCTTTCTTGATAGTCCTCAAGCTTTTCTCAGTAACTTTGTCAGTGCCAGCCTGAACTATCAATAAGGGGTAATAATCAGAAGGGCGAATCAGTCCAGGAAGTTTCCTAGAAATGTCCCTGACCCGTGCCCCCGGGAGGCAGCACACCTCCCTACGGGTAGGGTCAGGCTGACATATAGGGCCTTCTGTTCCTCTTAGCAGGGAGTCACCTATGACAACCACCCTTCTGTCCTTCTGGGCAGAGGCAGTCTTGAGGCGTGGGGTCGACTGCTTCACCCGAGGTGACCGCACAGGTGGACCTCCCTCCACACTCTCACTCACCTGTCCCTCGAGTTCCAGGGCCTCAAACCTATTTCGCAGAGGCACCTGGGGAGCTGAGGATGGTTGGGATGGGAGATGCCCACTTAGCCGGGCTGGTATCTGTTCCCACTCCTCCTCCTCCTCCTCTCTCAAATTGCCTCGCTCTGCTCGGCAGCGACAGGGTAGGGGGTCCAGCACTGTCTGGTGAAATGATGGTAATGGTGGTAAGTATTTGGGATTTTTTTCAGTGTGACCTTCTTGATGCCTATCGTACCAATAACCAGTAACTGTTAGGGCTAATAGTTTCAGGAGTCTTGTTGAGTTTGACGCTTATTCTTGTTCTGTTGTGTACTGCCAAAGGTAATGGCAGATGGAAATGAAACATTTTAACGATAGCAAATACAGGTATGGACATGCATTCCTCTTAAATTTCTGATTGTGTTTTAAGACTGAGGAAGCTTTTTTCCTTCTGTGTTTCAAATGTAATGTTTTTTTTTTTCTGTTTACTCCTCCTTGATTGTTCATGAAATACAGAGGTCTTCAGCACTGTGGTACTAAAGAGTCTGCCACTGGTGCACTGTGTGCACAGGATGGCTGGGCACTGTGGCCTGGTCCCCGGGCTCTCTGGTGAGGCTGATGTCACTGAGCTTGCAGGCTGAACGCAAAACACGAAGATGTTTTAGGTCCTTGTGCTATGAGAGAATGGGGGAGAAGGCTTGTGTCTAATTCTGCTGCTCTAAGATATTTTAGTTGAGAAGTATCCAAATACTGTTGTGTTGACATCCACGAGAGTACACAGATACCCATACAGTCTGTGTTTTAGTATGTGCATGTGTGTTTCCAGCACAGCTTGACTAGAGCCCACGTGCTGACATGAGCCTGTGGGCTGGTTTTCTGGTTTCTGTGGTCATATTGGTTCTCTTTAACAATACAGTGTGTTAAAGGAGACATGGTACGACACCGTTTCAACACAAAAAGGCACTAAGCAATTTTGTTCCAGTGTTAAGCACTTGAATTGGCATTAATGTCCTACTCTTCCGCTTCAATCTATTTCTATTAGGGGATTATAAAAGAAATGTTTGTTTTTGAATACAAACTGTGATCATAATATCTAACTTTCAAATAGAATAGTATTTAAACATAGAAAAAAGGAACAATATATTCAGAGTGACCTCCTCAAATATGCATGTTGTAGGTGTTAAAGAATCAAGGTGTTAGCAACAACCAAGAAGATCCTTTGCAACAAAGCTCCCTCAAAGCACGCCTCGTTAGGTTCCTCTCCTGGATCTTAGGAACGGACTGTTTAGACCACCTGCACATAAGGCAATAAACGTATGAGCGCAGGAGCGCACTGAAGTGTTTGTGTCTGGACTTAAAGCAGAGGCAGATGCAGTGTGCTGGCAGCGTTCTGTGCAGGTCTGCAATCTTTTAAAAGAGGACTTTCACTTTGAACTCATTATTTTCTCTAAAAATGTGACTTGTTCAGCAAAACCATAAAATACGGTTTGCTGAGCAGGAAGATCTTTACAGAACTAATCTATAGTTACTTTTTACCAGAAGTACTACTGTACTATTTTTTGAATTAATAAACACCATTGTGTGAAGGACTACAGGCAATTTTTCAAAATCCTGTTTTTGAAATTGGAAAAATCCTTAAGATGATGACTATTACAAATATTTATAATTGTATTAATGAGTGCACAACAAGAAAAAAAAAAGATTAAAAATATTAAATATATACAACGAAAGCTGCAAACCAGAAAGAAACTCACTGTGGGTTTTATCAATTCTTTAACATTTTAGAATAGCTTGTAAATAGAAATTAATTAAAATCTTAACAGAAGATGTACAGATATGGATAATTTTCCTCCAGAAAACTGCACTCAAGGCTTAGCCTTTTAGACTTTCATTTTTCTGCTAGTGGTGTGGGAGCATGGTTATGAAGCATGCTTTGTTTGTAGTGCTGTCACCAAGCTGATGCTGTCGGTTTAGAACAAACGATACAAAATCTAGCATGTCTGTCTGTGAAACTATCTGCTAAGCAGACCCTCAGCATGCTCTTCTTTTGAGTGCTGTAGGTGAAATTGTTTCCCACAGAGTTGAGAAGCCGAGGTCTTGTGCATGCTTTTTGGCTTGTCCCTTGCACCTGTGTGAATCTTTGCCTGGTGATGGTTACTATCTCCCACTGAAATTTGTCACAGAGGGATACTTTGTTGGTTGGTTGTTTTTTGTTTTTTTTGTGTGTGTGTGTGTGAACTGTCTCAGAAAAGCTTACTTATGGTTTTGCCTGAGAAGCATATGAAAAAGCATGAATACCCAGACAGTTGCATGAATCAGTATCAGTGATTCTTGCCGTTAGAAAGTCATTACTTTTGACCTAGTTATGTATCATCTTGCTTAATCCTTTGGAAATGAATCAACAAGTCTTCACTGGAGTCCAAATCAATTGTTCCCCAGCTGAGAGCTTAGCATTTCTCCCTGAGGATTTACTGAGGAATGGGGATTTTTTTTTTTCTGTGTGATTCTGTTCTGTGTCCTGCATATGCTTCCAAGGATGGTGACTGGCTCATTTTGGAGGCATAGCTGGCAGGAGTGCTACATTCACCTTTCTCAAGGAGTAGCTACCAAACCCTGAGTTAATAGCACTTGAAATACTATTTGGTTCTCTGCATCACTGGAAAATGCATGCCACTTAGAGGAAGGAGTACTGTGTAGTAGGAAGTGAAATAATTGATTAGAATAAATAATGATCAAAACACATCTTTTCTTCAATTCCACATTTTTCAACTATTTTGCTTTTTAAAAAAAAAAAGGAGTAATTTTAGTCTGATGCTGGCTTAAGTTGACAGGATAATTTTCAGATCTAAATAATGAAAAACATCAAAATTAATAATAGCCTCACAGTAACTCAAGGCTCATTGAGGTTGCCCAATACATCCTCTTTGCTCTGCTGAAAGCAGAAGACCAACAACTGAAATGCTTTGAAATGCTTGTATTTTATTTTCCAATTAGGAAATCTAACTTCACTTTTATGCTTCAGAAATCCAAATCTGTAAACAATGACTAATGGCTAATATTCTTTACTGAAAACATTTTCACAGGAAGTTGAATGCTGATTGTTTTCTTTCCTCACACTTTAAAAAATGTCTGCCAGGTATGGTTTAGTCATTGCTGCTTATTTAAAAAAAAAAAAGAAAAGTTCTGTTTTGGAGAAAAAAGGTACATAGATGCATATTGTTTGGTGTTCCTCACCTATTGAGGCTGACACAAAATGCAGCAAGGACATTGCTAGAGCTAAAATCTTTAGTATACAAAGGAAGGAAAAAAAAAGAAAGAGATCATCCTTCTGTACCCCATACAGCCATGGGAAAGCATGAGGAGGAGAGATTCCTTTCTGTAGTGTGAAAATCGAAGATGCTCATCTCCTTTCCCCTGGCTCTTCGAAGACTGACAGACAAATATCCAGACAGTTTAAAGAACTGAGAAACAGAAGCTTCTGTGGTGGCCACTGTTTCCCTCCAGCACTTTCTATGGCGTGTGGTAAGGGAGTTGCTGAAGGACTTAGAGCAACTTCCCCTAAGCAAGAAAATGGAGATGCATCCCACTCTCTAGGAGTTACCTAGTCCCTGCCTTCTCTTCAGCTAGCATGGACCTTCTCCATTACATTTGGGCCTCTTCCTCCCAAATGTCAACAGAGGCATTTGCTTAGGTTAGAGCAAGAAAAAGTAGCAGAGATCTCTAGGATTCTGCAGTTTTACTGCATAGAGTTCTATGTACTATCCTGAGACACATCTTTGTGTTCATAAGGATTGTTCTGGTGAAGGAAACAGGAGGCTAGCATTGCAAGTGAAGAGGACACTAGAAATTTGGAACACAAGATCTCGACTGCTGAATGCCATTTTGTTGTCCCATGTCACTACTTGCTTCTATGCCATCAAACTCATAGGGAACAATTCATCTTTTTAAAAAAGATACAGCATTAAAATTGTTTTAACACCAAAATAGAATATTATAGTCTGCTAGAAACTGTCCATTTCTAGGCTTTTTTTTTTAAACTGTGAATAAGAGAGGAATAAAATTACAGCGAGTTCAATTTTTCACATTATTTTAAAAATACATATAAAACTAGAATACTGTTGAACCCTTACATCTTAGTGCTTTATTTGGTACACTTACATACACAGTCATCCAGCATTTGATGAGAATTTGCTGTAGGATTGAGTGAGAGCACTACAATGAAAACCAGCTTTATTTACATTAACCTGCAATACACGGCAAGCATGAGGCTGTCGCTAATGCAGAAGATGCTACAGTTTTCAAAGTGGTGACTGATGTCTACATGTGTGGTTTCTGGGTTTTTATTTCTTTGTTTTTCCTTTAACTTGTAGAACCACATCACGGCCTTTGCAGAAGTCACATGATGTTGACGCTGAGGTATATTCACTCCATTGGACTTCATCTCTTTTCACAGCCCTCTCATGATAATTGCAGTGTAACAAATCCACGAAATTTTTAAAGTCCTCTTTCTGACTTGATTTTTACATCATTAAAATGATACCTACATTTTGAAGATTTCTTAAATATTAGAATGTTACTTTACTTTCTAGCAAAAATATTAACTGTTTACTTTTTGATGGAATGGGACAAACTAAGCACTAATTACCTTTATCTGACACTACCCTCTATTTTGGCTTCTTGTTTTTTAATGGTTCATGTACCTATTCCAGCAGTACTCCATATTTTGTTTTGAAATTGATTTTTAAAATCTGCATTTTTAATTCAGCATGAATTTGTTTCCATTTGAGGAAGTTTTAGTGTATAAAAACTAGAAAAATATTACCTTCCGTATGAAAATGCTGTTTGCACATTGTATTACGCTGTATTCCATGTAAGATATCATTCAAACAATGTTATATGTAAAACTGGTGCTTCTGCTTTTGAAGAGAAAAAAAAATGCCAATTTTTACTGTAATAAGTATTGTATCATAATTAAAAGTTTATTTATTTGGATATTTTCCTGACATAATTGTAGTTGAATTGTTGATTTGTAGTTCTTGAATGTCTTGAATGATATATATGTATCTAGGTTAAAAGAAATGAAAATTATATAGAAATTTTGATCATTGATATATTCTTTATTACTAATGCTATCCCATGAGAGGTTAAGGGCTCCATTCTTAGCTCAGCATATCTGATGGGAAGCCCTGCTATCACAGATCATTTAAACAAGTTACTGAAGGAGCCCTGCATCTTCTCCTCATATTTGTTGTACACCCAGATATTATGCTGGGAGAATGGGGTGCTAAGAAAGGAAGAGGGTCACTGATATAGTGAGGAAAAGTGCACATGTGTTTCTGCCCTCCTGTTGGAGCATTTATGGAAAATAAGCAATGGCTGCATTAATTTACTTCAACTGGAGTGACCGAGACAGGCAGAATTTATCTCTAGGAATCTCTCTATCCCCGTTTCCTTTTCAGGGCCATGTTCTTGCAAAAAATCCTCTGTCAGATTCTGTGTAGCTGACAAGATTTTTTCCTTCAACATCAAGTGATGTTCTTATATTGCTGTTATCACTGTGAAAAATCAAATTCAGCCTCCCCTTCAAAAGACAGCCTCACTGACTATTCATAGTGAAGTATCGTAGATGGTGAAGATACTCTTAACTGCCAGAATGTTTTTCTCTGGCAACCACACTTACAATGCTAGCGCTATAGACACATTTAAGATAGAAAAGTTCAGTGTGGTCCTTGAAACGAGTACAGAATTCTAGGCCTTAAGTTTTCCATAATTCAGTGCATTTCCTCTGCATTAATCATTGGTAGAAGGTATTTAAAGCATAACTGTAGAATTGGATATATATTTTTCTATGTTGAATTTTAATGCGTTCTTGCATAGTTATCCGTGCGTTTTCATTTTAACTTCTCTTTTCACTAAATGCAGCTACCTAAACATTGCTTGGAGAGCAGGGTAAAGCCAAGTCTTCTTTGAGTATAGTAAAGCAGTATGTCCCATGATGTCATCATATTAAGCTGAGAACTAGAGAATAAAGAAATACATCAGCAGGGAAAAAAGTCCTAGAATAGAGCCCTTAGCTACAATAGTGTTACTTAGGTGATGGAAAATCCACCTTTATTAGGCTACCAACTGTGTTTACAAAATTGTAGTAGATCCAAAGTTTGTATCACCATGTTAGGCACACCTACCCTTCTCTTATTAGTATAGCTTTTTAGGGTCCAAGGTACTAATGATCTCTGTGTGTAGATTTAAAAGAAATTTTCACTCATTTTTGCATGGTAGCAAATCTACATTTTTTAAATATCTGATTTATAAGATTACCAAGAGGTTCTTTTATGTTAAAAGAGATGACTCTTTTCCACTGTATTGTACATCATCAACTTGTAACTGGTCTCCTTCTCTCTCAGGATCTTTCCCAGTCAAATATTTGGGTTAAATTTATCTTATTATCTCTGTGAACCAGCAGTGAGAAAACAAAAAGAGAGACACTCTGCTGTATAATGTATTTTTAAATAAAATAATTTTTCAATCATATGCAGTGTATTTATTTTAGGTATCTGCTGTAGATATATGTTCACAGCATACATACAATGAAATGATGTTTTTAAAAGACAGCTGTATTTGGTGATGTATTTTCGTAATTAACCAGGAGTTCTCAGTTGCCTTCCCTTAGAGGTTGTTCTGGTGAAACTGAAAGCAAGAGTGGAAGAGCTGTGTTGCAGAAGTGTCTTCTGCCTGTTGGTGAAGGACTCCCTCCTCCCTCCTGTGGGCAAGTCAAGCTCCAGATCCTGCCTTGAGTGATTTGTAGAAGAGGCAAGAGTTTACCTCTCCCACGGTTGCAGTGGCTCTACTGCCCTTGAGCTTGGGCATTCGCTCTTCCCCTCTGGACTTTCAATAGGAACAGTGTGTCGAAACAAAAGTAAGTTGGTATTTTCTAACTAACATGGCTTTTTGATGGTTGTTTTTTAGAAAAATCCCAGTGAAGAAAACAAGCATCATCCCTTGCTCAGATGAGATTCTAGCTCAAAGTAAAAATTTGGCGTTTGAAGTATTCCAGTGGGTTTGAGTATATCTGCTTCTATGATCATTGTGGACCTTTTATTTTTATGATCCCTATGGACCTTTCTATATGTGCTTCAGTTAAACAGCTCCGCTCTATTTATAAATAAAATAAGCATCTCTAATGCTATATGCTGTGGTGTTCCTAAAAGAGGAATTCATAAGGCATATGGGGACACCAGCTGGGCTCATATCCATACCATTTTAGATTCCCTTATACGTATTCTGTTGTTTGTTCGTAATCATGAACTGCATAAGACATACGGCAATAGCATCTGGGCTCACATCTTTTCAGGTTTTAGAAATGTTCATTTTAACAATATGTATTAAAAGAGGATAATGTTGCTATTTTTCAGCTGCAATTTTCTCTGCCGTTTGCTATTGCCATCTAATTTTGTTGCTGTCCAAGATCACGAGTGTGACGGTCTATTTGCATGTTATGTTAGCAGGAAGCTTTTTATACTCTTCTGAAGTCTAATTTTGGTATTTCTGAGCCTTGCCATGTTGAAAGAAAAATGCAGTACATTGTAGGAACAGCCAACCTGAGTCTGTTTTGAGCAAATACATCCCTTGCCATCTGCACTGCCTTGGCCTCAGGGACGCTCTGGAGTGTTTACAGGCAGGAGGACTGGGATGGGTGAGCAGGCCTCCTCAGCCCCTTTGGGTCCCTGCAGCCTCTCTCAAGTGCACTGAGAGATCTGCCTCTGATGGATAATTTGACCTGAGTGCCAGGTTTTCCTGCCACACCCCAGCACCTGTCATGTCCCCTCAGGTACCTCTGCACTGAAGGGAGAAGCTGGACAGATCAGGCAAGATAGCAGCCCTAACCTGAGGTGCTATATGAGTGTGGCTGCAGCTGGAGCCAACGGCTGCCGTTCTCTCTTGGACGAGCAGAAGGAACAAAAGGTTGGGGATCTGTCATGACTGTCATCTCTTCAGGCCTTTCTCTAGTTCTTTTAGCTTTCAGAGACTTCCACAAAGGAAAGTAGTAAAGGAAAGCTTGGCAGATAGACTGGCCTGTGTTGTTCCCTGCGTGGATGAGTCCTAAGCCTCTCAATTTGCCAGAGGAGCTCTGCTGTTCTAATATCTTCCCCAGTGACTATAGCCAGTGTGTGGTAACCAGCCTCCTGAAGTGATCTCATCAGCAGATTAATCATCACAACATTAAGCAGCTGCTGGAGGCTTTCTTAGTGGGTAGGGTTTAAGGCACTGCCCTGGTGCTTGGAATGGAACAGAGTATAGTGTTCTGGGATCACCTGTGGGGCCACTGAACCTGTCCTCTGAGACAGGGCTTCAGGAGAGCCTCCAGCAAGGACTTCAGTCCCATAAACCAAGTTCTGTGCATCAGTGTTCTCCTTTGGCAACGTTCAGATATAAATAAATAAAAATAAGAAACCAAACCCTTCTTCTGGCAAATCTCTCCCAAAATAAGTGTTATGCATAAATACGTATTCTCTGTAACTATAGGGATATCATGGTATTGCTGACTATCTTTAATGTGGTTCTGAGTGAGATTCTTGGATACTCAGGATTGGTCTGGAGTAGGCAGATATCCTTAAATAGGAGAGTAAGCATGTCTACAACTGTAAAGTAAGAACTTTAAGAGCTACAAAATGAGAAAGGGATGAATTTCAGGAGCATGGAAAATGCCTTCTTATACTCATTAGCAGATTTCAGATAGATTTGCTGCGTTTTTCTAATTAAAAATCTCAATTTTGGCATTTCTACATTTTTGAAATACTGCAGTAGAGAACTGCTATTCTTAGTGTGCTTTTTCTGCTAATAAATTGTCTGCTGCTTCATCCTCTTTTGCTACTGTTTCTTAAAGAAGCAGCTACTACTTCTTCCTTAGCAACCTCTATTTATGCAATAGCAACGGACAACTTAAACATATCTATTCAAATATTCTAAAAATAAGTCTGATGCAGTAAGAATGAAACAATCGTTTAGGAAAACAAAACAAAAGCCCTTTTGACTCTCACTTGAGGCAGAGGGTTTGAAGCTAGTCCTAGCAGGAATACAAGACCCTTGCCTTTTGACAGTACTTGCAAAGTTGTAAAGACATGGCAATAGATGTTTTTGAGTTTAATACCCTGTTTTTTTGAGAAAACAGTATTAAGATGTAGTCTTGGAGCATATAGTTTTCCAGAGAAAAATAGAGAATGTCCTTGTTTGCGTTATGTTTATTCCACAGAGTCACACTCAAAGAAGGTGAGACTGTCAGAAGAAGAGGAATAGAAATACTAAGTAAACTATGTATTATCAATGGAGGCTGAGATGTTTTTCACTCTGAGTCTTTTTTGGAAATAAACCAAGTGAACAGGGACTTAGTATCAGCTGATAATGTGACAGTTCTGTTGTCCTGTGTCTCCTATGGGAATATTTTCTATTTATAATGTATACATTTTTGTCAACACATTTTTCTTATGAGAACAAATACAAGATGTTTAATCTTCAGTTCTTTGTCAGATTAAGAGAAGCTGGTGCTCTCATGGCACTGGACACTAGGCTGCTTTTTATTTTCTGCCTGATGATCTGCTTTCACAGTATATTTAAGATAAAAGGGCTGCATTCTGCTTTTTGAGTGGAATTTTTCTTCAGGAATCTGGTCACCTATGTGCAGAGGTTAAGAAAATCTCCCTCATGTACGATTTATTTTTAAAATTCGAATTGAAACTCATTTCTTCAGTTTAATATTATAAAACTGAAAGTAAAAGCTGCTCATAGTTCAGAGAGAGGGTCGTCTACAGGCTGAAGGGAAGAGCCAGCCTTCCTTGAGCATCACAAGGTTTCAGTCACCTACAAGGCTCTTTGTGGCATGTTTTATCTCAAGTGGTTTGATTTACAGACATACCAATTCAGTACGATTGTTGTTTCGTTTGGAAGGAAAATTGCTGAGAAATATACACGTCAGCACAAAAGGAAATAATGTTTAAACTTGTCTTCATCCTCATTGGCCTTCTGCTCCTTCTATTATACGGCTCTGTGCTCTGTCTTCACTTTTTCATTCTGCTTCTGGCATCTGTCTTTCTCATTAGATGCTGCATAGCACTGTGTTACATTGTGTAATAACCAGCAAGTGCAGACCCTACAGGTAGTGGTCCAACAGTTGTGTTACAGGCATAAAAAATGGCCTGAATTTGTCACAACAGTGACAAACTAAAGGGATGGCGAAGTTGTACAGGGCCATGTGTATTAAGCCTTTTACAATCTAGCGGAAAAAAAAAAAAAGGTCAAGAAAGGCTTAAATAATGCTCAGTCTATTCTCATTTGTGCAGCTCCTGGTGGGAGTCAGAGGCCTTGTTCCAGTTTTAAATAGGAGACATAGTAGGAGGTGTAAAGGGCAGTTTTACAACTTTTTATTTGTTACAATTCAGACCATATGTTTGTTCATTCTTGCAAATGCATGTGATATTTGGGAGCAGAATTCCAGATATGATAAATGGCCCTTTCCAAAGAAAGCTTCTTAAGTGGAGATACTCAAAAGAAATCACCAGACCACCGAAGATGTGCAAGAGACAACAGACAAACCCCCTCCCTTTCAGCCTACTTTTGTCCTTCTAATTTGAGAAGTCCCTGTTTGAAACCCACACCCCACCCTGGTCAGGCTTTCAATTAGAGCTCCAATGCCGGGCACCAGATGTGAATCCAGCACCTCCTCTCCTGTGCAGCTCTCCTCTCCCCAAGACTCCACTCCAGCCTGCACTCACAGGCTGTTAGCAAGGCTCCAAATACAGCTTTTGCATTAGCTGTGAGGAGGACACAGAGAGCTTCCTCTGTCACTGCTGTTGGACAGCTGGAGCAAAGATATGCAGCCATCCTCCCTCCCACTAGGGTAAAAGGGATACCTAATGTATGCAGCAAGACGGCAGATAGTGGGAGACCAGGTCTTAGTTGCTGATGAGTATTTACACGTTTGTATTCTTACAGTGGCATTACTCTTCCTGATTGACCTAGCTGTGACAGGAGGCTGCAAAGTCGTGCAATCAGTGGCTAGCCCCAGAACAGGGAAATGCTCTTTCACCTGCCAGATGGAGACTGGATTTATCATGTGAATTTATCAGCTGTTTCTCCCAGAAGCTTTAAGATGTCCTGGCATAGTCTGCTTCCAGGACAGTATGTTGTCAGAATAGGCTTTCAGTCTGTTGTTTCTTATTCCTCGAGTAAGAGATAGATGTGATTTCCATTAATTCTCTGTAACAGATGCTGTCTTTTTTTTTATATATATATGTGCCTGTTTCTTATTCTTGATTACTTTTTGAACTTACTCACTCTTCCATATTGGGCTTTTATTGCTTTTATTACCAGATGGCATAAAGAGCTTTGTGTCATACATTAATCTAGCTTTAAAAATTTTCCATTTCCTTTCAGTGTCTGTTCCGAGTTTTATGCTTCAGCAGCATTTGGTGTTCGTTTGCAGGTCAGCATTTGTCTTAAAATATATAATGGATAAATAGATAGCTTTGCTGTCCACATGTAATATCTAGGCTCTCATCTCCCTCTGGCAGTGGTAGAACTTGGAAGTTCTGCTATTTTGCATGTGATTGGATATGAGTTCTGTTTTCAGTGTAGAGGTACAGGCAAGGGGAAGTGTGAGCCTTGCCAAAAGCAGGTAGAGCCCTCCCTGTCCTGGCAGCAGTGTGCTCATGTCTCTTTTTGCATTCTCTCACTGTCCTTGTGGCTCATCTGTGTGGTGCAATCACACAGATGGAGGAAGCTCAGTTACAGGCAGGAATGGTCCTTTGGGAGCCCTTTGCTCCTGTACAAAATGATGGCCACAGTGATAGCTGTATTGTGCTGTTCTAAACAGTTCTATTTCTTTATCAGAATTAAGTAATGCCAGAAACACAAAGGCTGTGTTTTTTAATGCTTTTTAATTTTCTGTTGTCTACCTCTTCATGCGAACATGCATCATGATGCTTTATCAGTCAAGTATTGTCTTACCTGTTTTCACATCTGTTCCTCGGATACAAATGTCCATATTTTTACCAAGGAGGGAGAACAATATTGACTCTCTTCTCATGTTTTACTCCCATCCTGTGGTGACTGGTGACTCCCCTGTTACTGTTAGTCACTGTGACTTCAGTTGCATTTTAACAAAGACCAGTACACATCAGCAGTAGTACTGGTTATGACTGAGTTTGCCTTCTTACTACGTATTTGGCTACAAGTGCGATGTGATTTGTATCTGTTAGACTGTAGATTCTTTGCAAAATTAATTGCCTATACCTGCAAGCCACCTCATTGAATTGAGATTTCATCACAAATGGGACTTTTAAATATCAACCAAAATCTTTGGTAGACACGTTTGTCTGTCCCACTGCTGTGCACGATATCTGCAGACATGGAGCTGTGAACATGGCACTGAGATGCTGCAAGCCAAAATGTGCACATGAAGGAACAGGCCAGGATGCGTGAGCATTTTGTCATGCTGCAAAATGGTGATGCTGTGAAAAGGATCATGTGCAAAAACAGTAAAAGGTGAGAGAAAGAAATTTAGCTAAAAATATTAAGAGCTATTCTGATATTAAGATAAGATTCTGACTGTGCACTGAAATTAAGAAAAACAAACAAAAGCTTAAGAGAAATCACCAAAATGCAGCTTTCCAAATATTTTTTTTGAAGAAACCACGTAAATGCAAAGAAATGTAAATAGACTTCTGCCATATTTTTTTTTAGACTAAGCATTTTGCTTAGCCATCCTGTGCAGAAAATTGCAGTCTGTCATCAGTGTACAAGAGTATAAATTGACTGTATTTACAGTATTTATGTATTAGAGATTTGTTTTCTGACCTGCTGTTTCCTGAATGGAGTCTATCATGCTCACTATGTGCAATCAAGCAGGGTTTTGCTGGATATAGGTGTGATGCTGGGACTTCTGATATTTGCTAGCTAAAAAGTAGCTTCAGGGCTGGAGGTGATGAGTAGATAATCCTTCATTCACTGGCTCTTATCACACAGAATTGCTCCAGCAAAGAGAGATTATAGCCAAAGCACTGTATTTCCTACCTTAGCAAGAGAAACTGCCACTTTTGGTAATAACATTATAGTTTATAATTATGCAGTTGTGAAGCTTCTAGATAAATGAACAACAATTTAGGTGGAATTTGACTCTAAGTATAGCAGTCTTAATGTTTCTCACTGCTCATTTGTTTCTGAAGAGATCTAGAAGATGGATTTGCCAGGCAGTGGCTGAGGGGACCTGAGGAAGGTAGTTCTACAGCTGCACAAGAGCTAACTGAGCATTTCAAGTAACAAGGTAGGTACTCTGCCTTATGAGCCTTTGTAAGTGTGCAAAATTGCTATCAGAACATCCACATTGGTGATGTTAACACAAGTAGTGACTGTGGTATATAAAAGGAAGGTGATTTTGACTTGCTGGATGTTGACTAACATAGTTGCCCAAATAGTAGGAACATACTGCAGTTTGACTACTTTTTCAACCAAAACAACTACTTTGGCTCTTTTGTATTCATGTTGATAGACAAGGGCCTTGTCCTTTGGCTGGTCTTTCCTGATTCCGGTGAAATACTGCTCAACACTCTCAGGAATCAAACCCTAGGAAACTTTCTCTTTTCAGTAGCAAAGAAGCAGCTCTTGGAATTGAACGCTGCTCTTGTCTTCATTTCTCTGTTCTGGTTTTTCATGTCTCAACTACTATCAAAAAGCAGAGCATTTCAGCAAAAATGAAAACTGAGCCCATCCTTTTCTTCCCCTATTCTTCAAAAATGGTATTGTAAAGGTCACCTTTGGTGCAGATATAAGTTTCTAGTAATGTCTTTTCCTTTTCTAAATGGAGTTTAGTCTGAGTTTCAGACCAAGAACCTAGCCATTTTGATGAGAAGATCTGTAGTACAATTTGTTTTCTGGCTAGACTCCAAGTATATTCTGCCTGGCTTAATTTACTCTGTGCTGCCAACAGAATGACATAGTTTTCACTCCCGTTTCTCCCCTCTGGTATCATGTTGCTATGCACCACTAAAGCAGCTAATCTAAGACAGTCACTGGGCAAAAATGGTGATGGCTGAAGTGCTATCATGCGCTCAGTACTCAGTGATGCTGTACTGGATCAGGGCTCACTAGCTCAGGGGATGTTGTTACCAAGGTCCTTAGATTACTTTCACAAGAGTGCTAGATGCAGAATCTGTGTCCAGACTGTTCTTTGAGCATGAAATTTGTCTCATGTTTTCCCTGTTTTGAAACAATTTCATGAACCATGAAGGAGAACTGTGAGGAGAAATATTAACAATAAAGCTCCATCTGTGGGAAAAGAGAGCCGTACATTCGTTTAAAAAGGCAGCTAGTAGCTTCCTCTGTTTCCTATTTGCATATTTTGCAGCCTACTTAGCAGCATATTTCCAGGTTTGGTTGAAATCTGACAGAGATTGGTGGCTAAGATTTCTTCCACCTTGGTTTCAGTCTTACTTGGGAAAATAGAATTAACTGAGGGATAGTGGAATAGAGACATAAAATGAAATACTTATTATTCTGAAAACATAAAGGGGAGGAGAGAGTACGGAATTGGGAATATTGAAAGTGTGTTTTATGCAGGATGTTTGGTCTGGAAAGTTCTGACTATGAAAATTAGTAGTCTATGCTTTAAAAGCCTTTCCTTATAGAAAAATCACATTCTAATTCCTATCTTGTATGGATTTGAGCTTTATTATTTTGCAAACTCGGAAGTTCTCTCAGCACCATTATATGATGTTACTTCTAAATGTGTATGATTTTACTTATTAGTTACTTCTATACTAATGGATCTCTTTCTGATTACTCCAGTCTTGTATTTTGCCTGAACAGATGTTAGTAGAACTATATTCACAGAGCTAGCACTGCTGTCTTGGGCTTTTCTAAACTCTCTGTAGCAATTTTACCTTCTTTCTGCATGTTTAGGCCAAAATTTTCAAAGGCATTTTAACACCTGAAGGTTAGTAATTTTTTCAAAGGTATTAACTGCCCATATCTAAATTAATTAAACTATATCTGGATGGAGCAGTTAATATTAAGCTGAACACTTGGATTTGGGCTTTATGTGCTGGCAGTTATCGAATGACTTCACCAACATCAGCTTGAAAGATGATTTCACTTAGTTTTTTGGCTCTACACAGAGAAATGTGATTGTATAGGATGCTGAGCTATGGAAATAAATTATTTAGGACAGATACAGCGAAGGGCTTCCATGCATTCTGAAGAGCTCAACTTGAGATTTTGGATATATCCCAAACCCTTGATGAGCTCATTGGACACAGCCAGCGTGGGCTGAAGGCAACAAGGGCCTCATCACTGACATAGTGGGGGCAGAGGCAACCCAAACAATCCATGCAGAACAAATTATCCTGGAAAGGTTCCCAGGAATGAAGAGTGTAAAAGCGGAGATTATACCTTGTTCCAGCAGTGTGGTGGAAAAATGGGCAGTTCTTCAGGAGGCAGATTGGGCCAATAAAAGGTGCTTATATGCCATAGCTGGGGGATTTGCTAAAGAGTCTCTAGAAATGTCAAAACTCTTTAGCTTGCAGTGGGAGTTAGGCAGATTAACTTCTAGGTGCCTTTGAACAGCACAGTTTGTACTATTTTTTTCAGAATTTCAAGTGGAAGTGTCATGGATTCTGTAGAATCCTTATTGACATGGCAGTTTCTAGATTTTTTTTTTTTTTAAATCTATTAAGCCCTATATTGAAATATTGCCTGTGAAGTAAAGAAATCTTCATTTTGCCTCTACTATGTATTGGGAGATTTCCTTCTCTTACAGTGCAGCAGGAAAGAGCTAGACAGGAAACCTCGTGCTGTAGAGTACTTAGTTTGAGCTACTTAGCAATATTTCTGCTCCTCATTGTCTTTGAACAAACTAGAAAGAATACAGCAACAGGGCTTAATTTTCCTTTGATGTTGCTTTGAAACTTACAGTTTATGTAGACCAATATTTTTGGAAGGAGGAGAGAGAAGTTGAAAGACCTGAATGCCTTTTTGGCATGTAGGCTGAAGGCTGGAGATATATATATATATTTTTTTTTCACACACACACACACACACATATATATACATATAAATAAATAAATGCGTATTATCTATGGAAAGCTGTGCAAGTCAGAGGGAGGTGAAAGCCTGTGACTCATCCCACATCCAAGAGGAGTTACTGTAGGATGGATGGGCCTTTGGAGGACAAGAGAGTCTTTGGTGCTTTAATTGCTCCCAAAAATTTGCAGTGTGATCATTCACATTTTCCTAGCGCCACTATTTTTTTCTTAGTGGTCATATAAAGCAAAAGCTGGTTTCCAGAGCTATATTTGTAGCTTTCATGATTCTACAGAAAAGGTAATATTTAACCTGCTTTGGAGCACAAAATGGATTTTGACTATCCTATCAGTTTCCCATGCTTCTTGAATGATTGTTATATGCCATCATGATTCAGTCATACAAAACAAGTTTTCCTCACATTTTAGAAATACGTACCTAAAAATAATTCTGTTAAATGAGGTCCCCACCATTAGTTCTTTAGTGCCATGTTTCATCACAAGGGAAATTTGTCAAGTTACAGACAATGCTCATCTTGGGGGAAGAAAAAAAAAAACAATTTAAAATGAAAATGCTGTCAGGCATTAACTGTGAAAAGCACCAATGGTTCTGCTGTAATAACTTTATCTTTGTGTCTGCAACCATTCTTCTAATAGAAAAAAAATAAATTGTGATTATGACACATTATGGCATTTCCACCATTATTTCATTACAGAACAATACTCCTATGTTAGAAAAAAAATCTCTGCTTGCATTAAGGCATGAGAATGTTTCTCTGATGTTCAAGTGTTCATTTAAGTGGCAGTTTTACAGTCTTCGCCACCAGTCACTCACAGAAACTAGCAAGCTGTTATTAAAAATAGTTTTAAATACATTTGTGGTCATTTATGCTTCTTTGTCTAAACAATTGAGCATTTAATTTATAGAACCCTGTAGCAATTACACTTTAAAACAACCAAATCACACAAAAGCAGAGCATCCTCTATGGTGTAATTAATATAAATGAAATTCCTTTTGAGATCAGTTTGTCATATCAATCCCCCTAAACTTTGTTAAAGTATCATGACATATATATCGTGACTGTATATATATATAATATACAGAATTACCCTGGTTATCCTTTTCTTATTTCTGTCCAACCTGCCCATGGTGCTGTAATTCAATATCAGAAAACAACATTTTTATTTTATTTGATAGTGTGTACACATTAATCAAATTAATTAATTAAAATAATGCAGGAGCAGTACTCCAGTGCTCATAGATGATTCAGTGCAGTGCTCCGAAATGTACTTGCAATTCGGTTCTCTTCATATCAGCTGCAGCTGTTATAATGGCACATTGTGCATTTACAGCCTGAGATCACTTGGAAATAAAAACAAGATTTAGAATACTTCCAAGCAGTAAATAAGCAAAGAATGATGTTCTCCATGCTCTTTACTGCAGATGCTTTTTGTTTTACAGGTTGTTCGATAACACCTTGGGGCCTACCTAGCAGTTTATAGGTAACAGTGTCCAATTAAACTATTTTGTTTCCCTCCACATACCACCTCCCTGCAACAGTCTGGTGGGTGAGGAACCAAACAGGGCATGTGGAGACTTTGTTTTTATTGACTCAGCATCAATAAATTTTCTGTGGCACTAAATTTGCTGCCAAGTGAATAATATATTTTTCCTTTCCCCCTCTAGGTTAGAAAACAAAATTCACTTTTTAAGGGAGCTAGGAGTAGAAAGAGCCTTATGGGCAAGAAATGAAACGGGGAAATTATCCTTACTCAATCATCTACCTTGTGCCCTTTTTGGAGCTATTTCCAACAAATTACCGAGTATTTATTTTAATGGTTATTGCTGACACTAGTGAGCACAGTGTACATTCATAACCACTTACAGCTCTCTATACCCATGGGTGTCACAACAGTGTTCCTCTCTTCTACAAAGGTCTTGTGGGGCTTCTGATTGCTTGTTCTTCTGCTCTGGTGACTTTCCCCTGCCTCCCCTCCCCTCCTGTGGGTTCAGCAGCCACTCCACTGTGTGCCATGGCAAATAATTTGTCTAGAAAACTGAATATATTTCTATTTAAAAAAAAATAAAAAAGGAAATTTATTGAGAGATACAAATAGCACGTGGCAAGTCTCCATGCTTATCTCGGGGCAAAATCCCCACAGAAAACCTGCCTGCTAGTGCTATAAATTAACACTTCAAGTTGAAATAATGAAATAAGGCTATATCATCAATTTGTGCTCTTCAGAACATAGTACAGAGTAATTTCACAGAAATGACTGTACTAATTGAAGTGAATAACTCAAATAATGAGACTAGCCTTTGTATTTATCTGTGGAATTCTCCCAAATGTATCCATTTCTCAAGTAAGAATTTTGCAAACCAGACATTTCCTTCCAAAGTAAGCCTGAATTCAGTTTGGAATGGCAACAAATGAAAGAGGCCATGCTGAAAATAAGCAAGGGAGGAGAAGCTGTAACTTTGTGGGAGTTGTCATATGTACAAAGGATTTCTTCTGTGAGACAAGCTTAAAACTGATGACTTTTTTAACTAACTCCAGGCATCTATTACCATAAGATTTTCCTGCTGCTAAGAGCTTATTATGATTTAAGAAAATGAACTGATTGTATAGATGATGGAATTGTTCATGATTATTGCAGATGGGATTTCAAGCTTTTTGCAACATAATTAAACTATTAAGCTGAGGAACTAACCATAGCACTGAAGAAAGGGCTTCTATAGGATTTCATATTTGCTCTTACCCAACCTCTTATGAAAATCCAGCACTGATACCTACCAGAGATAACACATTGGACTACATGGGTTGGTTTTAGTCTGCATTCTAAATCCTGCATCAGAATTTGGCTGTGAAATGACTTAATAGAAATGTTTACAGTTTGGTCTGTTCAGATTGGAAGTGAGCAAATCAATAACATGGCATCATTTCAGCTTTCTGCCTCACTAAACATACAAACACTTCATACTGATAGATTCTTTGTTTGGGTGGTTTTGTATAAGTGGTTTTGGTTAGCTGTATAAATACAAGCTGAACTGTCACTATAACAGGGCAGTGTTGCAGCAAGTTGGATAAATGTGATTTGTGTAGCTAGTAAATAGTGTATTGTACATAAACAGTTAAATAATATAACATATGTCATAGAAGGGCATCATGTAAGGGGTTGAAGTTGGAGTCACTCCCATGGTATCCCATGGTATTCCTGGCCTTTCATGGGAGTAGACAACATCCACAATTGCTCTGCATTTAATTTATATTTGACAATTTAAATATGACAGGTCAGGAAGGAGACTATAAAGAAGTTGGATGTGAGCATTGTCTGATCTTCCTATATTATCACATTCAATATCAGTTTGGCATACTAGTCTTCTGCATAAGTTGCAAGATTCATCTTTTATCTCTGAGATGCTTAGCAATTGCTAGAAATCAGCTCTAACCTTAATGTGCTTTGCACTAGTTAGTTTAAGATCTATAACGTTTCCACTTTCAGCGAGAGTGAGAAGTGTGGTATGGGGAGACAGACTGGATCAGTTTCTGTATTGGTGTGCAGTCTAAACAGGGGCTGTGATGGCACCTGGACCTGATGGTTTTCCAATAACTCATAGAGAAAAGCAATAAGCTGCTGAATATCTGATAGACCCCAAATTTAGCTTTGTGTGGATTATCATTTTGATGTGGTTAATTACGTGTACAGTTGTAAACGTAAGGAATACTGCTCTTTTTGGCAAAGATTCATCAATGTATAAAATTGTACATAGCACCCTGGATTTTCATCCACGAGACTTCCTTAGTTCCTTACTGCATTTTAAAAAAACGTCCTTACTTGTATTTCCCTTTGTAATTGTCTTTACTAAAGGAAGAGTAGTGTGTTCAAAGGCAGTCATTTAATTTTGATAAGATCAGAACTGTAATATTTTTGTTTCCTTGTGATCTGATCTGTCTGTTTCTCTCAGGTTTCAGTGAAGCACATTCTCCTAAAAAGTGCGATAGGCTTCAGAGTTCTTGATGTTAAGATGCTGCTCTGATTAAGAACCAGACAGCCAGCAAATTAGAGCTGCTGATCCTCAGATGCTGGGTTGGAACTCTGATTAGTCACTAGCAGTAACTGTAAAAGTCATATGAAAACATCTTCCTCACTTATAGATAAACACTATATGTCATGCCTGTCTCTTTTGCGGTGGTCTCTCCTCTTCTCTGCAACAGTGACCAGCAGCCAAAACGTAGTGGAGTGGCCAAAAGCAGTAAATAGGGGTCCATGAAGT
The DNA here is from genome assembly GCA_016647715.1 of Pavo muticus. Taxonomy (NCBI): domain Eukaryota; kingdom Metazoa; phylum Chordata; class Aves; order Galliformes; family Phasianidae; genus Pavo; species Pavo muticus. The sequence continues at coordinate 132,737 of JACDJE010000527.1, forward strand.
ACTATGCCCCAATTACCTAAGTAAATAAAATAATAAATACATACAAAGTAACTTGCATAGACAACAGTAGCTGCAGCTTACATGGCAATCAGTTTGTCAGCTATTTTTTCTATCATATAACAGTTTTAAAAGTGATAACGATGTGAAAAAATCAGTAGTGTTCTGAACATAGTCTTATTTCAAATTTTAACCCTTAGCTACTTGACTTACTTGCTAGTTCCTGGGAAGTCCATCATGTACTCAATGAGAAAGTACTGTCAATTTGGAGAGGAGGAAAAAAGAAACTGCATCATCCACATAAATAATGTAGTCGAAATTCTGATTTAAATTCAATGCTCGAGTCAGCCTTAAAGTCAGCCTTAACTATAGAGCTGCAGCTGGCACCTCATAATATGAACGCTTAGGTGGCCTATTGTATTTATCCTCAATGTCCACAAATGAAGCTATAAACTTTCTTTAGAGCTTTGCTTCTGCTTCAATGCCTGCCCCTGATTTAGATCAGCAGACTTCACAGTAGTTCTGTGTTTCCCTGGCTGTGTGGAAACTCCCATACCAAACCTGCAAACATCCTGTGTATTTAGCTCTGCAGCTGTGCAAACAGCACAATGCAGTTTCAATATTCTGCTTTAAACATGCACATGGATAATTGAACTTCAAAGCAACAGCTCTGCTTACTCTTTTATGAGCATGCAAATTACTGGTGTGACTTCTCACCAGAATGGGAGCTTAATGGAACAATCAGTCTGATTGAAACCCACCTCGAGGCAGGAGTGCAGTCAGGGGGATTTCTGCAAGGCTAATCCATGCTTTGCTCACTGGCAGGGTGCAAAACTAATAGCAGCCTGCAGTTAGCAAAGTTTTTATGTTTAAATCCCAGTGCTCTGGTTTCTTCCCTTCATAACCTACATTACTTCTAGAGCAAGAGCCCCGATTCTGGCACTGTTTGCAGAGATCAAGCATGAAGATAGCAGGTTAGATGGGAAAAAAAAATCGATGTCTTCTCAAAGATATGGTGTGGTTGGATGAAGCGTTTGTTCAATTCAGCATCTTTCAGCAAATCTCAGCTCAAAGGTTGTTAAAATATGTGGCATATTTGGCTCCTGTATTTATATTTCCTGATCTATTTTTTTTTAAAAATAAGCTTTAACTTGATAAATACCTGGTACTTCCTCCTGTGAGCATTACTATTGTACAGCCAGCTTTTAAATGAAAGGCTGAAAAATACATTAGGTGTCTCAAAGCTGGCCAAAGCAATTTACCATCTTCTTTTCTAGTTCACTGAAACAGATATGAATGTTTAACTTCCTGCTATTAGGAAGCTCAGCTCTAATTCAATATAGAAAATTAAGGCCCAGGGGAGAGTGAAGCAAAAGTGTGAGGGCACTGTGGAAGCTATCTCCACATAGACACCTAAATTAACTGAAATAACAGAAATATAATAGAAATTAAACAAATAAAAAAAAAAAGGAAGATAGTAGTGTGAATATTTGAAAATAAGTACAAATTTCAACTTTGAGATGCAATTGGAATTTGCATGAAAAGCCACAAAAAAAATTTATGGCCTGTATTTCCAAGCACCTGGTCATTTGAGATAAAAGATGATGATGCTATTTTCAGCAAATGCTAAAGAATCATGGGCTGAAACTTTGAACCTTCTAAGGTCTCCTCATCTGAAACACGTGTGTGTGTGTACAGGGAACTGCCTCACTGTTCTTTGGTCCTAAACATGGCTGGGGGACAGCCCACAGTCACAGAGGTGCTCTCATAGTGTCTTACAGAGGAAAGCCGTAGTGACCTTCAGAAGTGACCTGAGAAAGGGAAGCAGAGCCCCGCTGGGACAGCACCATGCAGTGTGTGTCAGCTGTCAGAGGCAGCCCAGGTCAGTGTCCCACTGCCAGCATGCGTGTCCCCCCATGAGAGCACTGAGCCACCAAATGATTCCTTCAATAGAAAGTAAATGCTAAAAGCCAGTGCAGCCATGTGCAAGCATCCTGAAAGACATGGCCTACTGGCACATCTTTAAATCTGGCATTCAAAATTGCTCAGACAGATGGAACAAAAGTATGTAATAAAATGTGACATTTTATTTTATCATCCATGTTTGTTAAGTGAATTCTTCTGATTATTCCCACTGTCTGGAGTACTGAATGCGAATCAGACTCTGACAATTTGCAGTTTATAAAAACCAACTCCTGGGGTCAGACAGAAAAAGAATAAGTAATAATTAATTGCAGGATGCACATTCATGCGTGGAATCTGGCCACAGTGGGTGACAGCTCAGCCTAACAGAAAAAAAATGACATGATTTGAAAAAGTCACAGTTTCTGTAGTCAGTTGTTTACAGACTACTGCTCAGTATTAATTACGTACTTCATAGTCTTCCTTATCTATGTATCTGTACATTAAGATATGATTAGAAGTTCATGTTAAGAAGCAAGAAAAAAAATGCATGTTTTCCATGCTGTCTTCCCAGTAGCTCCCACTTGTTTGGTGTGTAACTGAGCACTTTGCTTTCTGTCTTCCCCAAAGCCCAATCCCCATGGTAGCAGAGCCTCTCCCTCACAGCGCTTTGCTTGCTGCTGCCCTTACCACACTCCCAGAGCCCAGGAGCCCCTCCTGGACCATGACAGAAGTGCAGGGGTTTAATTTCCCAGTTTTTATCCCAGAGAAACTAACCCTGAGAGCCAGCACTTGCTGCACAGCATTGCAAACAAAAGGAGGAGGTGGGAAATTGATGTCAACACAGAGCGAACTGTGACGCTGGGAAAGATGGCCCCTTATGCCTCCTTTTCCAGTTTGGCCAGGGACTTTGGCAGCAATTATATCACTTAATATTCATTTAGTACTAAATTGGGAATATTAAGCAGTATATGATTGAACTTCTAATTAGCAATTAGATTAAAAGCAGCCTCTTCATTGCAAGGGAGAAGTCATTGAGAACTAACTTTCTATCTGACAGTATTTGCAGACGGCTTTACTGAATTTTATAGGTGACAGTTTTCCGGGGCCTAGCCCTGTGTTTGCTGTGACTGCGTGCTCCTCCTCCAAGCATGAATAGTTTGCATCCCAGGGCCATACCAAACATACATATGCAGAGGTAAATACTAATACCACTGTAGCAGCAAACTCAAGCACCCCCCTGGCCTTGAATGCTGGCCATCTAAACAAATGCGCTATTTACATCATAGGTACTCACATGAATGCCTGAAGAAATAACTATGATATTACTAAAATTTTAAGTCACTCTTTTCCTATGGAAGCAGTTTTCTCACTGAAGAAGCCAAATCGATGAAGAAAGCACTGCCACCTGTTAAAAAGGTGCAGAAACAATCCTGAGTCTGGGGACAAAGGGGTTTCCCAGGGGAAGGGCCACATACCCTTGAGTGTCTCAGTAACAGAGGGATTTATAGTCAGTGACACTTGTTTGTATGTGGCTGTTCCTCTGGTTAGAGAGAGGGTGACAGCAGACCGGGCTGCTTTCAGCCAAGGAGCATTGCACAGGACCTGCTGATCTTGCTGGATTTCAGCCTTCTGAAAGCTCAGCCCTATGTATCCCTCATTCCTGTAAACACCAAACCCAGACCTTGGCTGCAAGTTATGTCTGAAAAATATGCGCCTGAATATTACTGGAGCTTCTCATTTGAATCTCTTCAGTCCAGCACTGATGCTGTCTTCTTGCTGGTGCCAGCATCAGTGCCTACAAGGGGAACACCCAGCAGCATTGCTGCTCTTAGCAGCAGCGTTACCTCATTCAGGCTTCCTCAAAGCTGGCTATGTAATCGCGCTTACAGCATTTCACTTCAAGGAGCTTGTCACTTGAGTAACATGTGCTGTGGTGCTGGGGAGTGGAGGGAGCAGGTGAATGAAGGCAGCAGAGGCAGCTCATTGGGTCGCAGGACAGGCAGCAGTCTCCTTGGTGATGTTCTCACTGCTAAATGGATTTGTTTTGGCTGCTAGCTGCCATGTCTTTCCTTTCCAAGCAGTCTAAAAATATGCACTTATTGGGTGGGTATATTTTTCTCTATTCCTGTACTTGTAAGTAAATATTTAAGAGGAGTTTCAGCACTGGATCACAGGAGTTTCCACTGGGGAATGTGTTCTATTCACTGGTAGATGAAAGTGTTGAATCATTACCATTTGGGTTTTTGCTAGCACCTCTGCACAATACACAGGCCAAGAACTTTGTGCAAAAATTGTTCAGTAACATATTTGAAATAATGAATATTTCAAATAAATTATTAGCAGCCACACTTAACTGGGAAAAGAGGCAAAATAGTTGATGAATTTTTCATACAGCTTTACCATTAATATAATAAATATTTCATGGTATTGGAGGGAAATGAAAGATTTTGAAATGAAGAAAGAAATTAACTATGAAGGAAAAGCACCTGAAAATTGGTGAAGGTGAATATCCAGATTTGAGAGAGATGAATAATAATGAAGAGAGTTACAGGAGAAAAAATACAACAAGGACGAATTGCTTTGAGAGGCAAAATACCCATTCTCTTCGATTCCTTCTCAACAGAGAATATACAAACTTCCCAAACTTCCTTCGGTTCTGTTTAAAAATGAAAGAAGACCCCTGGAGATAGCTGGGTGAGAACACACCTCAGTCTGACTAAAGGGAATTGAGAGCAGAAGTACTGATATACAAAAGGGCTGTAACATTTGGGGAAAAAAAAACCCAAACATTTTGAATATCAAATAATGCTTTACTTCTGGTTTGCAAAGTGAATTTTCTCAAGAGCTTAATACTGAACTAGCATGAAAGGGTAGCTTGTTTTTTGAAGGCAGAATCCATAAGATTCCTGGTGTGCTCTGAGTAGGTGCATTCCGCAGCATTAGCAGCAGTGCCATTAAGCATGTCTGAGTGGTCAGGCAAATCTGCTCTGACATAATGCTTCAAGCAAAAATGTCACTAATTTCTTGTTGCCGTTTCACTCAGGTGCAGTGTGTACAGATTCTAACTAGCTTTATCAGCTGACTGTTCATTTTAACATTTGCGAAATTAAATATATATTTTTAATCTTATTTTTATGGGAGAGAGGGAGTTAACTTTTTTTCCTTCCAAATCCCTTCCTCGTTACCATCCTTTATAACAGTACATAGAAGGTGGAAGAGAGAAGAGAGGAAACAAGTTTTAAATAAAGAAACAAAACACATATCCCAGAGTTAAAAAAAAAAAAAAAAAAATGGAAGTGGAATGGAAGGGGAGATGCATTACATATTTTTCTCCACTGGAGCACACTGATAAATGCCATCTCTCAATTCGATTTAATAAAATAAGTTCCACTTAATGATGTCTATAAATAGTTCTCATGACCTCAAGAATAACATATTAAAACGACATAAATGCTTTACATTCGTCATTTCTGCAAATGTCTCATTTACAAAATCTGTCATGGGTGCACCAGTCTTCTCCTCATTGGACATTTCCCAGCCTTGGCATATCAATCCATGTTTTGCACATCTGCTCAGAAAATGTAATTAGTTATGCCCATATGCTACAGAAGTGCGTGATAAAACTTAAAATATAGGAAAGGCTGAGAGACCCGACAGACTTTCTCCTTCCTATGTGCATGTTGTTGAAGACTAAGAAAAGCATGAAGCTTTTTTTTGCCCTCTGCCACAGGGTGAGGTTATCATTGTGTCGTAGGCAACTTCAAGAGATTAGATGAACACATTTTGTAGCTAATTCTGTTAGTTCTGGTCATTTTGTTGAGGAGCTTATAACTGAAAAAAGATTGAATATTTCCCATATACATGTACCTTCTTGCCCTGTTCATTAGCATAGTTATGAAATCGTCTTTGTAAAGCAATAAGAATGATAGACAGGATCCTCATTTCAAGTTTTGTGACATGGGAGACCCAGATGAGAAGCTCTCGCTGAATTAAATAATTATCTCCTGTAGCAAATACAGAAGCTCAGAGCACGTTGATCAGCTTTTTGACAGCTCTGCTCAGTCTTGCTGGCATGTGGCAAAGGAGATGGGCTAAAGCAAACAACATGCTGCCCACTAAAAGCTGGTCCAATGGCTACTCTGTTTTCTTGGTTTTTTTCAGTGAAATCCAAAACACTGTCACACTGTTTACAACCCTAGATAGTTTGTGGCCATTTGGCATTACAGAAACACCATTTTAATTTAATCTCTGACAGCACTTGCATGTTGCATGTGTTGCATGTGTTGTTTAATGGCTGTGCACTTAAAAGAAAAAAAAATAAAAAAGAAAAAAAGAAGTAAAAAATAAAGCCCTTTCAAATTATTACCATTCTTTTAGTTCAGTACAGGGTACAAAATCAAACTGTGGTACCTCCATCTTCGTACTTTTCTTTTAGGGTTAATTTGGAAAAATGAAAAGCTCTCCTGATTATAGAGATTTAGCTTTCTTTATAAGCTGGCTATTTTAAGATCTGTTTACAAGATCACAATATGTAACATTGTTAAAAAACAGTATGAATTGATTACATCCTTCTGGAGAACATGTAGCAGTAGAATATGCTTTTGTAGCTGTTACACTGCCCTATAATTAACGCCTTATTGCTTCCCTTCTAAACACATGTTGCTACTGCTGGAAAACAGCTGAGATGCTTAAGATGAGACAATGGAAAATATTCCCCTCCCTAAATATCCCCCTAATATTTTTCTAAGAAATGACATAACGCTGCAGTCACTACCAGATAGAAGGGTGAAGTCAAGTTATGCATTACATATTTCTGCTTCAGTTTATTCTTAATGAGCAGTTCTTCCCCAAATACTATCAATAATTTGAACGTTGCTTAATAGGGAGATCATATTAGAAGAGCTAAACAGTGGCTTTGGCGTTCTCCTTCATTTCAGTGGATTCTGGATGACGGGATGCTCAATAATATTCATGTATGTCAGAATGAATGAACAAACAAAAAACAGGAGGTTTGCATGAGTAGAATTACTTTGGGAGCTCAGTTATGCTCTGAACTGGTCTCAGATTTTTGGAAACTAAAAATAAAGTATTTCCTTCACTGTTCAGCTCTCCATACAGATGAGGGAGCTAAATGTCACCTGCTGGCTTTATGGGAACGTGGTGGTCTCATGTGATGCTTGGCTGGCCATTTTGTGAAGTTTTACTTGTGATCCTGCATGCGTGCTATAAACTAGCTGTCCCACAGGTAATGAACTAGAACAATATAACATCTGGATCTGTGTTATTAGGGTTTTCCCTAGGAAAATCTTCAGAACCTTGCAATATTGTTGTAATAAATACTCTTGATAAAGTAAAAAGCAGATATGAGATAATATTGTTTTCCATAAAGGTCAGCTGTAAGACAAATGATTCTAAGCAAAGATGACTATATATAGCAATAATGTTCATCAGCTTTGTCAAACTGCAGATGACTTTCTGAGCAGGGAAGCCAAAATTCCCATAGCAACCCTTAAAACTTCAGGTGTAACATGCATTCGGTATACGTAGCAACCTGTATAAATGAGGAACAAGAGCATTTTGAGTTAAGGGTTAAAACACAAGCTAAATGTAATTGAAATCATTAAAGCAAATACCCTTTAATTATATAGGAGGTATTTTTCTCCTTCCATACTATTTTTTCTCTTCTATATTCTGAAATCTATACATAGACTGCAATGCAAGTGACAGATGACAGTTATCCTTGTGCCTTTACTGTGATCTCCATGGAGCAATGCCACCGAGTGCAGGAGCATCCTCTTTTGCCCCCCAGCTCCCTCCAGCCCGTGGTAGAGGAGCTGCTAGGCAGGGTACCCTGACCCTAGCACACCCTGCTCTCCATGCCACTGCCAGCTCCTCATGATAAGCCCTATCCCCTGTCCTAGCACAGCTGCCAAAGCCCTGATTGAACCTGGGAGAGGTGCTAGGCCTCAGCAGGAGACAGTTTGTGACCTGTAGGAAGTGGCTTTGCTCCATAAAGGCATGTTAAAAGGAGAGGAAAAATGAAATCAGGGATTTTCTCATATTGGTGCCTCTGCATTTTAGCCAGATAGGGCGTGGCTCTTTTTGTTAACAAGAGTTAGATAAGACTTGCTGGTTTGCCCCAGAATATTAGATATTCTGCATAGGGCTGATGATTTTCTGTATCGAGAGTCTGCTTTGACAGTAACTTGGGAATGGACAAAAGGCAGGTATAAAAAAAAAATTAGGCTCAGCCTTCAGCAGAAATCTATTTCTTCATCAGCTGTACCAATACGTGACAAAATGAGGCCCAACTGCATTTGTGTAATAATTTTATATTCTTCTAACATTTGCGTGCCATCTAAAAATGTGTGTGTCCAACAAGGGCATGATCATCATCACAGAACATAAACTGGCTGCTTTTCCTGCTTTTGCGTCTTTCCTTTTGTAATTCTTTGTTATTTTTCTTCCACACAATGAGATGGTAACAAAATATGTGCAACCATAGGAATGAAACTACATGCTCGAAGGCAGCCGTAAATATTGAACAACTTACTTCTCTACGTTAAGCTGTCACAATTAATTTGCTTATAAAATCTGTACTGTCCTCTTAGTGAATGAGCACATAGTCTCCAAAGAGCCTCAGCTATTTTCTCTTGAACCCAATTTAAAATGGATTAAGTCTTTCTCTACCCTTGCTTTAGATTCCTTTTCTGTCAGCAGATTATCTGCCGTGTTTTTTGTTTATTGCAAAATGTATTGCTAGCGGACAAAAGCAGACAAAGCGCTAGATTCCCTTAATGGTTCTTAAAGAATTACTCTCCATTTTTGCTTTATTTTATGGAATTGCAGACTGAGTTTTAGGTTCTTTTGCTTGTATTAGAAGTTTTGCACTCTTGTGTGAGATACTGCTAAAGACAAAGATGAACTGAAGTAACCAGCAGTAAAAAAAGAGATAAAAAAGCATTAGCGTCTTGAAACCTCAAACTGCTCATCTAGGCAGTGTGCGTCTGGGCTCAGGACAAGCTTTGTGGGGTCCCAGCAAATCTTATGGGTTCCTGGGCAGGAGACACAGGTGATCAGGATGTCTGCTTCTGGCTTATAACTGAACAGCTAAACACTGCGCGCTGAGTATATGAACAGTTCTGCACATGAAAGTGAGAAACTTTGTGATAGTTGTACACACACAGAGCTTCTCGTTCCGCTCTCATTTTAGAGACGAGGTTTTCAACACCTAGTGAAATCGTTTGATTTAAATGAACACAATTCCAGACAACGTATAATAATGAATCTGATTTCTTTTCAGTTGCAAAAGAGCCTTATGAGATTATTTACTTTACATTAATTTTAAGGATGAAATAATATCCTGTTATAAAATTTTTCAAGAACTTATTTTTGTTGTCAACTCAAAAGGCAGTTCAGTTGCCCTTTAACTTGATTTATTACTTGAGGACCAGTGAATCCTCCCCACCACACGGTATCAATGTTGTCATGGTTAAAAGGAAGGAACCAATTCATCTTGGTTTGGATCTGGCAGTTAATGGCTTACTTGCAAATCTTGATTATTAATGCAGACATAATGCTGCTCGATCCTTAACTAACCTTGTAAGCAATACAATTATCAAAGGAATTAGTCCTGCTGAAAACTCAGTGTTGTGTCACAGTCTAGATAAAAAATCTTAGAAGTCAAAGTATGTCTTTTTGCCCGTAGGAAAATTGACACCATTCTTTTCAGCATTACTCCTGTTATATTTTAAACAAAGAGATTCTTTTGGAGTTCTGCATTTCCTTAGCCATGTATCTTTTAGCATTTGCCTAAACCAGGATGCAGCTTCACTTCCTTGGTCTCCAAAAACTCTCAAGTGCCCAAAAAGTCTGCAGCTGTCCCCTTCAGGTGCGGGTGAGTGGTCATCCCTGATTTCCTGAGAGTCTCAGGCTCTGTCAGGCAGCATTTCAGTGAAGCACTCCAGGTTCAGCAACTGCTGCTGTGGGACAGGGGCAGGGCCCCTCCTCGCATTGCAGTGCTGGCAGGGCTGGGGGCAGGCAGCAGAAGGCCCTTCAATGAGTTGTGATGGTCTCAGTGGGAGCCTGAAAGCTGGGCAATGCTTTAAGTATGCTTCACTGTCCAGGTGCTTCCCACTAAGGCTGTACAATTTGATCCTCTTGTCACCAGTCAGCCCTACCAGGTACCAGGTAGGTGCTCTTCCATTTGTCAGAACAGGTTTACTTGGCCATTTTCTTTTTCTTTGAATAATCTGAATAACATGGCAGAGGATTCTCTTACATACACTTCAGCCCTCATCCGTTCTTCATTAAGCTACAGGGGATTGCTGTGCAATGCAGGAGGCAGTGCCGATAAATAATATTATAGTGTGAGTTGGGCATTTGAAAAAAATCTCCTTGATATTCCTCCTAGCCTGCAAAGCTGCTGCTGGAAGGTTGGTTTCACGAGTAATTTGTGCCAGCATTATCTTATTTTAGTGTCTGTCAGTGAAATCCTGCCCATAGCAATCAGGCATGTGAAAGAATTTCCACATATAAAGCCTGAATATTTTGAAAAGTTTCTACTTCAACTGCAGCCTGAGAGCAGCAGGGGTCAACAGCTCTGTTGTTGTGCCCACATTCATTTCCTCTTCTTCTGGCCAGGCAACTCTCCACGGATCACTTGAGACTTGTCATCCCCAGCAGGGATAGTGTCTGCACTAGGCAGCCACCTCCAGCCTCTTGGTGCCCGCAGCCACTGACGCCTTACAGCAGACTCTGCTGTACCTCTCTTAGTGGCAGCATGTGCTGGTGACAGCTCATCTGCTCGGTTGCTGAGAAGCCTTTTGGTCATTTCTTTGCATGTTTTCAGTCCAGCGGAAAAGAGAAGTGCATTGTTTACAGGCTATAGCTATGAAGTGCTAACAGAGAAAGAGGCAGTGACTTTTTCTTGTCTCTTGGAATTTTTCCCTCTTTATGGTCAGGCCACAGACCAAAGATGCTAAACGTGGCAGCCCTGATGGCCATGCAGTCACAGTGCTGCCCGAGGAAGCTGGTTGCCCAGGCCGTGGTTAACCAGTAGCTGAAGTTTGCACACCAAGTTCTGAAAAAAAGGCAGCTTTAAAAATAAGTCTTTTAAATCATATTTTGATCTGTGCTTTTCAAGTGTCTGTGCATAAGCTGAGAGTGCTGTCACAGGTGCTTCAAAAGCACCTGACCAGTAACTCATGGCAGTGAAATGGGAAGCAATGCTCTGTCCCTGTCACTGGGCAGAAGAGGCATCACTGCAAAAGCTGGAACTGCTGGGCCCAGCAAGCGGCTCTGGGCTGCACAGCTGGCACACTGCTGGGCGGTCACCTCCCTCACAGTCCTTCTGCGTGCCAGAGCTCACTGCTCATGGCAAACACTTCTAACAGGTCTTGAGACAGGGTGGAACTAAAATTCCTTAGGAACCATTCTCTGCAGTTGCTGGAGGAAGCCTGTAAGCTGTGGTGTTTATATATTCTCTAGATGGTGATTACCTAGCTAGGAAACTGCAGGTACACTTTGAATTTTCTGTTTTATGATAAAACAATGACATTGTTTTTAAAAAGCGATCTCATGTGAATTTGAGAATAAGCCACACTGAGCTGGATGGGGAACTTTCTAGCATTCAGAGCTGTTGTCTGGGGCTCTCCGCAGACAGACACACTGACATTGCATTGTCTTTCCACTGCTTTCTTTAGACAATTAGAATCACTTCTTTACTGTTTAATTAATTTCAGAGGGAAAATCTGCAGAAGGAAATGGAGGTGTCCAGAATGAAGCTCTTGGCTGTAAGCAGCTGAAAGTTGAATTCTTAGTCAGACTCTTGGCACTTCAGAAATCATCTTAAATGGTTGGGCTCTAACAGTCTGCACAAAGCTATCTGAAAACAGCAGAAAGAATATCCAAAGTATAATCAGATTGACTTTGAGTAATAGAATAGTTTAAACACTTTCCAAGCATTAGCCTAAGGAAGCTGAAACTCCATAACAGAAAAATCTTTGGAAATAGGGCTAAAGACACAATACGTTTTCTAAATGGTAAGTATTGGAAGTATTGGGACAACTCAGAAAGAACAATGTTTGATTGTACTTAATAATAGACCTCATTTTTCCTTGGTACTGCTACTAGAAAATCAGAAGAATAACAACTCAGTCTCAAACCTCTTCATGACTACTAGGGTTTTCCTCCATAAATTACGGCCTAGCTAAAGAAGAAAGTAAATGAAAAATAAATCCTGGACATAATGAACCGCAGCCCACTGTTTTCAGTAAGGATGTGAAATATCTGCTGCTGCTTCTGATCTCCAAGTGCCTTAGAGAGCAGCTCTCTGCTTGGGCAGAACACGCTGGTAAAAATCAATGCAAAGCACATTGGTACTCCTATCCCAACCAACCAGGCATTGCCCTTTCTCAGAGGAGCTTAAATTACATGCATGCTACTTAATTTTTGGTTAAGCTTAAATGTTTGTGTCCTTCCAGGTAAGCCTGTTGAGGCTCTTTCTTGAACTTCCTTTTGTCTGGCACTCAGAGTGTTACTGCTGCCTGTCCTGTTGGATTCCTGTTTATAGGACTGTACGCTACTGAGAGACCAGGAGCTAAAAACAGCAAGCAAAATTCAGAATTAATAAATGCAAATTAATGCTCACTGGGAAAAAGCCAATTCTCCTATATATACACACTGCTGGAAATTAAATTATTTAGTAACCTTCAGAATAGCTCTTAGTGTTATGAAATGGCAGCTCAGCATTCAGTGGTACTTTAAAAAATAAATCGGGAACAGGAAAGAATGCAAAGTATAATTGTGGCAATGTGTACATGTCTGGTGTGCTTGCATTCTGATGACTGGTTGCAGCAGAACTAGAAACTGTAGAGAAAAGCAGCACCTATGAGCATGGATGTGAAATGCCTTTTGTACAAGATGGTATCAGGCTAAGGGAAAGAGGCAGCACTTGGAAGTCATGCTAGAGGTCTGTGGCATGGGGAAGTCAAATAGGAAACAACTGTTACCTCACAGTTTAAGATGCAAAGGGCATGACTTGAAATTACTGGGTAGCTGGTTTAAGAAATCACACAATAAATTGATTTTTCCTGCAAATTGAAATGTGAATCTGTTGATATTCAGCATGGTAAATCATAGAAGTTTAGATAGAGGAAAAATAAAAAAGGCTTTATGGGTTTTAAGCACACTGATAGAAGCTCTGACGTAAAAGAAAAAGAGCAGCAAGGATATTCTGGGGAAAAGGGTAAAGAGCACACATCACTTTACTGACCATCCATGCCCTGCGAGCACTGACCCATGCACTCTGTCCTGGTCTGTATGATGAGCTCCTTATGTTTTACAGGCTAGGAGAGAACATGCTTCCTGTAGTATTTCACAAGCATCTTAACTGCTATTTTATAGCTCAGAAAATTGAGTCAGACTTTCATTAGAGCTTCATGGAGCAGCATGAGAGCAGTCTTCCTTGTTCTGCCTAAAAGGCCATCATCATAATCTCAATTTCTTATGAACATCCAGCCTGGTCAGGGCCACAGCCACCCAGGTGCAGCTGAGAGCTGAGGAGCTGTAGACGTTTGCTGAATGACACACGCAGGATCACAGATTCTCACCAGAAGAAGGTGAGGGCTGACGCCCTGCTGGCTCCCAAAGCCAGAGCCATGGTGAGGCGGGATCTGATTCCTGCACCTCATTCTCCGCAAGTTCGGACTTAGGCTTGCTCCCATTGTAACTGCCAAGGAAAAAGAACCACTACAGCAGTTCCAAGTGCAATGTGACAGACCTTTGTCGGAATCATTCCAGAACGCTTCAGTGCATTATTGCAGGAGCAAATCGTTTTAGCACAAAACTCTTTTCCTTTCTTTTCCCTTTCACTTCCATACCAGCTATCCAAAAAGGGAAGTTAAGCATTGTGGGAAGGTCAGCTGTGGGAGTAAAAGGCTATCGATCAGCCTCAATCCTGCCAGCTCTTGTGCTGGCAGGATCAGTGCTTTGACTAACATGATGTCTCTGCAGATACAGTCTGCTTCATGAACTGTCAGTTTTTTATCTTTTAAAAAAGATCAAATGAAAGACACTTAATTGACTTATAAATAATACAAACTGCAAGCTGAATTAACAGCACTTTGAAGCAGTATTAATCTCACAGAACAGCATCTTCCCATACCACTTTGCCATCAGGTGACTAGAACAATCTATTAAAATAATCCTAAACTGCTCCTTCAAATCCACGCTACATAATTTTACAAATACAAGCAATTACTCAGTACAGAGAATATAATATGCAAGCTACAATACCAAAATAATTCTTACAGAGTAGAATGCAGAATGAAGACAGACTTTCCTTATTAAACTTTTTATTAAAATTGAGCTTTATTTTACATATTTAAAATACTTTATATCCAAGTTATGCAATATGTATGAAAAAAATTGTATGTGAACACTTGCATAAAAATATGTAAAATCACGACTACGCAATATAAAGCAATATATAGCATGTTCCAAAATGTATTTCAGGAGTAGAATACCTGAGTTTTCAATAAGCTGGTTTCCTGCGTTTCACTGATTTTAACAGTTGTATTTAATAATGTATCTGATCTCATATAAAGCACTTCTTTGGTTGAGAAAAACTTCACAGAAAAGGTAGAGATCAAGCAGAGATATTACTCAAGGCCTGTCTTCAGAATCTTCTTCCCCGTGATGATCCACTGTTTGAGATGCTAGGAAGGACTCCCATGTAGCAAGGCACTTAAAAAAATCCACAGATACATATTAATATAGCAGACCGACTTCTGTAAAACTGGTAGCCAAGGAGAAAAAGAAGCAGAAAAAAAAGAGTACATATGCATTGTCACAAGCTGTTTTTGTGGGACTGTGGTAATAGCAAAATATGGTTTCCTAGGCAGCTCAGTGATATGCAGAATGTTAGCCAACATGCTGGGTGAGCTGTAAAGGTCACTTTTACATAATGACAAGCTCACAGTGTGAGCATTGTAATTGTATGTGTTAGCATGGGAGATGCTAACATTAATTATGCTCTTCTTTAATCTCTCCCTTTAGTTACAGGCAAAGATCTTGTCTAAATAGAAAGCACAGTCACACATAGTTCCTTTGTAATCTCTATGGATTCCTATAGCATACCCAATATTCTTTCCAAGTTAAATTAAAACTTTTTTTTTCTAAACACGCAGATAATTTGTTTTTCCCCTGAGTAATGAGAAAGAAATGGGCAGGGGGCTAGGGGGATATTGCCATCTTTACAGCAAATGTATTTCTCTCCTAATGGGAAAATGTATTAATAACTGTACAAACTACATATATATATATGACACGTTGCTTCTGAATTTATTGGAAGCAGTATAAGTAAAAAAAAAAAAAATGATAAAAATCCCCAAATGAATTGTAGTTCAATTTGGCTTAAGTGAGCGTTGGCAGATTGGCAAACCTTTATAAATCAGATGTTAGTATTGAGCATCATGGCAAGCCTATTGCTAGGTAACCCATGATGTGCTGATGCTTGTTACTCAGCATACCAGGTTTCTGCCATTTCAAATCTGTCATTAAAACAGTGCAGTCAAACTCGTGCAATAATTCTGTTTTGAAATGGAAACATTCTAATAAAACTTTGACTTACACACTCATACTTATTGCTATTGATAATGCAGCTTATTTACTTACTACTGTACAGTTTTTTTCGTGAAGAATCTGAAATATTCATAAGTAACTCTTCTGAAAATCTCAACAAATTCTCTTATATTAAAAACTGAACTGCATACTCAGTTAATTCAAACTTTGAATTAACACAGCCCTGAAAACGTCATAATTTCCTAAGTGAAAACTCTTGCCATAAGCCATTCAAGCTACAGTAATGCACTATTGCGCATCTACCTGCAAGAAGACAATTGGGCTGATCTAATAGTCACAAATAATGATAATTTATGAAATTTAAGAGCAAAGTGAATGGAGGTTGAACAGAGCTGAAGGAGTCCGTGATGGCATGAGGAAGCAGGATCAGGGATGCCAATAGAAAATCTAACAAAAGATGGCAGCAGTTATGCCTCTGAATACACAAAACCAAAAAGGGGCTGCAAGATAATGCAAGAGATTAAAACAGCTGACTGACTGAGGTCACAAAGAAAAAGTATGTAGAAGCTTGCTTTCACATGGGTCCTTTGTCATTATCAGACATGTTGTATTATTTGCATGTTGTCTTCCACACCACATAAACCATAAACCTACTCCCCCAAGCTTATTTTTGTAATCTTGACAGAGTTCCCACCTAATTTCCTTTGCTTCTTGCACTGCACAACATTGTAATACTGTTGAGAGCACACTGAAGGTTTGAATTACTGTGAAAAGAGAGGAGTAACTGGGTAAGATTCACATGGAAATATGCATTTCTTCACTGGCCTTTTGGAGAAATGTTATTTTGCAATGGTAAATCAGGGAGAAGCAATAAAAGTAAAGCTAGCACGAACAGTGATCTGCAAATGTTGCAAACTGACTTCTGACTTAAAAGGTCTTTCTGACCTTTTGTTGAAAGCCTTTAAGGTTTGTTCATTAGATTCTCCCTTTCTTCATGTGATGCTGTGGCAGCTGCATCTATCTGAGGTGTTTCAGCTGCAAGGTGGCTTCTTAGTTTAAAAATGTCAACAAGGCACCTGCTAGCAATGTATTTTCACCATGGTGCTCATCCTCAGATTTCTATTTACTAGAGCCCAGACTGGATTGCCATCCTAGAAAGCTGCAAGGCACATGTGTTTTTCCTAAGCTTTTCTAGGTGTGAGACAAGAAATAATCAGCTTCTTGAGAAGTCTTTTGTTGGCAATGAATGACTGTATTTATTTATTTTTTTTCTGAGCCACAGCGTAATTTATACTATGTAACTATGTAATGTTTTGTCATTTTGTAATTTCAGTAATGTGTGTTAAAGTACATACATCATATTTACTGTCTGGAATATAAAAATGGCTCCCGATTATCTTTGCAACAATGAGCCAAAACGCACATGTTAAAATGCAGTCACACTATGTTGCTTCTCCAGATAGATACAACTTACCAAAGTCTTTTCAGACAAAGATGCAGAGCATTTCTTTCTGTTACACAAGTTATTTAGTTTCTAATTTATCCTTATCTATATAACCAAAACATATTTTCCAAAATGTAAGAGCAATGGTGGCTCATTTCACTGTCAGACATCACAGTGCTGCTACAGCTGACAAGTTTTATAATTAACCGTACCAAAACAAAAGTAGGTCTCTGTGCCTTAGGCTTAAGCTTTTTATATCGTGAAGCATGAACTGCATAAACGACATTTTGTTACTGATGTACACTTTAGCCTTATTACAGAATGCTTTTACGAGTTCTCCTGGGAGGGTGAAAATGGAGATCTAAACAGAGGATATGCCCACTTTCACAAGAGACAGAAAGGAGACAAAAAGAAAAACCAAACCCAGGAAATTAAATGTGCATGCACAGTGTTGAAATTCATAATCCAATGACTTGTAAAAGCTCTGCAGAATACATTAGAAAATCTAAATATACAAAATGAAAGAGCTTAAATAGGGCTATTTTACCTAAAGTATTCTGATTACTACTGTTCTGCACATCTGTTCTGCCACACCATTTTTAGAAGTAGCAGCAAGAGGTTTCCATATACAATTGCATATCTAACTAAAAAGGAGATTTAAAAATAGAACATGTAGTAGGGATAACAGAAGCAATGTGTCATATGCCATGTGTT
This sequence comes from Pavo muticus, assembly GCA_016647715.1. Classification (NCBI taxonomy): domain Eukaryota; kingdom Metazoa; phylum Chordata; class Aves; order Galliformes; family Phasianidae; genus Pavo; species Pavo muticus. Next base: position 150,381 of record JACDJE010000527.1, read on the forward strand.
CCAGTTCCCTGTTTTCCATGGTTAGTACCTTAAAAATATCCTTTGTGATGACATTTCCTAGAGTAGAATCTGAAAATTAAGTCTTCTGTGTTTGAGAGAGAGAGAGAGAAATCACATTCATAGTTCTGTGTGCAAGGAAACAAAAGCTAGAGTGTATACAAATAGAAAAATGCTGATCCCACTATATATAAAAAATATTCCTGAAAGTATTTAAAATAAATTTCTATGTCTGAAATGACTGACGGTTCAAAGACGGACCGAGGATTTGAAATGACATTCAAAGTGACAAACCGGCTCAGCCATGTGGGACCTTCTGAATATCACAAGAAGTTTGTTAGCTAAATGCCTGGGCATTGCTAAGGTAGGATGTGATCAACATGTGTAAGCAGCTAACACTGCTAACCCAATGACTTGTTATATACATCACAGAGGCTTCCAGGGCAAACAACACATCTAATCTATTTTCCTAAAGCTTATACTAGATGGATACGTGTGGGCTTTTGAGTTGGAAGGAAGTCACTCTAATGGGGAAGTATTGTTTTGACCTAATGAATCATTTGGATCAATTTATGCCTGCACAATAATGCAGATAACAGAAATAAACTCAGTTACGTGTGAAATAATTAAGAAAATCAGGAAACCATTTATTTTATGTTTTTGGAAAAAAGTAAACTGTGTGAATACCAACAAGACTCTTACTACACTATCAAATTTAACTTTTTATCAGATTAATCTGCAAATGTTTAAACAGTTGGACATGGCAAATACAAAACTAGAGGCTACACTTTAAAATATGTATCTTAGCACAAAAAACCACGTTATTTCAGTGCCAAAACTAATTAGATATCATTCTACATTATGGAGGGTGGAAGGGGGAAACATTATTCCTGCATTTATTAGAGTACCTTATAAGCAATGGAAAACCAAACTGGTGTATTTGTTGGATTTACAGTGTCTGAGCAGTATTTGGACTGTGGTCCTACTTACTCTGGTCTTATTTTTTTTTCTCTGAATACTTTAACAAAGTTTTTTGCTGAGAAAATTAAATACTTCTTTTTCCTTGATGCAAATATCCTAGAGACTATGGCAAACATGAGGAAAAACCAATTGGTAAATGTTTAATTGATACTGTTCTTTGAAGCCAAAGTACAACATTCCTGGGTGCCTGGATTGTTGACTAATACGAACCAGGGTGACTTCAGATACGCTGGTTAAGTAACAAGAACTTTGTATCTTGTTTTGATTTTAGTAATACTCTGCCATAAGGGCGCTGGAGAATATCTGTACCTTAATGGAAAGACCCAATGACAATCTGCACTCTCAGCTGTATGCTCTGCCCTGTGGATACTTTGTGATTTCAACCACTGGGAAGAGTGTATCTCCCGTGAGCTAAGAGGTGTGCTAATTCAGACCATTGCGTTGTACCTAGGGCACGGGAAAAAGTAGTAAAAGAAATAGTATGGCCTTGAGACAGACTTCATTCAAGGACTCTTCTGTAAGGCAAACAAACTGATGTTTTCTTCTTCAGAATGAGAGGTCCTGATTTCCTTTTCAAATTAAAACCTTCACATATAGTTTTTCAGAAAATCCTTCTAATTTTAGCAATGCAATTACTGTCATTTTTAATACAGTAAGTTAATGGCTCTAAATCTTGCATATGGAGAGACTTGGCATGTATTCAACTCTTTTTTGGAAGAGAAGGAAAAAGAGAACTTCATGAACTGAGACCAACTACAGGAACTCGAAGTGACTGCTCAGTCATGGTAATACTGGGATGTTAAATGGCATCATATGCAGATGTATTGTGCAGATTGTATATTATCACAGGAAAGACTTTGTTCTCATAGGTCTGCATAGGAGCACCCCATAAACTTGCAACACTGGGCATTAATTAGTGTCTGTTACACTGAGAGAGTCAAAGAGACCGAGATTCCATAGCCATAGAAACAAAGGAACACTTCTTACTCAAATACTTATCTTTAAGGTAGCACTTCATTTTTTATGGAAAACATAAGAATCATATTCTGATGCTCAGACTTCTGAGATTTCCTTCCCAAGGTTTTACCTCTAGGCACCAAAGGAAATGCTAATATTTTGTCTGTTTGTTTGTTTCCTGTTGTTTTCAGGACTGCAGGACCTATCATTTGTAATACAAGGTCTTCTCCAATAATTAACCATCAGCAATAACAACAGGTCTCAAAAAAAAGATGCACATTTTAGATTAAAACTCCCCAAACTCCTCAAATTAATTTTACCAAAATCTCTTGAATGCCAGAACTAAGATAATGATTTTCTGCTAAAAACAAAACAAAACAAACAAACAAAAAACAGAAACGAAACCTGATAAGCCCTCACTTTTCAGCCAGGTTAGCCTAATGTTTGTTATTAACCAATACAGCAAGATATTTTTTTCTAAAATCTGGATCTATCAGGACATAACTTTAAATGGTTTAAAGTTTAAAGTTTTCAAGAAAAGCACCAACAAAGAATAATGTTTCAGTGTAAACTAATTTGTCCAGTATTTCAGAGACTATTTAAGAAGAGCCACTGGTACCTGTAGAAATAGTTGAACCATTTTTCACATCTTTAACTTAGTGATAATAATTTCATGTATGCTACGAGCTTTGACATTCTGAAACGAAATTCTAATTCAGCAAAAAGCATTTTTAGACAGGAAAGAGACAAAAAGAATTATTTTTGTGTTTTAATTTAGCTAATCATTCATGAACAAAATATTCCAATATATTTAGCACTGATTTAACATACATATTCATGATATAGAAACCAGAGATCATCAGTAGCTGTAGAAAATGTGAGAGGATGCCAAAAGTTTGCTGCCTGATTTCAAAAAATATTTTGATCTTCATATGTAACAACAGATTGTCAATGTCCACACATCTCACAGGCTGCATCCTAATTAACTAGACTTGATGATCAAGATCTCTGTCTTTTCAATTATGTTCTAACAAAATGATTTGTAAAACCAGGACACTGATTTTACACTGAGGCTAATGGACAACCCATAAAAAGGTTGGAACGTGGGACTGGAAGACACAGATATCAACACATATCTTTGAAAAATACTGTTTTTTGATTAGTAGATGGGTAACTGCCTTACTACAGGAGAACCTGAAAAAAATCAAGATACTGGGATACTTTCAAAACAAGCACAATATAAACAACATTTTGCCTCTGAGGAAACTTCACAGAATGCTTAAGAGATTTTGTTACATGTATTCAAGTTCTGTTGGTTAGAATACCTTAGTTGAAATTTTTACCAAGAATAATAGCTATGGCATTTGAATTGAAATTAAAAATTTTATTTCAACGATCTTACTTTCCTTCCAAAGTAGTCAGTTTCAACTATAAAAAGATTTGATTTAGTAACTGTATCCATTTGTGTATTTTAAAAAATGTGCCATAAGCTTTTCATATTGACTTCTCAAACTTGTATTTCTGTTATCATAGTAAAGTCTGATTGCTTCACTTTCCTCAGAGAAATAACAATGAGAACTGTCTAAATGTGCTGTTTGAAAAGGAACCACATTTAAATGTTTTTCTCATATATAGTAATTTATAGACGTGGAACCTTCCAGAGGGCTTCTTCACGCAGTCACTGCAAAAGGCTTCTAAGCTAAATATAGCAACTGACATTCAACCCAAAAATACCTCTCAAATTCTTGTGGTTAGTAAAACAAGACTGCCCTCTGTTGTTGATGAACTCAGGATCAACCACTTGGGCACAAATAAAATATGTTTTGCTTAAAACAATTCAAGTTAAGGAAACTGCCTCTTTCTTCCCACAAAAACTGATTCTGAAGTTAACGCGTTTGAACTAAAATGCAAGATTTATTCTTTAGATAGAATGCAATTATTTCTCTGCTGAAATAATCAGTCAATAATAACGTTGCTATGAGAAAGGGTTTTACCTCTTCATAATAATGGAGATTATTGTCAGCCACATCAGTGAACGCTGATCTCATATCGTACTGCATGTTTTGCTTCCACCTGTCCCAGTCTGCCTTCAGAGCATTATTGGCACATTCTACTTTATCTTCAAGTTTCCCAATCTCCTCCGAGAACTAAATACAAATTGTAAACATAAAAAATAAAAATAAAAAAAAATAGTAGAGTTAGCATTTTGAAATTGATCGAAACCAAGTGACTGTAGTGCAGGAAGATGAACAGAACTGCAGAAGCGAGGTTGGTATTAAAATTAGCACATCATTTCCTGGTGATAAATAATTTAAAATTTTATTCTTAGAATAAAAGCTCAATACAATTTCTGAAATATTAATAGCAGAAATTTGAGACAAGAACTAAAATGTTGCTGAAAATATTTTTGTTGACTGGGAAGTTACAGACTCTGGCACCTCTTTGCTGGCACTCAACAGTAATGCGTCTAAAAAGGAAAACATTGAGGGCTTTACTGGAGCAAAATCAACTTTACAAATGAGATTTGGCCAGAAGACTGAGGAAATTCTGACTGAACCTTTGATGACTTCAGGAGAAATCAGAATGGGGGGGAAGACAGCAGAAATTATACTCACAGATTTCTTGCCCATCACCTTGCAATCCTTTAGTGTGGAACTAACCCTGGTGTGACCATACAAGGGAGCAAGAAATACCAAAGCAGAGAAAGAACTTAAAATGTAGGATTTCAGCAAAGCAGGGACTCCTTCTGAGAGATCCAGAATCAAAACCTTGAGGGCAGCTGCTATGCAGCCATTATTTTCTACTAATTGCTGGAGATGCACAAAGTGACTCCAAGCTAATGGGAATTAGAAATAGATAAAGGGCCTCTCTCTAGCGAGTCTTCTAGTCCTGTCACTAATTTTGTACCTATTGTCATTTGTTAATCAGCTGTGTCGGTGCTGGCTGGCACCCATTTGCAGAATGAGGTAAATCTTCTGCAGCTACAGTGTGAATTAATGCCTTGGGACTGCACAGCATCTGCCTGCAGCAAACCTAGGGAGGTCAGGCACAAATACTACCTATAAGGATCATAAAGCAGGAAAAGCTGATCTCCTTATATTATTTCCATTGCAACTCAGGTACTGTACACCTTCCTCTTATTCTTTTTACTCTTCTATCAGGCAAAGTGTTCTTACATCATACAACTTCTCTGTGAAGGTGGATAGCTGTCCTCCTAAGTGCCACAGAGCTGGTGCTTTCTTTGATAGGAACTTCCAAGTCTTCTACAAGATCTTCAAGGGATGCTTAGGCTATTCACACATTGCAAGAAAACCAAGCTTCAGAACAGGACACGGAAAGCTGTGGTCCACAGCCTTCAGCTCCAACTATGCACAGAGGGCAGCTCTCCAGTGCCATAGCTGGAGGTGCTGCAAACAGCAGAAACAAACTAAGTGACTCTGTCTGGAACAGCAATGGAACCTGAGCCCGATCCTTAAAATTGAAGGTATCAGGGGAAGATGACAGCTCATACATGTTGCTTGTGTGACTGTTGTGAAGAAGAAACACATATGTTTTAACCAAGTAACTCTTGTTTGTGTACATTTTCACTATGCAATGCTCAGAAGTCCTGCTCACAGTCCATATAGTCAGCATAAAATTGTCATCAAGATCACTCTGAATTCAGTTTGTGCAACCTTCTGGGAATCCACTTTTGGGATCTTACTGCCTACTGACTGGGGGCACACCAAAACAAGAGGTGCTGCTCCTGCAAAAAACAGCCTTTTCAAGAACAACCAGCAAGAAGGAAAGGTTGGTCAAGTGAAAAGACAGACCTCTGAATTCACAAGCCACAGATCCCAACTCAGAGTCTGACAAAATAAAATCCTTATGCTCAAATTAGGCAAAAACAGAGTAGCTAGGAAAAATGAAAGAAATTTCAACCAAATGTTTTTTCCCACATTCCACGATACAAAGACGAATAAACATTTTTAGTTAGACTTTATTTCTACATTGACTTTCCTTGCCACACTTCTAGATTCATGAAATATTGGACACTATTCAAGAAGAAAATGAAAAAATACTATTTCTACTTTATTGAAAAGCCAAAGTTCAATTATCCAGCTGATCAGTAATCAAACTATAGGTAAGGGTAATTTCATCAACTACCAACAGTGTATTCAATATGAAAAGGTTAATCCAAAGATTAAATATGGGGAAATTACCTTTAAAGATATTACAGGCAACTGGATTAGGTATCTTGGGCATGCCCCAAGTTAATTGCCTTTCCTTCTAACACTAAAAATGAATGCATTCAGAATACTGAAAATAGTGACTATTTGTAGATGATTGAGAGTAAGAAAGGCAGTTGAATCCATTTTTCTGCTTTTGCAAGAAAAAAAAATTCTTATATGAAAATGAGCTAGACTGCATGCTTAAAGAAATCTGGCTTCAAAGTCCTGGCAGCATCATCCTCCCTTTATCTTGTCCTTTGTATCTTTAAGGCTTTTATTTCACAGTTTGTTTTTGTCTTGCCTTTTCTAGGAACTACAGATTTCTTCCATGGTGTAGCTACAGTATGATGTGGGCAGGCAGACTGTTCTACATCACTGCCTCAATATATGATTTAAGCATCACCCTCTAAAGCCCCCCAGTGTATCAAGGCAAGGGCTGAACTTAGGTTCTAAAGACAGAGTTACGCCACGCTTCTTCATCTCAACTAGAAAGGTTTAAGATCTACTTTTTCACAGCTGAGAAGAAACGTATATACTGTCTTCTTCAGCTGACAGCAGCAATCAATGATTGGCTTGATTTCTGAACAAGTACATCCTAGTAGTGTGTACTTGATTTACAAGGTGTACATTGTTACAATTTATTGTACAAATTAAATATGATCCTAAATCCATTTTCTTACACTGACCTCACTGAGGCAGCTAGAGCAATAAATTAATTCTTACATGAGTGGTTCCTGCAGGAGGACAGCACAGTGCTCACCAGATGCTGTACCACTGGACAGAAGCGGTAAGATAGACCCTGCCAGGGCAGAGCGCTACGGGGAATGAAGAGGATGACTTGTAGCCAAAGGGACTTGCAGCAATAGCCAAATTACCTGGTAAGTGACACGAAATTGTATAGTATCTCAATATGCCAAACAGCATGACCTTCTATCTACTACCTGAATTAATCCTTCACTTGGACGTACTAACCCCGCTCATCTGGGAGTAAAACATAACATACATTCAGAATGTGATACATTTAGCATTTCTTTTCTTCATTTCAAGCTTGAATAGCAGAATCCATAAGTCGGCATTTAAACCTGTCGGGTTCTGTTGGAGCAGATTATACCAACCTTTTGTCAGAATTACTATCAGTACTAGCAGCAGTATCAAATCTGTAAAAAAGCCCCGAGCCACTGAAGGAGGCACTTGTTACTCCTTCAGAACAGAGCATAGGAGCAATGGAGCCAAAATGGTAACCTCTTTACAGCCAGAGCTCTGGAGGAAAGAAAGGCCTAGATGAGTGGGAGGGCTCTCAAACACCCCTCCCAAAAATCCCTGTCAGGAGGCTGCATCCAAAATCACAATCTTCAGACCTTCCATACTCTGAATAACGGCCACCTTTAACACCTACATTTTGATGTGGGAGGATAATTTTGGGGTTTTTAGAAGCATCACAAGTACCTGTCCTAAAAGCCCAAAAGGAGAAGCATGTCTCAAGAAAATGTTTATTCCTAGCCAATAAACCTGACATCTTACAAGGTTTAATCTGTGATTCCAGTCTGTCAGCTGCACTGACCTTGGGAATGTTTTGCACTCTCTTGCTGTATAACTGCCTGCTTGTTAAATCATTTAATGTTTGCTGTGACCATTGCTAAAGATCTCACTGCCTTTTATCAGCTTTAAGGACAGGCTGAGATTCCTTATCTGTGGTGGAAATACACTTCAAATAAGATTAGAGTTCTTGCTAGTCATCGTCAGCAGAATTTCTGGCTACCAGATTGCACTGACAAGTTCAATCTGATGTCTGTGAGATCATTAGAAGTTACATACAGTATGTCTAGAAACAGAAATGTGCAAATAAAGCCAAAGTCAGCATTTGACACCAATTCCAATACCAGCACCTCTGTTTTCAGGCTTTTTTTCCAACCTCCTCTCATTTTGAAAGCAGTCTGGATAGAAGCACAGGAAAATAGGTCAACATGTAATAAAAATTAAAAAATAGTAAAAAACAGAGTCAGAAAACAGAAATTACTTGAACAGTTAAAAAATAGCAGTGCAAAACTCTCTGTGGCCAAGTTACCATTAATGGAGGAAATCCTCCACTTCTACTGAAGAAAAAAGTCATCAGGATGCAGCCGCCACTCAATTAGAGAAGACAGGATTTTATGATCAGACTAACAGACATCTGCTTTGCTGCTCTGATGAGACTGTAAGAAGAGTCAAGATCTCAGCATTTTTTGCAATGAGTAAGAAAATAGAGGGGCTGGAAAGATAAAGCAAAGATCTGAACACCTGGGTAACCACACGACCCACAGGCTTTTACCACAGCGATACCAAAGAAATGCAGGAACAGTTAAAAAAGATCGGGTTCACTGGAAGCAAGGACAAACATCTCATTATGGAGCACAACGTTGTCAATATCAAATCAATGGTACAATCAATGCAATGCAAAAGGGAAAATTATTCCTTTTTGTCTGTAACAGCTGAAGAAAACTGAGTGCCAGCATCTTGTCTGAGGACTCCATCAGATTATACCAGAAATGCTTTCCTGATGTCCTGTCAGGCAGTGTCCTTTGGACACTGGTGGACAGCAGTAAGGCCAGCTGCTAACCAGGCTTTATGAACTACATTTCAGCACTGAGTCACTCCGTGCAAATGCAACTGTTTTTAGCAACAAACTATACAAATGGGAAGTACTGATAAAAGGGATGCAATATTGATGCAAAATTGATTTAACTAGCTGCATACAAATAACTTGAGCAATGACCTATAACACGCCTTCTGGCCAGTTCTTAATATGTACTGTATCTTCACATGCAGTGCAACTAAGAGGCCTGATCTATGATACAGCTAGCATGAGACCTCACTTACCAGTTAATTGGCCAGTATATAGATACATATATTTTGTAGATAGACTGAGAATAGAAATAATTAAGTAAAGGTTTGCTTGAAGATGGTCTTTGCTGATTCCTACAAATGTGAAATTAGTGTTATAAAACTTGCTAATTTATTACAAAGAGTAGTTTATAGTTTCCCTATAAACTTTTAAAAGCAAAAAGCAGAAGTGGTTCTCCTGGCAGCCAGTGACCTCTCTGAGCCCTACAGGATGGTTCCCAGACATGGTGATACCCCTGCACATCCCCATGACCCCAGGCCAAGGAAACCATATGAGCCCCCGCTCTCCTTCGTCCTCCACTCTCTATGTTGCTCAGAGGCTGCCACCATCCCTGCCTTTCACATTCACAGATTTTGCCTGCACCCAACTGAGCCTTTTGCACCGGTGTTCTGCCCACACATGGTAGCCAGGATGGCTGGGAAGCAGCCAGCCTGGGGTTGGGGCTCCCAGCTGGTGGGGACACCATGCCGGGAGCAGAGAACATGGTGGCCAGGTGGGGAGCAGGCAGCGGGTCAGCCTGTGCCCTCTAAGGGCAGCATGGCAATCTGCTGGCTTTGCTGGCAACCACAGGTGGCAGAGGACCAAGACCCATCCTCGCTGCCCAGCTCCCAGCCTGCTGCAAACTGTGTCCCAGACTAAGGACAGGAGAAGCAGCAGGAGAAGTAGAGAAACAAAACAGATAAGAGAGCAGAAAGGCAGTAAAATGAAAGGACAATGTAAGCAAATAATTTCTGCTTCAGGAAAAAAGCATATGTTTTTGCTGGCTGTCCTGTTGCATTATACAGATGCCAATTATTATGAAATATACTGCAGACATCGCAGATATCAGATAGCGATAATATATTTCTACTTATTCTGTTAATTGACAGGAAATCAAATGAAAATACACACCTCAAGTGCCAAAAGATATCTAAACAGCTCATCTTTTCATGAAAGCTAATTGCAGCAGCTCTAATAAAATATATCTGAAATGTCAAGGACCTTCTTCTTCGATGTACTAAAAAGCTGCAGTAATTATATCTAGTCATTTTTATATATTATTTACACTGTATGATACTTGGTGCTAACAGTGTGCTGGAGGACTTTAAGCGTTAGAGCTAAAAAATAAAGTTTTCAAAATGCCAGTTCTGTTCTTCACCATGTCTATAAGGTGCACAGGTGGTAGCAGAGCAGCATGGGAAACCATCCCAAGACCAGCACTGCATTGTGCTGCATTGCACACGAGTTGACCAAGGCCAAAAACGAGCTGGTGGCAGCGGCAGGCAGGCCAGCTACTGAGGCTGTGCAAACTCATCCCACTGAGCTTTGGTGATGGCTTTGAGGATGCTCAAGTCCATTTGCTATAGGTATGACTGCGTTAGAATGAAGCTAGTAAAAAATATCCTAAAAAATAACCAATCCTGAAAGAACAGGATCTAGAACTTTTCATTTTAAATATGTCTCATGAATGGCTTTGCTCATTCTACCTCCTATTCCTCTCTTATGTCAACAGAACAGCAGCTACAAGAGCACTGCAGCAAGTCTTACTTTAACTCTCAGTGTGGAAGTGAAGAATCTTAAAAATAAGCCACTGTGCTGCATGCATTGACAACACATGATCCACGAAAGCCCACTATTCCCAGTCCTTTGCTGTAGCTGCCTATCCACTGAAGTTTTGCTTTTTTCTCAAGGTTGTCTTTGCCTGTCATGCGTAGCTGCAAAGACCACGCTTTCTCAGAGGAAGTACAGGACACAGAGATACCATGCAGTTACAGTGCATGGCTTCACAGGACATGCATTGTTCAGGGGATTCACTTCCTGCAACTAGAGTAAGACCTGGAATATTTCGGCATTCTGTACAAAGACATACTCACCAGATCCTTGTCTGCCTTTTTATTGGCTAACGCATCAACTTTGGAATCAAGCTCGCTTTGAATTTGGTCTCTCCTTTTCAAAACACCCTTAATATTAAAAAAAAAAAAAAAAAAAAGAAGAAGAAAAAAAAAGAAGTAAAACAAACTAAATATATTCAGAAAACCATACAACATAAATGAAATAAGACACAATTCAAGAACTTCGGCATGATACAAGTACTTTCCTAAAAAGCAATTCAAAATCATGTAGACAATACTTATTTTTCAATATCTACTTTTTATCTTACATGTGTATTTAAGAGTCTTAGTGAGTCCAAAGTCAATGCCAGGAATCTGCCATACATGTATCACTGCTAACTGGATGAAGAAACCAGTAGCAGTTAACTTCGTATCAACTCAACCTACACTGTATTCATTTTGAAAAAGCAACATGAGTTTGTGCAACCCCATGTCCAGAAGTATCTCATTTGAGTTATTTGAGTACTGAACTGTAGTTGAGTAAAATCAGATAAAATTATCATGAAAATGATAGCTGCAGCAACTTTGATATATGTGCTTATTTCCAGTGTATGAAATTATTTCCTCCTCTAAAACTGCCTTACAGGTATTGGACTTTTAGCATAATGTCAAAATATAGTTAGAAAGAGAAGGAAATGTTACTTGCTAGACTACTAAACAGGAACAGTATTACAGACTGAATTTTCATTTCTGATGTTCACTTGCTCTGTGGCCTTGAGCAAGTCTTGAACATTTCTCTTTGCCTGAGTTTCCTCATCTGCAGAAGTACACTCAGGTGTGCTTATCTCACAGAAGGCATTAGTCCTTTTAAAGAAATTTGTCCTTCAAAAGAAGGACAAATATAATTACAAATCTAAAATACCTCCTCTTACATTACTTTGCCACAACTGATTTTACTTCTTCATATAACAAACAGATTTTCAGTATCTACCTCTAGCATAGGGCATGCTGAACCAGCAGAGGACCCAAGCAGCTCTACCTTCTCTAGCTGCCCTGTTTGACTGTGTTCTCTCTGATATCTTGTCAGTTCAACAAAATGACATAAAAAATGGAATAAAAAATTAGGAGCTGAATTTTCAAATAATTTTTCAGTGTTTCTTCTAGAACAGATACTCACTAGAAAAGCCTGGTAAACCTGACTTTGGACAGCTCTGAGTAATTCACTGTCAGTACGTACTCACATAAATCTACCTTTCAGTAGCTCAGAAAATCTTTTGTTTAGATGAATATAGAAAATGTTTAGCTGTAAGCATGGAAGCAAAATAAATAGGTCTGGAAGAGCTGTCCATCACGTTAAAAATGCTTTTTTATTTCTGTATTTCTTTTGCCTTTTTAAAAACTATCGTTTTGATTATATGCTGAATTTTATCACAAATACTCCTTAAATTATAAGATAAAACCCAATGATTTTAATATTGGCGTGTTACAACTATAGGCAAGCGCTGACTTCCAATGGCAAATAGAGGGACTGTGTTTTATAAACATATTATTATATTTTTATAATATTTTGTATAATTAATGCGATTCTGACACAAAATCCTCAAATAATTGCGTGTGGACCCATAGCTAACTTACTGCTGCAATCTGTATGCTGAAGCTCAGTGGACAGAGTTACACTCTCCAGATTTGCTCTGCCTCTGCTGTGAGTCAGCTAGAAAGGAGCCTGCCTTGATGTAAATATTTAGCTACAAATTCATCTCTGCCCTCAGTTTTCAGCTGAACTCACAGCACTGGAAAATACAAAGTCTAATCCATTGTACTGATCACACCTTCTGTACATAGCCAATTACATTCGTGCGGCAGCACATAAAGGTACCTGTGATGAGGGGTTAAACACACCCCTGGAGTCAGGTTTTACTAGTGTGCAACTTCCCCTATTGTATTTTTAGTATGAGCAGCCAAACTGTGAGAGGCAAGTAAGTTATAGGAAAAAGAAATCCATGGTGAATGAAAGGAAAAGAGCAGTGGTTGAACAGGAATGAGCTAAAGGAGCAAGACTTTCCTCATTAATCCTCTGGCAACTTAACACTGCGTTGCAAGCACTTAGACATTGCAACCAGAAACAAAAAGAAAACAAACAAAACAAAACAAGCAACGAGCAACAGACACTTGCCACATTGTGCATTAAGAGCCAGGACATCATTCTGTGGTTTGTACAGAGAAATCTCTCTGCTAGACAAAAAAGGGAGGACCTGTACAAAGGTAAGCCAAGCTGCAGACAGCATCTCTTTAATAAAATGAGGGATGGAAAGACTCACAGGTAACAGACTTAGAAGTTCTGAAAAATAAGAATTGAAGGAGGAAATACTGCAATATGCTAGGATATTCATCTCTTCATGCTTTTAAGTACAGTAATACCTATCTCGACCTACCTGCAAGTACATTTAAATAATACAGCCTGTGAGATACGGGACATTTTGTATGGTCCCTCTTTCAATGAAACTAGTCACTGCAGCACTAGTTCCTAACTTTCAGAAGCTAAACCTTATTGAAAAATGGACAATGTTCTGCCCAGTGCCAGTATAGGCCTCTGCTGACTGAGTTAGCTTGGGCCTTGCTCTACACGTGGCCTGTAGCACACTCAGCCCGTGCTGTCCTGTGAGCTGGGTTCCTAGCAGAGACACAAAAACAGATACTGCAGCTTGCCTTGGGATGGCAAATCCCACAAAGATGTGTTTGTAGACATTTTTTGCTTTCTGAAGGCAGAAGAGTGGGAATTATGACATGCTAAAATCAGTTTTGGAATTATGTTGATTTTCAGTCAGGATGGATTTTTTATATTCTCTCCAAGTGTAAGAAAAATACATCCATAGAGGAAACTGAGAGCATCAGCTTATGGCAGAGACTAAAACGGGCTTGTGACACAGGGACTGGAAGCTCCCTGCTGTTCTAAAAAAATTAATTTAGGAACACCTCCTAGAAAAGGAGAAACCTCTCCACTCCTTCTCCCCCACACAATCTGTTACTGCATATTTCAGCAGTGTCAGAAGAGGTCTTTCTAAGCTGCTTTTCCTTGAACCTTTCTGTGCTCCAGCCCTACCAACACAGCTCTAAACCAGACTTTTGTACTGCTACCACGGGCTCCCTGCCACACAAACTACTAAGCAGTTCTTGTCTGAAATGGGTGCCTCTTGCCTGATTAACATGGGAAACAGGACAAACCAGATTCTCTGCTAACGGACAGCTATCCCACTGCTGTGCACATTTACTAACAGCAGAACAGTGGCCACAAAATATTTTTCATCAGTTACGAACTTGCTTCCAGAGTCTGTCAATGGCCTAAGACAAACTTCACATACTGCCAAAAGTAATCCTTAATGAAACCTTACCATCAGAATTTCACTGTAGAGAACATACTCATGTATGATTGGTAGCAGATTTTCAGAGAGCCCAGCCATTCGTTTCTCTGTAGCCTTGCAACATTTGTCAATGCAGCTGGCGACGCCTTTTAGGGAGTCTGCTATATCTTCTTCTGATGCTGACCAAAGTGTGTGGATGGGGCCATACTCCTTCATCTCATTAAAATACTCTTAACAGGGACACAGACACAGATTAGTCTTTTGTTCACTAACAGATGTCTAAGTGATACTACCCACAACCTCCTATTTACTGTGAACACATCAAGGAACAAGCAGCTTAATAAAGTCCCAAAAGGTGCAGACAACACAAGGAAGTTCATTCCAGTTCTGTATTTGATATCTCCTTTAGAAGTTTTTATTAATCTAAATAGATGGATACCACAAGAATCACTTTTCTTGTGTCTCTAGATCAAGTGATAATTTGTGGAAGGCCTAGAAGTCACTGTGATGTTTGGTAATACTTAACTTGGGCAAGCCTGAATATGACCTGAAAGCAGAATGCACTGAAAGCATAATTTTAACACAATTGAATTTATAATGAAGAAATGTCCAACAAAAGATGGAAAGAGCTGTGTGCTGTGAAGAATCCAACATCTACTATAAAAACATTTCAACAAAAAATGTCCATGCAAGATGGAACTAAAAATCTCATGTTAAGATACTACAAGCAGGAACATTCTCACGTCCTCATCAGTGCACCCTGCATACTGGTGTTCTGCCTCTTGCTATTTGGAAAATCTAGAAAGAAGATTAATTAAGCTTTTGGGAGCACGTCAAAATTTATAAGGTTTTCCAAGAAATATTTTGGTGCTGATGACTTGAACCTGAAGACCTTGGCCAGCTAGTTCCACTGGAATGAGCTGTATCAAAAAGAACGCTTTTCAGCAACATGTATTTTCATTTTGTAAGACCCCTCTAACTTGGCAAGGACGTGCTGACATTTGGCCCTGCACACCAAAGCACAGAGAGTCTCAGTTATTAGAGAACACAGTGTAACACTTCAAATTCTACTATACATACAGTAACATCCCTCAAGTGCTGACCAGTAGAATCAACAGTAATCAGCAGACCTAGACTGAGATCAGTGTTAAGCTCAGAAAGTTAATAATTTAGAGTTGCAAGTGGGTGTGCAAGTTGCTGTTACTTAAGGAAAAATATGAGCTTAAATAATCATTCTCTATAAAACTCTTTTAACAGGCACAGTTTCCCGTGACAGAAACTACTGCCAACAGCAAAGCTCTTGAAATTAAAAAATAATCTACTTGGCCAACATGTGAAAAAAAAGAATGCAGAATGAAACTAAAAGAGATACATATAGAGTTCTAGAATCTACACAGCATTATGCTAGTATGAGACAGCACAGAAAACTGACTCTTTACATTCCATTCAAAATACAAAATGTCACACAGCTCTCCAATAAGCACAATAAAAAGATAGCCATACTTGTTATGCTTCTTATTTTTAAGTTCCTTTTCAAACGGGTCAATGACATGTTAAAACCCTCCCTATTACCAAGTTGCTCAAGTTAACTTGAAGATCTGCCAGAACAATGACCATTTTGGAAAGCATGGTATAAATACAAATCTCCCTTTTCCCTTGCTTGCTGGAAATAACTATTTTGCTTGGCACAATGAAAACAAATTTACTGTTTACACCAAGTCATTTGCCAATATATCTATTTCTTAAACCCATTAAAAATGTATGTTTTCTACTTACCCCTTTCTTCCTTGTAAATTCTATGAGCTATTTTGTCCAGTACGTTTATTTTGTGACTAAATGTTTCCATGTAATCATTCATTTCTGTAAACATTTCAGGACGATTTTTAACTCCTCCTCTTACTGAGGATGCTACAGCTCTTACGGTCTGTCCCATTCTGCTCAGCAAACCTGGACCCTGCTTCTTGTGCGAGGAGAGTTCCTAAAACCAGAATGTACTGTGTTTATTTGCACATACATATTTAAATTCTTTACAAATAATATGTGACTTAAAGCTTTTTGTGTTTGTTTTTAAACAAAAACTGCATAGACCTCAATGGAAAAAAAGACAATTCAGATGTCTTTTTAGAGGCAAAATCTTACTTTAAGACTTTCTGAACAGACACAAAGATACTGTGCATTGTGCTCTTACAAAGAATGACCAAAGATGGCAGAAAACCTTTACCCTTTCGTTCCGTACAGTGAGCTGACTACTTTGCAATTTAGCCTCTAGAAACAGGGAAACAGAGGTAAAGATTGCAAAAAGTGATTGGGAAAAGCAAACAATGTTCCTACAGGAAGAAGTAATCCAGCACTTTTTAATCTATTTTTACATGTTGATAGAATAACCTTTTCGAAAGTTCAGAGGATGGCTCTCTGAATACAAAACTTGGATCTTAACAGAAAGCATACAGTATTGTGAATTTGTCACAGAAATCCAAACACAGCAACAAAACCTGCTGTGGAAGATACAGTAATACTTATGGCCACACACAAGATAGCCAAATGCACAGAAGAAAAGGTTTTCTCAGGGAAAGAATATTCCAGAAATTCCACATCTTCTTCTGACCCTTCTGTAACAAGCCATCAGAGGATGCTATTGAGTACTGATCTAGGGAGGCTCCTCATACACCACTACTGCCACACCATGTGGTTCCATGTAACTGTAGATAAAAATAAAGCCATTTTACCCAGGCCTGTGCAGTAAGAAAAATTTTGAAGTCTTCATTAAAAGTTAAAGTTGGATGATCGGCAATACGGTTCAAAAATTTATGTAGAGCTTTTCTTCGAGTCTCAATGAATTCATCACTAAATCGTTCCACCATTCCTTTCATCACAAATTTTTCTGGCAATGGCTAAGGAAAGAAAGAAAAAAATGTACTGCATAACTTGCATAGTATTAAGAATATTATAACAGTTTTTCTACTTGCTGAAAACATAGCTATACCTTGTAAAATTCACCACACAAAAACCAAACCTTTTCAAAATTATTATATTCAACAATGGCATAAACTGATTCATGTGCAACAGAATACAAGCACAATCAGGAAAGGGGAAAGAAATTACTGCAAAAGTCACAATTAAAAGCATAAGAAGTACCCTTGCAGAATTTTTAATTATCACATATATACAGGCTAATAAAGCTACTAACGAAAAGGTTACTTTAATGTTTGTCAGATTTCAGAAACCCCAGAAAGACCTCAAACACCTTTCTATAAAGCTGGGGCCAGAACACAAATTAATAAAAATAATATAAGCTTTAGCAAACGAACAGGAATAATTAGTGTTGGATGTGCTTCTTCAAGTTTGCTCTTCAACCAAAGAAAATCCTGATATCGTCGTCGGACCTCATATTCACAGGAGTCAAATTCACCACGAGATGTCTGAAAACAACGAACACAAAACACAGGTCCAGGAAGTTAGAATAGCGGGTAAAAAGCACAATATCATTTTACATTTTGAATAAAACTGCATACACGATTCTAGCCTGCCCATGCTATTTGCTTGCAGCTTTTAAAGAAGAATGATCAATTGCTTTAGGAGATACAACATAATTTTAAGTTCTACTTAAATAAAAAAAACAAACAAACAACACAACAGATTGACTTTAAATAATCAGTCTGACAGCGTTTCCAAAAGATTTCAATCACTACTTTAGTGTGGCGTTTCCCTTTTAACAATCATAGTTACGTTCATTACGTTTAGGGCACTTCTGAAGGGGTTAAAAATCAAAGAGTGAGGAAAGCCCACTTTTTAGCATTTTGGAAAAATGAGAAAGAGCTGACATATGTCCTTGAGGCCTGCTGACACCATCCTTGCTTTCAACGCATGAAAACGTCAGCATATCATAGCACATTGCCCGTGCTGTTTAATGGATTCTTCAATCCATCCATTCCAGTTTTGTAGCCCTTTGACAGAGCTCGCCAACAAATCTTTAACACTTAGAAAATATGCTTATTACAGCATTGCAAAATCATCAAACCACGAGATTTTATCATTGCTCCATCTTCTAGAATCAAGCTACAAAGAGCCTGGGTGTTCAGCAAAGTGATGCAGCTGTTTAGCATTCGTTGCTGCACAGAGATTTACAATGTGACACAAGCACATGGCAAAAGAACTCACCCACGCTCTTGTAACCTAAACATTCTTAAGGACTGAATAAACTTTTTTTAAAGGTATGTGGGAGGAATGCTTTTACTTTATCATCAACAGCCAGCACTTCAAATTAAATATGATAAGGAAGGATGAAAGAGATAAAGAAGCAAAAGCAATCCACCTTACAGCCCTTCCATATTTGCCTGCAGAAAAAGATGTTCATTCATCTACAAAAAGATGCATGAAGTGAAAATTATTGCTCGCAACCTAATGAAGATAGCTCTCTTCCTACTCTTTAAATATTTTATGAGGAATTGATAAGTTCTCTATTTAAAGATGAATAATTCCCATTTGAAAATTTGGTTTTAAATGTGTCTTTAAAAAGAACTCAAAGTCAAATAAATGAACACAGTAATTCTCAAACCACAGCCTGCAGAATATTTGCTGGTAATCCCAAAAGAGCTGGCTGGTCCCACAGTGCTGTCTTTCTTCCTTATTTCCAGTAAACAATTTGCATTCAGGACAGCTAAAAATGCACTATGTTGTTTGCTAATATTACTTTTTCACTTGAGAATTGTGGCAGTTTCCCCAGAAATCACATGCAACTGCAGGTTGGAAACAAACTTCCAGGTGACAGTGGGCATTACAGATACTGAAGAATGGAGCTGAAAGACTTTGCAGCAGGTAAGCTTCAGGCAACGCAGCTCTTTTCTCAGTATAAAAAAGTCATGCATATAAACGTGTGTGTATATACTTACACTAAATTTTTGTTTTCAGAATCAACCGCACAGTTACATATGGTTACAGTGGTCTGTAACTCATATCAGAATGAGAGCACAGTTTCAGTTGGGTTGGAAGTCTGAAAATGCTATCGCTGTTACCACCGTGAGCCACTGAGGT
Source organism: Pavo muticus (assembly GCA_016647715.1). Classification (NCBI taxonomy): domain Eukaryota; kingdom Metazoa; phylum Chordata; class Aves; order Galliformes; family Phasianidae; genus Pavo; species Pavo muticus. The sequence continues at coordinate 169,609 of JACDJE010000527.1, forward strand.
TTACCCTGATCCTCATCTAATAGATGCTTACCTTTGTGACTACTCTGTATGTAATAAATGTTTCAATGGCTGTAATGTGGCTTTCAGGGTCATCAACAGTAATGAAGAGATCTTTTAATTCTGGTTCATCTTCAAATTTATACTGGTTTATCATAGATGAGGGGGATATTGGCATTGAAGGACTGAATGAGTTCGCCTCAGCCAGTGACGTATCCTGCAGACAGGACATGAGAACATCCACGTTGAAACATATTTATACACAAACAAACACATTTCGGACTCTAAAATGGTAAGTTTTAAAATAAAACTTGTGACAGACAAAATAATTATATGATCTGTGACAAGTTCTATTATTCTCTTCAGTACTTGCTTCGGTGAGGATATAAGGAATGAGATTTATTCTAGAACTGATCAAAGCAAAACAGTACCTTCTGACAAGAAATTTATGCACAGCTAGAGAACAGAACTTGCCTATGGATGCTAAAATGAGTTACGAATACAAGCAGCCAGCACTTGTGCAGTTTGATTACCAACTTTCTTAACATTGTTTGCAGCATTACTTCAGGACTGAGGAAGTTTCAGTTATTTCTAGTAAGCTGTACTATAAGAAACTATGACTTTAAAAGACCAAGACAAAATCCAATTTTGAGTTTTTATTGGAATCAGGTATTTCAGTTTACACAAATTTTAAAATAGAATTTGAAATAGAAAGCTTTTACAGAGACATGAATTTAATCTTTAATAGGTACGCATGTAGTATAAAACTGCTGTTTAATTTCTTAATTAAATTAAATCCACAACAGCATAAAATGAATAAATGTTTAAAAATAATGAGAATAATTAAAATAATCATGATATTTGAAATATCAAACATTTTATGTAGCTTTTCTAATATATCAAATGCAGTGAAATATTTCAATGAACAACAAACTTTAATATTGATTGGTGTTTTCAGAAAGTTTCCTAAAAATCTGCAAGACATAAATAAAGAATAGAAGTGTGTGTAGCAAAAATAAACTGTAAAACTGCTTGAGGAAGCCCGCTTAATGCATACACTTCTTTTAAAGCAAGGAGGTCATAGTGTAATGGGCCCAGTTAGTGGGAAATCGCTTCTTAAAGTTTACAGAGCATGAAAATTGCTTTATCTTTTGAAAAATTTAAGAAGCTGATATGCAAAATTGGATAAAAGCTGAAGGAGGTTTCTGACAGAGGTCAGCACATGGATGAGCAGCCGCCTGTCGACCGGAGGCTGACCAGCTCCAGGCCCTGTCCCCCTGCTGGCAGCTGGTGGGGCGCTGAGGAGCTCACCCCACACAACACCGCACCTCACTGGCCACCTGCAATGGAAGACGCCTTCTTTTGGAGGGCTTCTCAAGGCAGAAGCATCCTTAATTCTCTGCAACATATCGACAGCTTGTTTCAGGCTCGCTTGAGCTGCCTTTCTACTGGTTTTACACCACAGTAAAATTGATTGCTTGTCTAAGCCAATGAATAAGCAATATAGAATGGTTTGGGTTAGAAAGGGCCTTAAAGATGACCCAGTTCCAACCCTCCCACTGGAGCAGGTTACCCAGAGCCCCATTTGCCTGGCCTTGAGAACCTCCGAGGATGGGGCACCTGCAGCTGCTCTAGGCAACCCATTCACCGGGCTGGCTGCTCTCCTGCAAGCAAGATAATCCCAGTGGCAAAAACAGCCCTTTGTAGTGCCTTGCTGCCGATGGAGCATGCAGAAAAGAGATGCTGCTGATGAGAAAACTGTAAGATGTCAGAATTGGGAATGTGTAAGTCCACACAAATCAGAGCTATGTACTGTCATGTGGGACTGAAGAGTACAAGACTGGTGTCACTGAGGCTGGCAAGAATTTTTCCTTTGGCTTCAACGAGGCCAAAACTATCTTCGGGACATGTTCTTCCCCCTTTTCCTGCCCTAACCCTCATTTTCTACTGCCAACTCTCTCCTTCTGAATCTATCAATGTACTCTCACACATATGGAGTAGAAAATTATATTGGGAATTACGCACTGAAAGTATTAATATACCAGACCTCCTCTTCTATGATTCTATGAATAAAGGTGATGGTTTTAAATATTATATAGCTGCTTACTTGTACGTCTGACAGTTGCTTGACATATTTTACTCAGGCTGTTCCAGCCCACAATTTCTGTGCTGGGATGTGGTTAGCACTGACCGGAGCAGTTCAGGATGAACACAAAAGCTGTGTTTTCTCTGCTCTCCAGCACTAGCTGCTCTATGTGGAGAATGAGCACTGTTTCCCAAATGTGCTTGTGTGGGGCAAAGTGCTGAGAAAACAGGAAATTTCCAGGGAAAGAAAAATGCATGTGAGCATGCATGGGACTTGAATGGCCATTGATGAATAATGACAATGCAAAGCCTAATCAAGGTAAATGTGTTTCATATTGTCTAATTTCCTACAGGTCACCAGTATCTTCATGTTTCTTTCCTCCTCAGTTGCTACTAAAAGTTGTGCAGGCAGGTTCTGGAAAGCATGCTTTTATATGCAAGGGTTCACAAGTGTGTGATCTGAGAAACAAAACAGCGACAAGAAAAATCCACGGAACAAGCAAGTCTTCTGGTTTGCTGTGCTACGCCCATTGTGTCATCTGCACGTGAATGAATGCACATGAGTTTTAAGTAAGCATGTTTCTTCTTTACTTCGGGTTTACTTCCAGCAGTTCTTGAAAGGACACAGTAAAAAAATATTAGTTTTCTATTTTCTATACAGCTATAACATTGAAGTTGGAACTATGTTTGTGTGTGCATCTGTTGTGGGTGGAAGGAATTTTGTGGCAGAAAACAAGCAAATGTTCCCATTCTTGCTTTAAAAAATTTTCTTTTGGCTGAAATTGGCCACTAGGACTCCAAAATTAATGGATGGGATGGAAACACTCATGCAGTGGGAGCAGTCTCGAGGTGGGCTGAGCACACAGCCTGCAGCTCTCTGGGGAAAACATTAAGCCCTGGAGTTCGCCAAAGCACTGCTCCCCCCCAGAGCATGGGCACCTGGCTCAGGGCTACTGCCATCGCCCCAATCAGGACACAGAGTGCACATGAGGGCAGGGATCCAAAGCAGTTCTGGAAGCAGGGGACACAATGGCAGGATGTCTTGTAGGAGAAGAGCTCAGTTGTTGGAGCATTCTTCAAAGAAGGAGAGAGATTCAGAAACAAAGGATAGCTCCTTGGCTGAAACATTCAACTTTTAAATCAGGCTCAAATCCCTGATCAACTTGTTCTAGAAAAAAAATTGCCTCTGTGAAATTCTGCAGTGGCACATACATCTTTCCTACAAACACCCTGAAGAAAGTTTTCTGTAATTATGGAAGAGAACCAACTCTAAAGCAGGGTTTTGAAAGGGCTCCTTAATATTTTAAGCATTAACCAAACCACTGACAGCTCCGTCAGTGCCATGTCAGAGCACAAGGAACAAGGAACAAGAAGACTACCAGGGTGAGTATTGCAACACACATGGTACTCTGACACTCATGAAAGAAAGCGGGTTGTGGTGTGACTCATAATTCAACCTTGAGAAATTGTCTCTGCTAAAATGACCTCAGAACTTTCTCCATGGTGACAGAAACTCGGATAAAGTGAAATGCAGGTTACATCAGAAAATGGTTTATCAGAGCTGCCGAGTTAAGATGCCAATCTGTAATATTTGAGGCATGTCACGGGATGCTGGCTCAATGGTTATGACACTGCCAGGTCAAATGTCTATGAATTTTCATACAATAAAAACTTGGTGACTACATCTTGAGTAATAACTGAGGGTATTGAGGCTGACAATTTTTTAAAAACCTCATTTTTCACCACTGAAATAGTTGGTCCGTTCCACTGACTAAACTTAGAAAAATGAAGTTGATGCAGCACCAGGCACTGAGAACTGCTCTGCCTCTGCATCCCGTTCAGCCTGCCCACATTACACCACTGCGTTAAGGACAGCGGTGTGAATTAAATATAAGGAGGTCTCAGAACAGTATGTTACAGACAAATGAGTTTTACAGAAATCGGCCCGAAACTACATTTAGCCTGTCAGTGTCCCTTTCATATAACGGATGCACGCAAACAGGCTGTGATCCCAAATCACCTCCACAGATTTTCATCATCTTGAAAGATCAGCCCTCAAATTGAAGCTGAAAGCAAACGGTGAATTTCTGGCTGATACACAGCCACCAAAAGCAGGAGCCCAAGACTTGCATATAGCATATTCTTGTCTGGTTAAAAGGTTATCATTCTGCATGCAGTAAGAATTGTTAAGATTTACTATAAGCAGGAAATATTTTGCGTGAATCTACATGGAAGATATTTAAGGATATAGATGTTTGCCAGAGAGCAGGAGTAATTCATATAATCAATGCTTGTTTTGTTTTCTGTTCTCAAGGAACATCACGCTTGACAAGCAAGCATGGTATGTTGGTATGTTGTATTGACAGGCACTGAAACTGCATGCAGAACCGCCCGGGCTTGTGCCTGCCTGGCAGAAGGAAAAGGATTGCAGGTGAGAAACAGCTAAATCTACTGAGCACTGGTTTCATGCTCAAGTTCAGTTAATATGATTTGGCTAACTCTAGTTAGGCTTCAGAAAAAAGCACAGATAACCTGGTAAGATTTAGCCTGACCTTTTGCCCGTTACAGACCATTAAATCACCTAACAGTCGCCCTGGACTTAAAATCCATCAATTTCAGGATTTTTACTGCAGTCAGTTTAAATAGCTCCCAAGAATCAACTCTTATTCCAATGATTTTTATTCTCATTTACAAAAAATTGCTTTTTTTTCCCCATAGAAATATAGGAAATATATCTTTAATTCCTATAACAATTGGTCCCAATGAAGAAGTGGGATATCACATTTTCAAACAGGAAAAACACTCGCAGTTTCACTCCCCGTCGCACATCCTGGCACACAGCAGTTCGGAACTCGTAGAAGACGTCCAAGCAGAAGCTGCCCGCTCCGGCGGCTGCTCAGCAGCGTCCCGGCTTCCCGCCGTGCGGTAAGTGCGCCCCGGACTGCGGGGGCAGCGCAGCCCCGAAGCGCAGCGGAGCGCCCGGCACCGTCCCGCCGAGCCGCTGCATTGTCTGCACGCGCAGCGCAGGCGCTGCCGCGTCTTGCCCGGGCCGCCACGCTTCAGGCATTCCCGGCCGAGGGCTGCGGAGCGGTTCCACGCAGGCGAGGTCGAGCGCGAGCCCGCCCCTCCCGTCCCATCCCGTCCCGTCGGCAGCGGGGGTTCCTCAGCCGCCCCCGTCCCCGCTCGGTCCCGGCGCTGCCACGCGCACCCGCCCGGACTGCGGGGAGAGCACGGCTGGGCACGGCCGTACCTTGCTGAACACCTCCAGGTCGTCCTCCTCGTCGTCGAACTCCAGCACCTCGGCGGAGGCGGTGAGCAGCGGCGTCCGGGCCGCACCGGGGACACCCGCGAGGGGCTCCAGCCCTCCCTCGCCGGCGGGGGGCAGCGTCGGCGCCCGGCCCTCCGCTTCCATCCTTCCCGCGAGCGCGGGCGGCGGCCCCGCCGGAGCCGCTCCCCGGGGCGCCGCAATTGGCCGTCCGCTGCTCCGCCGCCCCCG
>JACDJE010000527.1:175231-279411 GCA_016647715.1 Pavo muticus
GGCAGCCCCGGGGCGCGCCCAGTGCGCAGGAGTGGAAGAGGCGGCGGCGGGAGGGCCCGGCAGCCGGGACGGGGCGGGATGCAGAGGGGCCGGGGCGGGGCGCGTGCCGCGTGCCGCGGGCAGGCGGGGATGGGGCGTCCCCGCGGAGGTGGTTGGAAGGCGGGGGTTGCTTGCGGGGCGGGGAAGGTCGCTGCTCAAAGCGCCCGTACGTGCTTTCGTGGAGGTGTGTGGGTGACAGCCACGAGTGAGCGGAGCTCTCCGAGATCACCGGGGGGCTCTGGGCTACCCGCTGGTAGCCGCTCACCGAGGGTGCTGGGGGAAAGCGGTGGTCTCTGCAAAATGGTGAATCCTGTGTTGAGCTTAGGAGAAGCAGCTACCGGTTTGTTTCCTGGGAAGCCTCATTGAGTGTCTCAGAACGGACTATGTGCCCGGGTTTTGTTCCTCTGCTCCGGGCCCGTCACACTGTTGCAAGCCCCATACCCCAGCCGGAAAGCAAAACTTAATCCTGGACCTTCACGTGCTCTGGGTGGCCCTTCTGTTGGTGGCCGGTCTGGGGCCCGGTCCTCTCCCTGATGTCGAAATTGGAGGTGACTTTGACGTTTACTTAGACACGTTAGCACCACGTCACATGAAAAGGAGTGTGGGGGAAGAATAGCCAAACATTTGAAATGGTAAAGCTGCAGAAAGTTAAACATCAGGCTCAAGGGATGCTGAAGGTGCCACAGTTCCTCAGCAATTTCCCTTAAGCACAGCTATTGCCAGCCAGACTTCATTCTCGGGCTGCACGTGTTTGCCCCGCAGGCTCTCCTGCATCTCTCATAGAGTAGTTCTCTGGAAACACACGAGGTGAGCGGAGCAGGGCTGTGTGGCAATTGGGGGCCGCAGTGAGCAGCAGGCCGGGGCAGGGCTGTGACGGTCAGTAGAGCTGCCCTGCGAGCTGGGTCTGTGCTGCACTTGGGGGCACAGTGCTGGAACCCACACGGGCATGGTACAGAGCGGTGCCCTGCTGGTGGCTCAGCCCAAAGTGAGGGGGAACTCTGCTTGTGAATTCCTTTGCAGGTCCTTCAGCAGGCAGGCAGTGGTGCCGTGTTCTGCCCCGTGGTTCCCAAGCTGTCAAATTAGAAAAGGCAAAACGCATAATCAAATGAAGGTCTTTCCAAAACCACTCATTTGCATAACACCCCGAGCAGTTGGTGAGGACATTCATGTCGTGCTCCTCAATGGAGTCTTGAGCCACAGATTTGAAGAGAGGGAAAATGAACACTGAATATTCACTGAACCGTGTTAAGGAGAAAGAGGGTATGCATATGTATTCAATGTATAGTAAGACACCTTGATGTTTGAAGGAGAAAAAAAAAAGAGAACAAACATCAGCCGGAGGGCAGCGTGCTGCCGGCGGGGCCCCGCGGAGAGCGCCGTGCTCGCGGGCAGACGAGAGGCGCTGGCCGCGTGCTGCGCGCCGGCCGCCACCAGGGGGAGCTCTAGCTGTGCCCTGCCCGGCTCCGCGGCGTGCGGCCGCGCTCCCACCGCCTGCCCTTCTGTCTCCTGCAGTCCGTGCTGCTCCTTCCCGGCCTCCCGCTGCCCTCACGTACCAGCTGCTGATTGGAAACCGGTATCGCGAGGTTACTTCTCTTTCTAATCGGTTCTTCGTACGCCAGCAGTAAGGCGGGGGCAGTCTTCTGACTGCTGCTCCGCAGAGGTGATGGATGAGCGTTGTGCCCTCTGTGGGCTAGTTTTTATTCTGCTGTTTTTAAGTGCCAGAGACACGCCGTGTTTCTGAATGAAGCACCCGCAGCCTGTAAAATGCCACATTTTTAATGTGTTTGTATTTAAATTCAGGTGTTATACTCGCGAGGTAGTAACGGAATAAAAGGAAACTTAGCAAGGACCAGAAATGCAGACGGCACGCGTTAGGGATGATAAATAAGTGACAGCAGTCAAAAAAAGTATAAAGCTGATCTACTGCAGTCCTGAATACTAAGGCTGTCATCTCTATCATACTTATTTTTCAAAGTTTTACCATTCTCTTGGGTTCTTTATTTCTGTTGGAGAGAAATCTCAGAATACACTTTAATTGGATTTTTTTTCTTTTTATAGCTTTTTATTATCTCATTAATCAAGCTTAACAAGACGTATTTTTAGATCGCTCAGTGGTGGTGCTTAGCTTTCTGTGCTTTATATTTGAGGTACCAGTCTGTGCAAAAAAGGCATTCGTTGTCCTTAGCTCTGGGAAAATGGGCGCTGCACATAAGAGTCCCTTGGAGTTTCAGTCATCACCAGGAGCTGTGCTGGAACACAGCAGGAAACTTTCCTGCCCTCACTGGCACCTGCCTGCCCCATGCCTACCCCAGCTGTGCCTAACTAATAGGAGGGCCCGGGGAACCCAGCTGTGGTTTCAGGGCATCCTTCCTTCTCCGGCAAGGCCCAGCTACCAGCACTTCTCCGCCCTGCAGGATTTAGCAAACAGAGCTCTTTACAGACTCAAGAATTTGTCACTGATTTTCTGGTAGGACCAGAGACAACTGTAAACAGCTGAATATTTGGGATACCGTGGGAGCACAGACACAGAGCTACACCCAGCAGAGGCTATTCACAGGTTTCTCTTGCACTGTTATTTCAAAAGTTCGTTGCTGTAGATCTTGGTTATTGCTTGTTTCTGTGTGCCTGTGTACACGTGTGTGCCTGGGATGTGCATGTGTAACCACAAATATCCTTCCCTGAGTTAGGTCTTGGTAATAATTAAAGATCAATATGTCAGAAGTCTTCATGTTGTGAATGTTACTGCCCCACTAGCTATTGCACTGAGACCATGCTCAGCAATATTTTGGTAAGGAAATGTTCCTATATTGTAAAATGTGGTGTTTTCTAAGTAACTGTTCAGTTGTCGTGAACTTCTGTGCAATGTTCCGGGCCCTCCTACTGGGGAGCACCGAGTGCAGCACTCACATGTGCTGGGGCTGAGCTGCAGTTGCCTCCAACTTTTATTTATTCAGTTAAGCCCGAAAAGCTGTTTTGTATTACAGAAATGTCAGTGTTGCATTGCTTGCATTTCCCCTTTTTCCTTGCTAAGAGTGTTGATCCTCGCTAGTAATCCCTTCCAGAGTTGCTTTTTCTTGAACAAATTAAATTTACAAACACCGAAGCAGAACCGAGCTGTTCCTTTGCTCTCATGTGCAGGCTGCATGTGATCCCTTTAGGGCACAATACCACTTTGAATACTTAATGTTGACTTGTCGAGTTTCACCAAACGCGCAGTGATATGGACGGGATTAAATCCTGTTTGATTTCCTCTCCTCCCTAGCCAGGCAGTGGGGGGTGCGGAGGGCTCACGGTGTTTTATGCTGTTCCGCTGTTGAAGTGCAAATAATAAGCATATTAGTAAATCTGCTGACATCCAGCACCTTGGCACAAATGAGCATAGTTTTCCAGGTCTGAAATGCATTGTCAAGTAGAATTCTTGTCAGGGTTGTCTAATGTATAAGCAGAAGTCATTACGTTTACACCCAGAAGATAGTTTGATGGTGAATTAAGGGCTGACCTTCCTATCATACCGTTTATTAGAGCAGGCTTTACAGTAAGCTCCATATAATGGTTCAAAATCAGGTTAACTCTTTGTGTGCCACGCCTGAACTGGTGGCGGAGTCAGAGTGTTAAAGCTCTCAGGTAAGATGTGAGTGGCTTAGCTTTCCAACTGCATGCTGTGCTGTGGCTGAGAGGTAACTCTTGCTCCTCTATTGCCTTATTGTTGTTACTATGCTAAGAATAGGAGGTGCTTTAATTGACATATTGTTAAATGCTTCTGTTGGTGGGTGAACGGCAGGTTTGTTTATTTCAGAGACCATCAGACGGTCTTTGTTTTCTGACTACCCAAAGGAAATTACAATGTAGTGTACTCATAATCACATTATCTTTTTTTATAGCCGCAGATCATTTTTATGACATTGTAGATGCGCAAAGCCCTGATCGATACCTAGAGACTTGCTATCCTTTTAAGTTATGTGACTCTGCCAAATTTTAGACATGAAAATATTCCAGGTAAAGCATTATTGGGTTTCATAATTTTTTACCACGTCTAAAAACAGTTGCTGAGCTTCATTGGATGTGAAAGCATTGATTTTTTTGGTAATACTTTGAACTGCTGTCAGAGTCGGTCTGTTCTGATGTAGCATTATCTCTTCTGTTGAAGGAATAGTTTCATTTTTCCAAATAATTGCTGTTCTTCTCATTTTTGATGAATAGTGTGTTTAGCAATCTATACTTTATGGCGTGAAATATTAGAGTGCCTCTGAGTCTGAAAGTATCCAAGAAATATATTAATACTTAACATACCTCTGAAGGTTTATCAGATTAATTTGATAAATATGTTGGAGTTCTTATCTTTTCCTGTCAAGTTTGGGAGCTCTGAACTTTTGGTAGAAGGGAGGAGATTAACACTGGGCCTCTGTTTTGCCTGTTTATGAACAGGTGTGGTCCTGTCTGCTAAGTAACTGGAAAGAAATGACAGCAACTGATAGGAATGTTACGCATTTACAGATGTCTGCTTGTAACCGAAGTTGAAGAATGAAGTATCTGAGCTGTTGCAGTGCAGTCCACATGCTCTGCAGGTGCTCTGCAAGCCTGTGTGATCTGTGGCAAGAATCCCCTCGTGTGGAAATGGGCTGAGCAAATTGATCTGGGCATTGTGTCACGGAGGGCAGTAGGCCTAACAGAATGCTGGAAGTCTGGTACAGAAGTCTTTTTGGCCAGAAATAGGTGGAGAGTCATACTGCCAGTAGTGGCCTCACCATCTGGTGCCGTCAGCCAGGAGCTGGGTAGCAGTGCAGCCACCAGCTGCTGTCAGGGGCCCCGAGGTGCGCTGGCACCCGTGGCATTGCACCCTGCTGCTGCAGCTGGGGAAGCTTCTCAGCCTTCTATGGGCACTACTTGCCTGTGCTTGGACAGCTAAATCCTGGGTGCTGTATTATTGTAAAGGGCAGTGTCTCAGGGTCATTCTTGGTGAAGTATGTCCCTTTTTGTCCTACAGAGATCAGAAAATGTAAAAAACTATTAATGCAGAGGTAGAAGTATAGTTCTGGATGGTGGATTGTGAACTAGAGGAAAGAATGCAAACAATGCGGCCAAAGAGAGGAATTTTAAAGCGTGTATGTGAGACTGCCAAAAAGAAAATTGCAGCTGAAAGAACTGAGCCGGCAGTCTAACTACAATCGATATCCAGATTCAGTAAACAATTACAGCCTGCCAGGGGAACTGAAGAGTCTTCAGGTGTAAATTCTGGTTTACTTAGTGGATACCTTTTTTGTGATTCATGAAGAGTACAATGTTTTGTTTTTTTTTTTATTTACATCTTTTTGCAGCCTGAAAGACAAAGGCAGTGTCAGTTTGTTACTTACTCCTTGCAAAGAAATGATACAAGCCAGTTAATAGTTGAGGTTATTTTGAAAATCTGAATACCAGTGAGTTACAGAAGTGGCCAAAATAAGTATGTCCATTATGAGTCAATATGATTAGAGAATGCTAGAGAAGCAGGTGTGGGAATAAGTAAAACATGTAACGGGGTAATATTAGAGTACTTTGTGAATGCTGACCTTGCCCAACATAGACCCTAGAATGGAAACAGTAGCGTTTGCAACATTTTAGAAGTTTTTTTTGTTTTTTGTTTTTTTTTTTTTTACCAAATATTAAGATGTGGAAAAGCTCTTGCATGATAACTTGGCAGCTGGTCTACCAGAATATACTTTTTCTCCTTGCAAGGTTTGCAGTAATGTTGCTAAATAACTCAAAATTGTTTCAATGCCATTAAAAGGTATGCCTAACTCCAAAACAGAGCCAAGGCAGATTTGTAGGTGAAAGAATATTTCTTACGTTCCAGCTCAATCTCTCACCACTTACTTAGGGAAAACATGAAACCAATAGCATAGTAGGCAACTGTTCTACCATCATTCCCTTATTTTGTATTTAAGCGTGCCAAAATAGCTTCATGCTTTAAAAATATCAGTTGGTCCTTGTGGACAGAGAAGCGCCAGACAGTATTTGTGTCCTTCTGTTCAGAACAAATGAAGTACAAAGACCGGCTACTCCCTGGTCTCTCACCACTGCGTGTGTTGCTTAGGATTAGCTGAGGCATGTGATGTATCTGGGGGGAATGCCATATATTGAGATGTAGCAGAGCACACAAGAAAACAGAAAAGAAGGCTTCACTAATTTTGTAGCTCCATGAAGAAAATTATCCCATTTTATTTCCTCTCAGCATGGTGATTTTACTGTGAAGGATTTGGGAGACTTTGTCAAGTACTGAGAGGCACCGGTGCCAAATGCTAGAAAAGAGTAGCTGAGGAAACAAGTTAAATGTCAAGGTTTTATGCCAAGACATCATCCAGGATGCAGCGTGACTTTGGACAGTGTGGTCAGACTGCAGCTGCAAGAGTTCTAGACCAGATCAGGAAAGAAATTTTTCAATAGGTGCAATTTATGGTAGTGGTACAAACGGTCAGATGCTTCCTGCAGCTTGCTCTGATTTACTAGATGTAGCAGTTTTCGACTGGGCCACATAAATGTGAAGGACCAGATTTGCCTGTTTCTTACAGGGGAAAAGTGGAATTAGATCCATAATTTCTTCAACTGATTTTGCACTTAGGAATGATGTGGTAGCAGAGCATTTGAGATGCTGACCCAGTGGATTAGCAAGAGAACTTGTGTTTTCAGTGAGATCTGTGGATGGACTGAGGTGCCAAAGTACTGTGTTCTGGTGGGCTACAGCCAGCTCTGTAGTTCTGCAGCACTGGCATTTATTTTCCACAGATAGAAAAAGTAAAAGCTCTTAGGCAAGATGAAACTGCAGGGAAGAGCGGGTGTACCTCCCAGCTCCTAGGAGTTAAATCCCTGCTCTGTTGGATGAACTTGCACGTGTATGAAAGGTCTCTTCTGTATTCATCTTTCTGAGAAGTATTTGCTGGATGGATGCTGTGGGAAGAGGAAGGAAGAAGTAGAGCTAGAGAGGTCAGTTCTTCTTGCTTTGGGTGTATAATCATGCTTTCCTTATCTGTGAATTAAAGCTGCATGGTTTTTTTTTTGTTTTATTTTACTGAACTTATAAAGCCAAAACAGATATTATGTTTGTTTGTTTTTTTTTTTCTGCGTGCTATCACTTAAGACAGCAAATGACTATCTACTAGATTGCAGCCTGTGGCCATATGTGCTACAGGAGTTGATTTGATGTTCTGTAGTAATTCCTATTTAAATTGACTTAATGATTTGTACTACCAAATTATTCACATTTCTATTTTGTATATGAAGCAGTCTAGACTTTAAGGCCAGTAACTGTTCTTGTTCTTATATGACATACATGAGGAAAACAGATATTTATTAAGCACAGCAATGAGCAGAGAACAATTGGTGGAAAGGGTTCATTTTCCTCGTACGTTTCTGAGGGGATTTCTGGGTTTGCTTAGTGGGGAGCTCCACTTTATACATTCTGGCTTCTCTTGAACTGATGGGCAAGCTCTGCTGATGCAGCACTCAGTAGCCAAGCATAGGGAAACAGTCACAGGTAAGCTTGTCAGTTTGTGAATCAGCTGAGAATTGCTTCAACTTTTTATTGGGTTATAATAACTGAGAAGTATCCTCATCTGATTTGCACCTCTGTGCTTAAGAACTCCATTGTGGCTGCCAGGAGGAGTTATGTGAGATATAGGAGACTTCCGTTTGGTTCTCACTCTACTAAAGTATCTCCTATAATTCTTAGGAAGCCCCATGGTTTCTGTCTGAGGCTCTGTATGGATAAGGCAACTCAAGCGGTTTGGGTGTCATGCTGGAGCACTAGGAAGGCCATCCTGGCCTTCAGCTATCCTCTCTGCTTGGTAAGAGCTATCAGCTACATTGGAGCAAATCTCTTTAGCTATCTCTGTGCTTTCTTAGGGCTTAGGAACAACCTCTGACGAGATTCCTATGCTGTAGCAGAACCAATGCAAATTATTCATAAAGCAATGAAGAAATTGGCCTGAGGTTCCCTTGGGAACATGTGGCTGGTATGTGGATGCCTTTTGCCTTTATCCTTAGTTTTACCTGCACACTTGAATGCAAACACCTGCCTATAGATGTGGGGAAAGGAAGAAAAAGGAGACGGCCAAAACTAGCATGATATCCATTAATTTAAATCGAGTTGAAAAAGTCCGAATAATCCTCTGGGTACTCATCCTATTAAAAAAGTATGATCTATTGAATAAAGCATTCCTTCTCATTATTTTTGGAGTATGGAAAAGCAGGTAATGTACAGCTCAGTACAGAAACTGAAGGAATGAGTCACCAGTAAAAGTATAGCCTGAAATGCTAATAGCTTTAAAACAAAATTATGCCCACTTAAAAATGAATCAGACAATTTTTAGGTAACTGACATTTGAGCGGAATGGATACAAATAATCTCACAATTGATCAAAAGGTAAATAATGAAATATACTGCTGCATAGTGAGGAAGCTGAAAATAAGGAAATAGCATTGGTAAACTGCCTTTGGAGATTGAGATTGACATAATTGGTAAAATGAGCCTGAAACTGAGAAATGGGAGCTAAGACAGCTTTTTGAACTGCCTAACCTACCTCTAGTAAACAGAAAAAGTGAGTTCAGATGTATTCCAGTGCTGAAGGAGCTAGCCCACACAGAAGAACAGAGAGCAAGAAGAGAAGAGAATGGCATGGATAGCAATGGTTGGGGAGGCCAGTCTGATCCAGCTCCTGCCGTTTCCATGGATGGATTCCTTGTTCTGCCATTCCTGCACTGATGGGTGCACCCATGAGTGATAAGTGCCACCAGTGCATGTGGCATCTCTGAAACTGAGCAGAAGCAGCCATTGTGTGTCTGAGAGGGCAAGGTTGGATGTTTGGAGAGACAAGTGCTGCACAAGCCAGATCTGCGCTTCAGGCTGTAGTTATGTTCTGTAACCAGCAGAAGGAATTTGGGTACTCTGGATAAAATATGCTTGTGGTCAGGAAAGAGCAATTTAAATGTTTTTATGCAAATATGATGACCTGGAACAGAAAAATGCAGGGTGTTAGAAGGATTAGGAAAAGAGTGGGAAAACAGATCTGGAATGGGACATAGCAAAGGATAGAATTGTGTGTTAATTTGTATGGTAGGTTAAAGAGTAACTAGTGTAGCTATTCTGTCTGAATGAAAAGCACTTCAAAATCAGGGAAGAATGGCTAGTAAAATTCTACTAATTTTGTGAGTCTATAGGGTATTCTTGCGTTGGATTTAGTTACGGAAATGAATCTTTTTAAAGCATGCTAAGTTTTAATGTTTTATGCGTAGTTAAAGCGTAAAATGCGACCAGCAGTTGTGACCAGATGGTTGGGCAGCCCTACACATGGGAGTACTTAACTTCTTCAGGATAGCTGGGAGAACAAACACTAATAATACTGTTTATTTCTGCTGGTAATAGCTGACTGGCTTTGTTGTTTTGGGTGTGCTTTTTTTTCCTCACTCTGCCAATTAGAGGCCAACTTTAATGTTTCACTTAAGTAATGAAGATACTGTAAATGAACTGATTGAAGAATGTATGTTGTGTGATTCAGATAAAGTTAAATGATAGGATTAAGATCAGTAGGTCTGTAGCTGAGGATTTCAGATCACACAGATGGATTTGGATGATTAAATCAATCCACCTAAGCAGCTCAGAAATATCTGGAACTTTCTCACTGAGAAGTTTGAAAACTATAAGGAGTTAATACCCAAAACAAAAAAAATAAGGAAGCATTGTAGAAAAAAACTCTTAACTGGACAAATAGCTATATAATAAAAATAAATGAACTGAATGAAATAAAGATTGCAAAAAAATCTGACAGCAAATAAATCTATGCGAAATAGGTAAAAAAGCATAGGAATAAGATGAATTGAACAAGCATCAAGCAGAACTAGACCTTACGCTGGATATTGAGCATGATAAAATTACCTAGCCTTACGTAAGCACTCACAGAAACAAACCACTAGGAAGAGCATAGGAGCACTGTTCAGAAGCTGAGACCTATAGAGTAAGAAGATACTTTAGGCTGATGATATTGACTTTGGTGGAAAATGGAAGTTGCCTAATAGGAATGTGTCCACAGACCTTAAAATAAAAATCACTGCAAGATAAGCTACAAAATGTGAAAATTTGGACATAGTGAGGGGCAGTGATCAACTGTTTTGTGGCCAGAAAGAGGAAGGGGCTGGCTCATGAACTCTCATACCTGATATGATATGATAGCAGATAAACAGTGATTAAGGAGAAGGAAATATGGTCTAGGTGGTTTATAGGTACATTAGTCTGATCTTGAGGTCTTAAAAGAAATTTTGAAGAGAATTCTTCCTATTCCACCAAAAGCATGGATTTTTTTTTAGGTGAATTGCTTCCTATTTTACCACACCTGTGGGCTCAAACACTTCTGATCAAATTGTCCTTTGAGGTAATACTGGGTATCTTTTTTAAAGTGTTTCGAGCGTGGATCAGTCTAGCACTACTCCTTAACTCCATGCCCGTAACTTAGTTTTGGTAGAGAACGGGCAGATCAAGATTTGTACAAGCATGGACTTAAATTTTTACTTACAACTTTTTCATGTTGAGTACCCAGAACTGATTTATAGAACACAGATGATGGAGCTTCTGAGATTCTCTTCCAGCTGATTTATGGATACAGCTAGCTCTACAAAATGATCTTAACTTTCTTCTGGAGAATGATTGAGAGATTAACAAGAAGGCATTTGAATCTACAAAGATTTTCCTGTAAGAATCGAACTCACTAGGTGAATTTCAAGTTTTGCCCTGGAAAGTATGTGCTTTAAGCCTTGTGCTGGCACTAGGCATATGTTAAGTTGTAAACAGCAAATTGTTTAGAGGAAAAAAAATATTTTTATTTAAGCAGTGCTATTGTAAATGAGGTGTAAAACCACAGCAGACCCTTCCCAGAAATGTTCCCTAATAAAAGAAATTCTTTCCTGACTATCAGAACTAACAGCTTGACCAGAAGCATCCTAAATACCTCATTCTCTGTACTAAATCTACAGGCACTGCTAGAAAAAATGGACAGTTAAAGACTTCAGCCAGATACCAGAACACAAGTGACTCTTACATTTCATGATGAGGGCTCTTCCATGCCTTTTGGGATAGTCCACTGGACTGAGGCCTGAGCAGTTCTTCATGGACTTGAGAAGAAAAGTGGGGGGCATTTTTAGAACACAGGTTATTTTACTGTTAAGATTAGTGCTTACAGTGCCTATAACTGTTGAAAATAGAGCTGGAAGAGGACTGTGCAATGAATAATAAGTTTAGGCAATGCTGATAAATTAGAAATAAAACCTGGGAATAGAAGTTGTTCATAGAAGCTTTTTAATCTTCCCGTTTCCCCAAAACTCAATATCAAATTATAGGTAATTCTTGGCATCCTTTGCAGAAATGGAGTTCAGATACACTCATCAAAAGTGCTCATCATTAGAAGGGGTGATTGTGTCATCTACAGTAGAATTATTCCACACCACTGGTATTTCTTGGCAGAATGACAAGTTTTCACTTGACATTTTGTAACCCCTGGGAAAGAAAGTGAGTCCTACCTTTCCGTGAATAATTCATCAGTGAGGCATCACACTGACTATTCCAGAGAAGTAATCCTTTCTGTATGGGGAGAGGGATACTAAGAGCACTTTTTTTTTTTTTTTTTTTTTTTTATATGCAAATTAATCCATGTTGTTTTCCAAAGGGTTCTGGAGCAGGCCAGCTTTCTGAGAATGTTGGATTGTCTGGAATTAACAAAAATGCTGATAAGGTCAGTCTTTCTCTCAGAAATCCAGCCAAGTAGCTGTTTAGTTAAAATATGCTAGAATATAATTTCTAATGACAGGGTTATACTGACATTATTAGCCATGGTCATACAGACCACATATTATACACCTGCCAGACCCAAAATTGTCCAAGGCCTTTTTTCTGGAAAATGTTGTCTTTCGTATTTGATCAAACACTGAAGAACTCAACATTCACATGTGTGATTAAAGCAGCAGTGAAATGTTTATAGTAAGTCAACTTGTCCTATTTTTAAGTTATAAAATTCTGGGTTTTCTGTTTAGCTGGATAAACATTCCTATCGCAAATAACAAGCTTAAAAAGCATAAGTTGAAACATAAGACCCAGTATAACATATTTTTCTTATTTCAGGTAAGCCATTCTTAGGTACCCTCTTTGAAGGCTCTACCATTGCTTTTTTTTTTTTTTTCCTAAAATTGTATCAATAGAAGATGTTCACTTTATTATTTTCTTATTCACTTCTGATATGTATTTTTCATGCCTTCTAGAAAAGGTTGGATATCATTTTAAAGTGTGTTCTTGATAACAGGCAGGCAAGGGCTGGATGAGCCATTCCTTTATTCATATGTGCAATATCTTGGGTATTCGAAGGGCTCTTTAGTGATCCCTTCCTCTAAGAAGCTCAAATAATTCCTGGTATTTTATTAATCTGTCAGAGCAAGGGTTGCTTCTGAATTTATCTTGGTATTTCTGTCTGAAACTGCTGTGCAGCCTATGCTTCAAATTGCCAGCATTAAATCAACATAGTTTTCCTCCTCATTCTTCATCAATTTGTCATATAGATAAGCCCACTACCTGCACAAGCAATCTTCCATTATCCACTGTTCTTGCTGGTTTCTTCCATATACTTCCATCAACACCCACAGAGGCTTTTTACTCTCAAATATATTCTGTCTTTTTCTCTTTAGGTTTTTTAACTCTGCTGCTTAAGATGATGTCTGCTGATAGCTAATGACTCTAAAAATTGAGCATGTCATATGACTTATTTTCTCAGTGATATAGCTAGGTGGTTTGGACTTTAGTCTCTTGACATCATATAAAGGAAATAGGAAAAAAAAAATGTAAGTCAGATTTTTAAAAAGTGCACAAGAGAAAAAATGTGTCTTGGTGACTTTTGTTATTTATTTTTCTTTATGGTAACTGTCGCATCCACATTTCTAGTTACTGAAGCTGTACACAATGAAAAATTACCTGTTATGGGGAAGTAAATAAATACACCTTACTCCTCTTTATGAACTAGGGAGGAAGTGTCCTTCATGATCAGGTTTTCACCCCCATGAAGTTTAATCATTATTCAGATTCCTGTTTTGTCGTGTATTTGCTTGTTCTTAATTGTGCTGATGTGATATGTGTAAATGTAGCCTCCACAACTCAGATTTTTTTATTTGCATCATAAAATGGTAAAGAATTTCTAATGCCAGTATTATAATAAGCACTGTGTTTGAAAATATCATGCCTCGTTTTTCTCCATGCTGTATGCTGGCAGCAGAGTGCTATCGTCCATCCTGATTATTTCACTGTATCAATTAGGCAGCCAAGGAAGGAAGAAGAAAAACAGCTGATATAGATTAGGTGACCTGTTGCAGATCACAACACACAACTTTGACAGCATGAGAAGGAGGTTCACAGCCAAACGCACTAAGTTTGGAGTCATCAGAAATGTAACCCTCATTTTTAGGAATAGTTGGAAGGTTTAAAATTGACTTGAATTGTGTTTTTATCCCATTTCTGATTCTCTACATAAATAACTATTTTCAGCAGCTATTGTAAACCTCATTGAAATGTTTTTCAAATAATACTATTTTTCAATTATCATCATAGTAGTTTTTTTTAAAAGTGTTTAAAAAAAGCACAGGAAGAAAATCTTTGCAAACACCGCTTTTCCTCCATTAGAGCACAAGCACAAGTCAAAAAGGGGCATATGCTTTTCACCTTTAAGCGTGGGCATGCTGGATACCAAAAAAAGAGCTGCTAGACTTTTTACAAGGAATAGATTTCTTTGCAAAGGAAAAGATTAGCAAAATCATCAAAACACTTGAAGAAAAATAAATTCAGAAATAAAGCAAATGGGGGGCTACTCTAGAAATGCCTGTAATTGTATAGAGTGTTTGCACATAAATACTTTAAAGGAGATATTTCCTCTTTCAAAACAGACAGAAGCTGCTGATTCCCTCTGCTTCCTTATTGCTGCTGCGGGTGCCCCAGGCTTTTTCCTCTAGTGCAGCTGTGCTCTGCTGAAATAAATGGCACTTCCTGGGGGCTGCATCTTTAGTTACTGGTACAAGAGTCACTATAATGTGCACTGAGATATTTCAATAACGCTTTCAAATGACTATTAAAACACAACACTGAATAATAAAATCACATGGTTGCAGACAGAGCTACCAGTGACACAGCTACCTACAAATTATTCCCTTCAAAGAGGAGCTAGTAGAAAAATTGTACAGCAGCACGGAAAAGCATAAAAGCCCAGATGCGCAGTGGTGTGGTCTCACTGCTGGCTGCCTCTTCTTCCCAGCTCCCTCCCTCTTTTCTGTTTTGATTTACAGTCTTCAAAGTGCAGAGTTCTCACAGCTCAGCTCATCTATTGCCTCTCATTAAGGAGAATAATCATTCATGCCTAGCAGTATGAAGACTGGAAAAGCAAATTCAAAATATACCAATGTCCTCAAGCTGATCCAAGTTATTTCCTATACAAAGTGAAACGATATTGAAGAACTGTAGCAAAGAGTTCCCTTCTCTTTCCTAACATCCAGCTGCAAATTTATCACATTGAAGTCACTTCTCATGCAGCAGGTTGCTTCATGCATGCAGCTGGCTTCTCAGGGCTGGGACACACGGGGCTCATCTGCCAGGGGCTTTGCAACAGTTGAGGCTGTTGATCTTAAAAGCATCTAGGGACACCTTGCCTGGCTCTGAGTGCTTTTTATGTTGAGTAGAATACCAGTGTATTAAGGCAGCAATATTATGAGTGGAGAGCAACACACACTTCTTAAGGAATTAAATAAGTCTTAAAGTTCTGCTGGGTGTTTGGAAGCAGAGCCCCACAGCAGCTAATGCTATCTGGCCCTGGGCTTTTTGCCCTTAAATTTTTTATTTTACTTTTGCTAATTCTACCCTTAAATACATCTTTCACTTTGTCACTTCTACTTTTTTTATCTGAGCAGCTAGGCTTATCACCCTGGGCCCATGAAGATAATGGAAGTGATATCTATAATGTGAACAGGAAGATATAACACTTTAAAGACGAGCATTTTTCCAAGCAGACTTACATTCACAAAATGTTAGAATTTAGGCTCTTTCCAATAGCAACCAGGACTGCCTCATTAAATGCCATATTCTAGAATCATAGAATCACCAAGGTTGGAAAAGCCCTCTAAGATCATCCAGTCCAACAGTCCACCTAGAAGACCCTTTCCCAGCCAGTGCTCTTCAGCCAGCTGTCCCTTACAGAGAAAGCAGACACAGATCCTGTGTTTATTTCCTCTCCACACGAAAGTAATTTCTTTTACATTCTTCACTGTACATTTCCCAGAGTATGTAATATCTGCTTGAGTATACCAAGACCACAGATTTGTACTGCACTGTTTGTGTGGTTCATAACATTTGCCCAATGATTAAATCTTCTGAATTCTTTTTTTTTTTTTTTTTTAATAGGATTTCAGTCTCATCTTGCATTTTTGATGATTTATTTTATCATCAGAACTGTCAGAATTCGTACTAGGTACTTTGGCACTTTGCCTATTTAATGGCCAGTTTATTTGTGAGCAATTCCAGTTATCTCATATATGTTTCCAGCATGTTTCTGAAAACAGTCTTCGTCTCCATGCTATTTGAGAAAATCGGTAATTGAAACATGAACTATGTGCTACTTTGATAGAAAGTATTTTCTGGTTTTGTTTTCTGCTTGGGGAGGAATCAAATTGCAGCTAGAATGGTCATTTATTCTCCTTCTGTATTTTATTTTTGGTAGGTTGTTCTACAGACCTGAAGGGTAGTGTTAAAGCCTCCTGAACACATCCGGATACATTTACATGTACATGCTGTGAAGATATGTAGAGTTACCAGAATGAAATATTTGTAATTTAAAGAATTTTAATTTCACTAAAGCTTAGATAAGATTTTGAAGTGTCAGAGAAGAACTGTCTGCATTTACCTTCAACTGATTCTTTGCAGTAGTAGAAGGAAATGATCCTCATAAAGATGTCTGGGAAAAATAGTTTACTTTGATTCTTTAGTAGCTTAAATGCATTGCTTAATTTCACCTGTTTCTGTGTATTTGTGTGTGTGAATACAGCAGGATTAACACGTTTGGGAAAGTTAAGAGCTGCTGTAAAAAAGACAGTGGATAGTTACTCAAATTCAGCATAATTGAGATTAGAGATGCAAACAACTGCTCTTGGTATTGATAGCTGTACCTGATGTTCTTTTGATGATTTGTGTCATTTTGAAAATACATGATTTTCAAGATGAAGCCTTTTATTGAGCTGTCAAAATCTTACAGTTCAGATTTCAGAAATAATCAAATTACACCTTATATACTTAACTAGAGACACTGTGCTTTTCACATGCAGCATTGCGCTCAGCACAAAAACAAATGCTAATGTGACTATCTGTACAGGACCAAACTTTAACTGAGATCTGGGGTGTTGCCATGGCAATTCCAATTGTTGGAAAAAAAATCTCTTTTGTGCTTCATTCTGACATTATATTGCAAAATGTTGATTATGAAGAAACATGCAACCCAAAAGGGGGAAAATTCTCCTTTTGAAGACGTAAAACATACTTTCTATCCCATTTACTTTTTGTGAAACTGTAAGTATGTGCCCAGATTGCTATAAGCTCTGTTTTTTAAAGATTCAGATACATTTTTATTTTTCAAACTGCCATAAAACATAAAACAGAATGTTATTCTTTCCAAATGTAGTAATCTACAACATAGGAAACTCCAAGGCATATATGCCATTTCCTATGCAAAATATCAATTTCTATTATGTTATACTGCAGATGTTGACTTTTCTGTTACCTAACAGTGCTGCCTACATTAGCTGAAACATCTAAAATACAAAACTTGCCTATGTTATTTATCATCTATATAAAATATAATCAGAATGCCTTGTAACAGTCAATAGATAAGTCATTTCTGTTTCTAGTTATAAAACTGTTTTTCTACCGAAACATCTCACTATGAGAAAATTGATATGGCTATTACCTATTCCTTGCTAAATCAATATAAAACAAGTTTTGCATTAAAAAATAAAAATTCAAACAAACAAAAAAACCCAACCAAACACACACACAAAATGCACATATGCACACAAAACCCAATGCACAGCAATGCTTCAAAAGAGAAACAAATGAAAGGATACAGATAGGATTTGGTTTGCACTGCAGTTCACACTGAAGTTTACTGTGCATTCCTTTATGTGGGGAATGCATAAAATGGGAAACATTTCCAGAAGAGAACTAATTCTTGCAGTGCTGCATTGCTGCTTTATAAATAAATCATTGTCCTTTCTCTATTGATCACTGGAACAATCCAGTCGAAGAATGCTGACTTAGTGAAGCCCTTCTTGGCATGTTGGATTGAGAGAAAAATCCTGGTATCCTGGTAAGTGGAACCCAGCAGTGGGGAAGAGGGAAAAGCCCACGCTGGGTAGAGATCAGGTTTGATACATTAATCCCAGCCGTTGATTTATTACTTACCTCCAAAAAACCTTGACAAAGAAGCCGATTTCTACCAGCATGTCTTTCTTTCTTTCTTTCTTTTTGTAATATCATTGATCAGGGGGAGTACTAAATACAATAGAAGATCTGTGTATAATATATTCTGAATTTTTTGTAGAACATAACAACACATTCCAAATTTAATCCAGACTTTTTATGATCTCAATAATGATATTTTTGTGTCGAGAAATAAAGGCTCAATTCTTTCAGGAAAATGTTAGTTTAGTTAGTAGACTCATCTGGAAAAAGCAGTGCAAACTGCAAACTGAGGTGAAATCTGAATTTTGTTTGGTTATCTTAAAGATCACAGCTTGCCAGTCTGACAACTTTGTGATGTCAGATTGTCCTGATTTATCAAGATTGCTAGTATCAGGCCCCAAGGCTTTTCTGGGAGGAAGATTAACCTGTTACAGCAATGAGCTGAGAAATACTTTTTTTATGTGTCTGACCACTGTTATCAGTATTGCATTTTAGAGGTGTGTACCTAATAGATCACGGCTTTTACAAAATCCAGTAGTAGGTGTCCCTCTCAAAACTACACTCACAATGTCATTATCCAGAAATTTCAGCTAGTTCTAGAATATACATTTCTTCTTTTTGATACAGTGAGATCTACTGGTAGATACGAGACTGTGTTGATGGCAGACTGTTCAGGGCCATGGTGATGTATAGGTTTTTGGGCATGTTGTCATCATGTTACTTTTTTCTGTTTCCCATCAATTACAAAATACTTCCAGGATGCAGGTTTGTAAAATACAATTATTTATTCCGCTGTATGTTTTGTCTCAAATATGGCAATTGGAGGCAGCACATGCTAATAGCATCCTCCCCCAGTGCATGGCTGGCTGGGTGGTAAAAAGCCAAGTATTAGCAAGCTTTCTTGGATACAGTAGGGGCACATGGTGTCAATTAGAAGAGCTCAATGTAAGGGACTGCAAACCTGAGTAAGGAGGTGAGCTGAACCCTGATGTGATGAGGGGTAGCTGGGGCCTGCCAGGACCACTCTCTGCTGAACACCCCCAGCTGGCCCCAAACTTCCCCAACCTGAGCAGTAAATCTGGAGCAAAAGGAGCTTAGAAAAGAAATCTGGAGGCAGAGGAACAGACCAAGCCTGCCTTGTTGCTGTCATGGCAGAAGCACCTGGCACAGCCCTTGCTTTCAGTGACTGGCAGCATAGGCGTGCCCTGCCTTTTCCCAGTGCCCATGTGTTGGTCCTTCTGTGCCTCCTGCCAGCGTGCTGAGACACCTGCCACCATATTGGATGGAATAAGTGGTGATTTACTTAGTTATAGGGAACAATGCAATCTTTTAAACAAACAGACAGACGAGCACAGCGTTGTTACCTGTTTATTGACCGTCCCGATCTTCCAGCCGAAGCGGGGAGTCCGACCGCTGACCACTAGATGACACTGTTGTATAAGGCCGTGCTCAGCGTTAATGGCTTTAACAATAACTAATTTACTTAGGGAACACGTATGTGTATAATTAGGAGTCATCAATGTCTTTCTTTTAAAATAAAATAAGTTTACCATCCCCAATTAGATATTTCTTAAAAGATGAATTTCATTTTAATTGAGTAAAGCTAAGCTACTGGTTTAAAATATAGCAAAGGGTGTATTTGTATCTACTTTCACAGTTTCCATGTTTTTTTAGTTCTTGCAATAAATGGATCTGATTACAGCATTTAAATCGATGCTCTCTCAAACTGGTATGACATAAATGATTGCTCTGTCATTGGGATTTTACTGCCATTGTTTTCCACGTGTGAGGTTTGTTAGTGATCTCTCTCTTAAATCTCATTCTGTCTTTCCCCCTCCTCCCGACTGTGATCTTGAATCTGCATGTTCTTTCCATCAAGACTGAAATAATCTATTTAAAGAGCCAACGACTGCCACCCTGCAGGACTAGAGCCTGGCCACAGCACCGCAGGCTTCCAGGCAGCACCCATCAGCAATCCCCGGCGAATGAATGAGCTCCAAAATGTCCGTTGTGTGAGGGGTTTCTTTAAAAGCTCAGATTTCCTGTAGCTGAGTGTTGCCCATGGAAAATCTGGTTTGTACAGATGTCAGACTAAATTCAGCCTAGGTGAAATGCAAATTTGGTGCTTTTCTATAGGAAAATTGCCTTTAAGCTTCTGTGTGAACTCTGAAGGATCAGCCTAGGCAGTGCCACACCCAATGCGGGCAAGGCTTACATGCCTTCCCAAAGAAATTTCATTAATGCCAGAATTTGCTTTACCAGGTGAGTTCTGGATATCCCCACCAAAATGGCCATATCAGGGCTATGCTCTCTTTACAGTTTCTTCAGATCAGTAGGAGGTTTGAGACAGGTGATGTTCACATCAGCCACGGTGACTCCAGGCTGGGCACCACAACTTTTGCCTTGTGGCTGTTCCTGTTGGTCCATTCCTGCAGCTGCTCGAGTGGAGCTTGTTTATTAAATCTTGATGGCATTTTTGAAATTAATTTCAATTATTTTCTGGGAAAAAAAGCTACTCCTGCAACAAAATAATGTCAAAGTCATCTTAGAATAATTTTCAGAATGTGGTTTATAACTACATAGTACCTCAGAACTAGCTTGACTATTATCCTATTTGTGCAATGCTTTTTTTGCTATCCCTGTATCTCATATGCAAGATTAAGGGCTATTATATTAAGTCACATCTCTATCTTATTTATTGAAGTGTTGTTCTGCTAAATCAGGGATCTCAGCAATGATTTGAGCTGGCTAAAAACCTGCTTGAAAATTATCTTTCAGCAAAAGGTTTTCAACAAGCTCTATTTTTGAAGCTAAAGTATTTGAATTCCCAATGACCAAATTCATTAAAATATAAATTAGCCTAAAGAAACAGATGAATTACAATGGAATATTTGCATATCATATTTTGTGTGAATGTAACAGTTTCTTCATGCAGACTAACAGCTACTACAGTCTTCAGAACCCTATGGTTGAGTAAATGGGTATGGGGAGAATAAGGAAGGAAAGAGGACAAGGGTGGAAACTATTTGTACTAAAGAATATTGCATAATTTTGCAGTCAGAATTAAAGCCTATTTTAAACCAGGTTCTTCAACTAAGGTATATCTTACCTAATCAGTCAGCATCAGAGGTATATGCATATCACAGTGTTCCAACACAGAAGGAAATTCAAGGAAATAAATGTCATGTTTTGATTGTATTTTCAGAATTGTAGGTAATTAGTGATTATTGCAAAACAGGAGAATGTGATCTGAGAAATAAAGGTGAAGAGCAATCAGGCTGGATGGAATTACAATGCCTTATCTCTGGGGAGGTAAATGATCCAATTGTGGTAAAGACCTTTGCATCTGCAAAAGGCAGGAATAGAAATTACTCATAAAGTTTGACCTGTTGTTCTGTAAGTAATATAGCAGGGACTCCAACATAGAGTATCTTGTCAATTCCTTCTAATAAATGAGGCTGAACTGAAACAGCGGCTGTAGTTTCTCTGATCTGTACCAAATCTCTGCTCTATGCCTTCATGTGTATTTCTGTGAATTGCAGATGCACTTGGCCAGTGAGTTTTCTGTGACTTCAAAGCCAAACCTTTCACTTTGCTTTGTATAAAACATGCCCAGAAGCTGGGTACTGAAAAAGAATAAGTAGGGAGAAAAATATTGATTTTAGATGTTAGGATAATCTAACAAAGATGGTTCCACCTAAAAAAAAAAAGAAAAAAGAAAAAGAAAAAGAAGAAAGCCTATCTCTACTTCATTTTGGATTTCTTAGCTTTCTGGGTTTTGTGCCCAGAGTTTCAAGATAACTCTTTCGTAGGGAAATAACTAGCTCCATATAAATGCAAACAGTAACTATGAATATTGCGTCTGTAACTTCTACACTGTACAGCAATACTGGAGAATATACTCTTAAAAGACACTTTTTCACATCGTTTTCCATGAGAAAGGATGAAGAAGGGCTTAGTTAGTCTTCAAGAATGACTGGCATGACGTTCATCACTGGCGTTTTGGAAGGGGTTTTGTCTGACATGGGAGAGCACAAGCCTGATTAGCTCTAAAGTAATTACCTTTGTTAGCTTTTGTGATGTAACTCAATGTATGTCACTGTGCATCACTTTGATGAAGTAATGTTGGGAAGAAAGCTGAAAGAGCCAAATAATCCCAGACTTTTAAAAAATGACTAAGGCATTTTGAAGCCTGCAAGTCAATAGACCTTTATACTTCTAAATCACCTAGAATATCTTTGAAAATGCAACCTTTAATACACTCTCAGATTTCTAAACAGCTTGAGGAGTCATCCCAGATTTTCAAGATAAATTTGAGGTCAAGAAAAATGAGGAATGGCTGAGTTCAGATTCAAACTGAGAAATAATAAACCATAAGATGTGAAGAAGAGAAAGTTCCAGGTCTAAAGCTTTTCAAAACAATGTGATTTTAAAATTTTGTCATATGATTGTCATAGACCAAGTCACAAGAGCAACTTGAAACTTACAAGTAATCTGATAAGTATTACTATTACTGCTCCTTCGGAAAGTGTTTCAACAGTGAAGTGACTGGCAACCTTTTACATTTGTTGTCTAAAATACTTTCCACCATTTTCTTGATATTGTCAAAGTTTTCATGGGTGAAAGAATTCTTATTCAACTTTCAGCATTTGAAACCAACTCATTTTAGATCATTTTATTAGAGACTTATAAACTTCATTTAAACTGAACCCAAGGAAATGGGGAAAAAATATTGCGGATGAATAAACTTTTAGGGATTGGGAAGAAGTAAAGAAGTGTTTAGTATCAGACCATATAAATAGTTCTAGCTGACAGCAGAACAATAACTTCTGTGATCAAAAGATCACAGATTATTCTCAGCTTTTAATAAAAAAGAAACTAGATTTATTCAATTTGAAGATAAGAAAGGATGGCTCAATTCTGTTTGAGAATTTTTCAGATAATCTTAACTGCTGATTTCAGTGTTTCTAGTCCCAATTTGCACTAATAAAAACGAGGTGCAAATGAGTGCTGATGAGTCTCTACTGAAGTTAAAGGAATAGTTGAAAATGTCTATGAATATTCATTAAAATTCAGGAACGAACTCCAA
Source organism: Pavo muticus (assembly GCA_016647715.1). Taxonomy (NCBI): domain Eukaryota; kingdom Metazoa; phylum Chordata; class Aves; order Galliformes; family Phasianidae; genus Pavo; species Pavo muticus. Next base: position 197,851 of record JACDJE010000527.1, read on the forward strand.
ATTGATCATGTCTATGACTTTTGGTGAATTTGCTGTCTGTGAGCATAAAAGCACTTGAAATTAACTTGTGTGAATATTTGAAAAGACAAATTTTCAATTAGACTTTTCAGATACAGAAAATAAATGCTTAGTGACAAATTCTTAGAATTGTGAGATTTGGATTTCACACCATGTTGCATATCTGAAGGACACAAGGAAGGTTTTGTCTATGTGGAGACCATTGGTGAACCCTTGCTTTTTTAACTGTGGGAGTCATCAAGGAGAAGAAACAAATGAGAAGAACAAATGTAAGAAAATAAGAAACAGTGCAGATTTCTATTTCAGGATTTTCTTTTTTTAATGCATTGAACACTGTAGTTGAGCATGAAGTGAATCTTAGAGGCCAGCTTTTCCTCATTTGTGCTGTCAGGAGATTGTCACCGTTAAGTTCCGTGACTATGGAAAGGCAAAATCATTTTAAGAAAGTAGTTGGGTGTTTTTAACTGCTTAAGACACAAGAGTCATGATAGAGTGCAGTGGCTGATAATTTGAAGTAGCTTAGAAAAAGCAGTGTGCATGTGATCGATTACTGTCATTTGACTCCAAAATGAGATGTGTGGTTTCTATAAGAAGCTAACTTGTAAGATGCTCTAAATCCAATAAGATGTTTATATAAATTAGTTCTTGTGGTGTATCAAGTTTAAGCGAGATCTTGAGTGTGTTGTGGCTTGCAGAATGACCCACAAAAAAATAGTCATATTAAGGAGTACAATAGAAGAGACAGTTGAGGAATTCTTCTGTGACGGGGAAGAAACCTGTCAGTGCATGAGTGCAAGGACAGGACGTGTCCTGCTTGGCACATTGATGTTTGTACCCATTGATGTTTGTACCCAGACACAAGGAGAGAAAAGTATACCTGACCCCTCTGTGGGCCGAATAGAACAGGCTGAGAACTGAGCTGTGACATGTAAAGGTGCCAGGAGCCTGCAGACGTGCCACAGGATGCTTGGCTGGCTCAGAGGAGGTGGGCTGAAACACCCCGAGGGAGGAAGGGGCATTGCTTGGGGTGAATAGCCTTGGCAAAGTTTGCACCAGCCCAGTGTGCTGCTGATCTTGCCAGGGCAAGAAAGGGTGTTTGTTAATAATTGCAGTCTGGAATTGCTTTTTTTTTTTTTTTTTTTTTTAATTTTAGTTTAGTTTTTATTTTTGTGAGTTTCTCCAGTTTTGTGCGTAAGAAGTTCGATATTATGAAAACAATTTTCTCAGAGTGGTAAGGCATTGGAACAGGCTGCCCAGGCTGGTGGAGTCACCATCCCTGGAGATTTTCAAGAAATGTGAAAATGTGGCACTGAGAGACGTGGTTTAGCAGGCATGGTGGGATGGGATGATGGTTGGGCTAGATGGTCGTAGTGGTGTTTTCCAAATTACTTAATGATTGCAAGATTCTAAGAGCCTAGCCATTTATTTTGCTGGAATGTGTCCTGATTTCATCTTTTGTCTTGTCAAGTGAAAAGCACGTTCTCTGTGGCTGGTTTGGGACATTTTCTTACTTGGGGACTGAAGAACTGAAGTACATGCTAGTGCACAGGTATTCACTGTGCAGGGAGAGCACTGCTCCCACTCAGTTACTGGAGTCAGCTTGAGGGCAGGTGTTGGGTAGGGCTGGGTCATCCCCTCAGCAGGCGAAGCCAGAGCCTCCAATGCACATCGGGTGGGGGAAGGTTGTTTATGATGCGTAAGGTACCCTAAGAGGGTCATACAGCTGGAAAGAAATCAGATCAGGTTTCTGAAACTGAGACAACTAAATTATTCAGCATGCTTTGCTTGCAAAGGTGCTGAGCACCTTGAATCCCATGTTTGAATAGTCTGCAAGCTAAAAAATTATTTATTGGAAGAAATTTGTGAGTAATTTGAAACCAGGGATTATCTGGGGAGGTTTCAAAGAGATTTGTAGACAATTCATAAACAAGAAAATAAGAATGAATAAATTATTTTGTTACATTTTACTTCATCTCTAGTTTTGATACTGAAGGAATTCAGCCCAAGTGTCTAGAAGGCATGCATGCAAAGGATTGGATTTCTTGTGTAAAAGCTATACAATGTGATAACACAGTTGTACTGCATATTCAGTTTTGATATGTAACCTTTTAAATAAATTGGAATACTCTTTGTGCCTATACTGGCACACACCGAGATATCATAAACAATAATTTTGTAAAGGTCACTTCCTCACTGAGCACTTAGAGCCCCTGGTAAAAGCAGTGTAGGACTATTAAAAGGACCTTTTTGTTTCTATTTTTTGGTTGTCCTTGGTAGTTTTTCTGCTTTGAAGCTATATTCAGTATAGCTGCTTGGCAGTCCTTTATGCCTGGGTCCGGTGGGCCTAGCTGTGCAGCCCTGTGCTGTGGGTCCCTGTGCTGCCCTCTCTGTGGGGCTGGCAGCAAGTGCCAGTGCTGTCCATATATGCTAGGGGCTGTGGTGCTGCAGGCCTTGGGTGGGCAGCATCCTTTCTGCTATGCATAGGAGTAGCACAGCATGATCTAAATGGTGGTAGGCTGCTGACCCGTGTCAGTAACAAGAGGTAATGGCTTTAAGTTGCACCAGGGGAGGTTCATGTTGATGTTAGGAAAAATTTCTTCTCAGAAAGAGTGGTGGAGAGTGGGAACAGGCTGCCCAGGGAGGTGGCAGAGTCACCTTCCCTGGAGTTTTTTAAGCAAAGAGTAGATGAGGCACAGAGAGATGTGGTTAGTGGTGAAGTGGTGATGAGCTGATGGCTGGACTAGGTGATCTTAGTGTTTTTTCAACTTTAATGATTCTGTGATTCTTTGAGTAGCATTTCAGAAAAAGCAGCCATCTCACCATGTCATCATCCTCAGGAACCTGGGCAATACAGGTGCCAACAGCGGTGTGGGAGGGCTGTGAGCCCAGGTGCTCTGCAAGCTCAAACCAGCTGGGCAGTGCCTTGCTCTGCATTCCCTCCAGCTGCTGCTGCCTTTGAAGGTGCCAGTGAAGCTGTTGGTGAAACCAATTTATTTTGGCCCAGCCAAAAACTTGTTTTGCTTGGTCTTGCTTAAATCCTGCAAAATATTTTGTCTCAGATGAAATTTTTGGGAGATCATAACTCATCTGACCAGCATTAAAAATAGCTATATTCACTGGTCTCTAGAAACAAAGGCATCCTGTTACAAACACTCCTTAAGTAATACCTGCTGGGATGTTCTTTCTTGTGATTGACAAGACGACCTAAATCAATATCCTTCTATTTCCAGGCCTCTTATTTTAAGGAAATCCACAGCTGTCTTGCCAACAGCAAGTGCAGAGGAGAGGTGTTCCCTGCTGCAGTGGCATGAGAGGACAGCCCGAGCAGGGTATGTCGGTCCATGCGGTGCCATTAGCACTGGTGCTCCTGCAGAGCAGGCCCTTCTGGTAGCCACAAGGCTTTCAGGTGCTGCTGCTTCAGAAGCTGCTTGCCCTGGGCCCACATGGTGCAGCGCAGAGCCAGGGCAGCAGCCTGGGCACCGCTGGCTTCTGCTGCTGCCATCCATGCTGCCACGGTGTTTATTCAATACTTAGGAATTTTATTTAAAATTATTTCAGTTCTCTCTCAGCAAGAAGCCCATGAATGCATGATTCAAAGCTTTGATTTTTGCTTCTTTGGAAGGCCTGTGCCTAGCATCAGTCTGTGATCTCACAGAGGTTACATGCACACAACAACAAAGATGTATCAGCCCAAGTTTCTGCAGGAAAATCTCTTCACTGTTTGTGTGGGCAAGCTGTTCAAAATCAATATTTCCTAAATTTCAAGTACCAGTAAGGGTTTGTTGCTGGCCTCTCCTGTATGCCCATGCTGAAGCCTATCAATAGATTGTCTGTTTATGAGGTTCTTGATCTTATTTAAATGTTAACACATTTATATGAGTGATTTAAAAAAAAAGACATATTTTCAATAATTATAAAAGTTATAAAAATATGTATTCGTAAGTGTGTTTTAACATTACCAAACTCAAATCTAGGTTTATGTTTGTTCCACATTGCTCCACAAGATGATTTCTTTGAGTAGTAATTTTGTTTCTCTTTTAGCACTGACCTTCCCTATGAGCCCTCATTGCTGAATCAAAAGGAATTTTGCTTATGTAAGGTACTAGGAAATTTTCTCAGGAAAGGGATAGGACTTAAATCTCATACAAAGGAATAAAGGATGATACTTCCCTTGTGATTGATAAACATCATTTGTAAGCTGAGCCTGCTTTGTGGAATGGTGAAAAATGGTTGCAGAAGTTAAAAAGAGGATCAAATATGTGGAAAATAAGAAAGGGTATGAGTTGTAAGTATGGAATATGAAATGATTTTTAGACATTAAGTTAACAAATTAATTTGGCTGATGTTACCTTCAATTTACATAGAAATCATTTTTCACATTTTCTGGATAGATCATTTTCTATGTTCTGCTGTGACTGGGGGAAAAAAACAAAGCAGATGAGTCCTTTAAGGCAAGAGAAAACATCCCAAAAGTCATTTTAACTCATTCCAAGAGCTGTTCAGCAGGCAGAGATTCAGTGAATGACAAAGGCGTGCACAGAGGGAGGCAGGGATGCCAGGTTAACAGCTGGTATCTGAAAAAGGCCAGTTTGCTGTTTCTGTTGGTACCTCTGCGTGGAGGATGGGGTAGGCTGTGTGCTGATCAGGCCACATTCCAGCAAGAAGGATGTTGCTGACAGGTTGCTGGTCTGGAACTCGTGGCTTGTGAGATCCCAAAGCAAAGGTGAAGCCTGCTTCCACACTGCCATTCACAGGTGGAAAGCCATTCCACTTGGACTCAGTGGGAATATCCCCACCAAGGGAAGCTGTCCAGGATGGGCTTGTTTCAGTCCTACTCACGTATTAGATGTTGCCATTAGGCTGGGCAGACATATGCCAGCCCATTTGAGTTCTCTCTTCTATCACAGAACTCTGAAGCAATTATTTTAACTTTACGTCTGTTTTTATGTCTAATTCTTTCTTAATGCCTCAAAGTTGAGCAGTTGGTGATAGGACAAAATTACTCAGAATACCATTATTGCCCTTGTTTCCTATGCAGACTGAAAATCTAGGCAAGTTGAGCCTTGCATGGTGACACTGGGCGATTAAAGAAAACTGTAAACATGTCTAAAAATCATGACCATAATTTAACTCAGTATTTTAGGGACACAAGATAGAGTGTGTTCAAACATCCAAAAAACAGCACATGCATAAAAGGTCTTAACACATATTTCTGATTTGTTCCACAAGCAGTTTGCAAAACCACAAGCTCTGCTATTGTGATCTGTTTTGAAATTAAACTTACGTAGCAACCTGTGTGATACAGGCCAATTCACATTGACTGTGGGCAGGAGAAATAAGATAATAGGAAGAGAGAAGCAATAAATAAATAAATAAATAATAGGTTGCCCATTCTCCTTTCTTTTAGCTCTGGCACAATTTGGCAGAGATATGGAGAAGGGCCTTTTCGCCTCTTCAGGGAGAGACATAAACTTGGACCACACAGTCTTAAACTCTGCCAGCTTGTCATTCAGCTCATGCATTCAAGATGTTGCATATTAATAGCACTCCCTGATGGCTGGTGGATGGGGGTCTCTTCACCTATACAAAATAAGCCTCTTGGCACAACAAAGTACAAAAGAGGCCCACATAGGAAAAGAAATGCACTAGAGAACTGCTTTGGAGAAACTGCACAGATGCTCATGTGCAGATGCATATTTCAGATGTTCTTTTTTCCTGATTAGCATGCAGAAAACTCACCTGTTTTGATGCCTAAAGGAGTCACAGCAGAAGTAGCGAAACACCTGTGTGAGTTCATTTCTTTTTCCCTATGAATATGATTTCCATAGCATGCTTTTTCAATTGCCCTTGTGTGTAGCCACTAACATCCTTTTCAATCTCCCTCTTGGATATGTGTGAGCCATACAGGGTAGTACTTCAAGGTGGAGACAAAGCGCAGACAGTGCAGGGAGCTGTGCCTTGAGAAGGGAATGTGAACTGCTAGCACCAACTCTAATGGCATAGGAGCACCGAGGGCTCAGGCAGGACAAGTTCTGGCATGGCTGAGAGAGGAGGATGAGCTGGCAGGAGCTGGATAAAAATTTGGTGCTCCTGATTTGCCAGTGATTCAGTGTTCAATATATATGGGGCCTTACCTGAGGTCTGGTCATGAGATCCATGAACAAGACCCAGCCTGCTTCCCCCTGAGCCTGCAATGTGCAGGTGACAAGGAGCATCTGATCTTAATTCTCACACTGTGCTCTGCGGGAAAATCCTATGTATGCCACAGAAAGAAATAGACTCTATTGTGCTCTGCTCCATCATAGTTCACTCCACTGGCAGAAAGCACAGCTCAATTCTGTGTGTGTGCTTTGCAAAAAATGAGCCTCAGGTGGAGAAGGCGGGGGGAGGGTTACTTGTATATGTGTGGGTATCTGGTGCAATCCATAGTGTGAGCCACATTTTTCTGGATATTTCAGCATATACTGAGAATGACACGTGAACAGTCCAAGCTATTTTCAGAATTGACAGTTTTTCTTTTCACTCTGATAATTGCTTCTTTAATACGGTAAAGTATGCACAGTGCTTCAATAAACTTTTAATTAGGAATGGGAGTAACAGTGAGTCTAAGAGAAAGCTGTAGCCAAAGCTAGAGCTGACCTTGGCTCATACCTGTGTTGAACTTGATTCACTTTTGAAAAGAAATTACGCGTCTTGGCATTTGTTGGTTTCTGGCAAGCAGGTGTCCTGAAGCAGGGCAAGAAATGTTGGTTTTGTGGTGTTTTTGACCCAAGAAAGTCCCAGCAGAAATCCTTTCTGGTGAGAGTCAGGGGCTAAAGCAGCTTGGGTGTGTTTTGTTCTCAGATGTCAAATAGTTCTTTAAACCAAAATATTCAAAATATGTGAGGTTTTTAAAAAGCTCTGAAATCTTCTCAAATCCATACAGCTGAGAAGAGATTACAAGCAGAATTCTCTGGATTAATCTGAGATGGATTTTGCTGCAGTGGAGCTCTTTGACTGAAGCCTGCTGATTGACACCAAGAATGGAAATACACTGTAGAGGGGGGTCTCTATTTTCTCTTAATCTGTCTAAATCAATTAAGTGTTTGAGGTGTGGTAGTGTATTTTCTAGGAACTTCATTTCTCTGTCTATCCTGATAAAAAATATAACCAATCCCTTTTGACTTTGCAAAGGAAAATGCATCCCACAGAGCTAATGCTGTGTGTGCTATATGTAGAAATATATGTTTAATGAAAGATGAGAAATTATGGATCAAATAACTATGTGGAAGCCACTCTCACAAACAATGAAGATCATACTGGATGAACTCCAAATATCATTACTATTGTTTAATATCAACTCCAGTCCTGCATCTGCTTAAGATAGTGTCAGGGATAATAATCTCACCAGACAGATACAAACTGCAAAACTGAAATTATGCTGCCCAATTACTTTGTTTACTGGTGGTGTTAAACTACTGTTTTTGTCTGAATCATGCAAAAGAGCTGTGATTTTTACCTTAAACTCCTCTGAAAATGCAGCAGTTTAGCATGAATGCCTATTTTTTTCCAGACTACGTTATGAGTGAGTTTGATAGGAGTCACCATGGTGAGGAAAGGAATAATGGATTTTCAGGTAAGACATCTTCATAATGAATTCACTCCTTTCACCATGTTAACGCCCACACATGGAATTAAGGACCTCTGTAACACAATGCAACAATTTACTAGAAATCACAAAACACCAATTATAGAATTGGATTGAAATTGGCTGCCAAATCCTCAGTCCCTGATAAAAGAAGGATAGGTAAAGTCATGCCAGCACATTTTAACTCCTTCCTAAAACTTCCCGTGGGTCCATTGTGCACTCCCTAAGTGAGAAAGGAGGAGATTGACTGCAGTGCTATGTATGCAACATGAAATGCATAAAGTAAAAAAAACTATTTCAGGAACAGCAGTGAATATAAACTCAATTCAGATGGTATTTATTTAAATAATTACAGCAGTTCATTAACTTGGATAATCTCCTGATTTATGCAAGTGAGAAGAGTCAGGTTCCGTATTGTATTTTTGGTTTGATAAAAGTAAGTGAGCCTTTATGGAAGAAGCATGCGAATGAGGTTCCTCAGCTGATATTTTATAAAAGCACAATTAAACGTCAACATTTTACAGAGGACTCTTAAATCCTCAGACTGAATCTTGTCTGTTTTTACCAGTAGCAGAGTACCAAACTGTAAGCAGAACTGAGCAGGATCTGACTTTCCATCACAGACAGTTAATAATTAAATCAAACATTATATTCAACAATAGAACATATGCATCAGCTTCTTTCAAATTGCATTTCCTTCCTGTTAGATCCATTAGTGTAAACCAGACTGCCTTTAGAAAACCCCTTATTGCTGCTGTCTTTCAGCACAGTTCCTGAAATGGATAATGTGGTGCATATTATGGTCAATTACACAGAACTCCCTAGTGATAGGGTTTTAGAGTTTCAGAATAAAACAGCTGGAACTACAGGGCTGTAAACTAATCTGAAAAAGAGACAATAGTAAGACATTTGATGCACATTGTTAGAACATGGACAAAGACTAGATGTGAAATACTACCTATCACCATGCCTACTGTATCTCGTAGCATCTTCTTTACAAAATCCCAGTTAACTCTTGAAAGCCAAGACAGTCAGAAGTGAAAGATTTTGCCATCAACAGATGCACACACAGTTCTGTAACCTGAACTAAGCAGAAACATTAAAGGAGGAACTTGATACAGACTCCTGTTTCTTTTAATATCAGTGCAGTTTGAGTCAAACCCAGAACCCTATTCAAAAATGATAATTTGTTTGTGAATGCATAATGAATACATACCTACACATTCTAAAAAACTTTGTCCTTCTCTCTTTTATTAATTGGAGAAGCGATGAAAATTGAGTGTTTTGGATGCAAAAATTGCATTTGGTCTTGGATATATCAAGGCTACTGTTAACAATATGTAGTGCTCGATCCTCCATCAATACAGATTGACAGAAAAGCTCCCATTAATTTTAGTAACACAGGAGTGAATATTTAGAATAGTATATGCATCATTTGGAAGCACAATGACCATGATTACGTATAATCACAGTAATTGTGCACACAATTACTGGTTGGGTATCTAACTGCTTTTCACAAATCAGTTTCTCTGCTTGCATGTATACTCACAGCAGCCACTTGTGCAAATACAGTGCAGCCCAGAGCATCTCTGCCTCTGTGCTCACTGCTGATGTGATACAGAAGAGGACTCTATCTGTAGCAGTGTGTATGTGGGATAGAGAAGCATAAGTTGTTGTTGCAGTGGTGTGAACAATAAATAAGAAAGGAAAAGAAATTGTTGCAGTGTCTATTTGGGAAAGTAAAAGTGTGAAACTACTACAACTAATTTTTCAAAAGGACAGAGACTGATTTTCACCGGCTCCTTTCTTGCAAGCCTGCTTATCAGCAGGGTCCAGCAGGCATCAGCATGTTCACATTTTGCAATGCTGTGGCAAAGTAATCAAATAATTTAGAAAATAACAGCACCATACTGAAATAAAATAAAACATAAGATATGAATAAAATGATAACAAAAAAAAACCCGATGAATAAAATTTTGCATCAAAAAAAAAATCAAATTTGCAATTTAGTCTGCTATGAATTTCTTACATTGTGGAATGTGAAAATGAGATGTTCTGACTAGTTCTAGTTAAAAAGATCCACTCCTCTACACTGAAGATTGGTTTTTATAGTCATAATGGTGGATAAAAGCACATCCTTTGTAGACTTCTGGATTCATCCTTCTGCTCAGCAAAATGGTAAATTCGACACAAAACATTTTATTCTTCTGTCTCTTACAGTCATGGCTTCCTTCTTCCCCCGGAGAGCAATGAGTCTGTTTCCCTTTTCCAATAACAGCTTTATTACAGCGTGTTAAAGGGAAACAAGAAGATGAACAGACCGGGCCTGGCTGTGCAGCGATCACTCTTCTGAGGAGCCTGTGTGAGGAGATGCTGGCCTGGGAGTCAATGTGAAGAAAAGCAGAAGATATTTGCAAAGTAGCTTTATGTAAGTAAATCGGGTGCAGAGTCCTATTGCCTCAGCATGAGTAAGCATTGTGCGGTTTTCTAAAAGTTCATTGTAGTACTTGAATCCCTTCTTTATTCTTTACAGCCATTCTGATGATAATTGAAGCAAATTTTTCTCTTAATTTCATTAGAGTAGATGTGGCGTAACCTCACTGAAGTCCTATCAGAGAGAATTTCAGTGCTGTATGTTGTTTATGGTCTGCAATATTGCAAATAGGAGTTGTGCGCGTGAACTGAATTCAATATAAAGTGTTAAACACTATCTCTTTTGTAATTAACATAAGAGCTGTATGAAGTCCGGAAGCTAAGAAATCCCGCAAGTCCTGTAGAAAATGTTTGTTGTTTTTTTATGCAGATCTGAAGTATTATTCAAGGGAGTTCACTCTAGAAGACAAGAGAACTGTTGGTACATGATGAATATAAAGCTCTAAGACTGCTGAAGGAAAGTTCTCTCAGAAGCATGCATTTAGTCTTTGATACCTTTGGCGATACGTGCTGCTTCATCTACCATCTCTGTAAGTGTGGTCTCACTTTCACTGTTATTGCAACATGTGTCAAGCGAAATGAAAACAGAAATTTGGGAAAGGATATAATTAACCTACCCGTGAACATTAACCTTAAATATCGTGCTAATTACCTCACTAATTTAATCACTGCAGATCTCAAACTTGTTTGTTAAATATTTAATTCTGCAAATTGTTTCTGATACAGAGGTGTGGATAGCTTTATGTGAATATAAGCTTCTATATAAAACTCCTTGCAAAACCATTGTATATTTGCACTTCAGCAAAAAAATCCACTGTCAACAAGACTTTTAATGGCAATCACAGAAAACGTGCCCTGAGATATAGTGCCCTATTACTTGTAAATCTAATGAGCGTGTTGTGTGCTGAGTAGGCCACGGTAAATTTCTGTCTGCACATCTTCAGGTTTGATTCCGTGGTAGTCTAGACTGGAAAGTTTGTTTTGCCTTATTTCTTTGGCTGTGGTGCAGTTGTGTGGTTGTTTCTTACCTATTCACCTGACTACTTGAGCCACTGACGAGATTATGTCCTTGATCTTCATCCCTTCTTATCAAGTGAATATTTTGTGCTGCTTCTAGGCCATGGGGTCACCCCCAGCCACTGCAGCTGGGGAGCAAGGGCCAGGCCATGGGGGCTGGGCAAACTGCCAGATGGGAGAATGGCCAAGGCAGAGTGGGCGCAGGAAGTGGGGGCAGGCAGGCCCTTACACCCCTGACACCCCAGTCTTTGTCGCATGGAAAAACCAAGTCTCCCTTCCTTCGTCTTTCCCCAGGGGCATCAGCCAGCCCTGTGTTTCAGGCTGTACCCGATGGCAGTACTTCTTTGTTTTTGTGATGTATGTCTCCTTTACTGAGAAAGAATGTAGAAGATTGGCTTTGTCATCGTGTTGCTGCACTGTAAATTTTACTATTCGAGTAAGGTGCAAAGGTATCCTAAATCCATGTGATGGCTCACACCAGACCTGTGTCAGGAGCTCTTTGATTAGGTAGGTGTTCGCGTAAGTGCTTGTTTGGGACTACATTATTACCTTATCATATATTATTCAGAATTTCTTTCTGATTGCCTATATTTATTTATTACACGCTTGTACACATAATTCATACTGTTTAGTTCATCCCTGGCAATAAGAAACAAATTTCTGTAAATTTAGCTGAATAAAGTTGTATTTGCCTTGTTAGTCATCAGAAGTCTGGTTCTTTCTATGCATTACCTGAGTTTCTGGGCATTTTTTCCCTTCATTTACTCAAAAAATGACTTCAATACTAATGAATACAGAAAGACAGCCAAGACAGGATGAACTTTTGGACAATTTATGCAAACACGACAGATGAGAATAGATTTACTATAAACATGTCAGGCACAAAAGACTTGACTGCTTTTTAAATACAGTGATACTGGAAGAGATTTATGGATATTTTCAACTGTTCATTAAAGAGAAAAATATTTTGAAACTATAGGCACTCTCCTTTTATCCATTTTTGCCTTCCAGGCTGAGTTGCAAACCTTTGATGTTTTCTTCACCAAAAAATAAAAGTAGTTATGAATTTATTTCTCCCAAGCACTTTCATTTTTGTGTCAATTTACAGTTTTTATTACATTCCTGGCAGTCCAAATTGTGGTGTTTGGAGAGCAGCTAGAGTTCCCAGCTCTGAGTTTTCTGAAAATAGGGATGAAGTTCACTTAATGATGCTTTCTGGCCACTGCCTTTTTTCTCCTCCTTTAGTAATAAAAGGTTAATAAAATCTATGAATACTTTAACTGCCTGCTCGAGCAACCAACCAATTAAAGGTTAATCAGATCTAAATGACTGGTAGCCACTCAAAAAATTTAACGTGCAATGGCTGGTACCTTCTGGATCAGATTAAGAGAAGGAGAATTCTTAGACATGAAACCGTATATAACATAATCCCGATAGTTGACCAAGGTATCAATTCTTCTTGCCGGACAGGCATATGCTTAACTGCATCTGTTTAGAATCTACTTCTATGCCTTTGTAAATCAATAATAAGCCTTGCTTTCAACTTCAATGCAACTGAAGTTGTTGTCACTCAATGATTTTGCAAGCTGGGACTGAGCTACTGGAATAGTTTAATGGAATTAGGGGATTCTTTCTAAAATCATGTTAAACTCATAGAAGTAGTAAGGAATTTGCAGTAATAAGTCAAAACACTGCACCAAAATGGTAGCAGGAAGGACTTTGTGGTGCTGGAAGATCTCATCCTGCCTGCTCACAGTGCTGACTGTGCTGCTGCTTTTTGAGAAGACAGGGAAAGAAGGATGGAGAAAGAGGAGATGAGAAGATTTGGATGGAAAATAATGCATTTTCATTGCAGACTTAGAAGGATATCTGCAATCTTTTAGCATCATGATTTGAGTGTTCAGAGACCCTCCAAAATAAGACATGAGGCTTAATGAAGGTTTTATTTTGGAGAGAATACAAAAAAGAGCTGACAGTATTTTAACAGTTTTTACTGGACTTGCCTTTTCAGCCTCTTAAAATTAATTGAAGAGCCACAGACCAACACACATTTATAAATAACATAATGCAGTTGGGGATAATGCAAATGCCTTTATAAATAACACACTATAGCTTAAATCATTATTTTTAATGCTGCTATTTTTTGTTCCTATATGAACAGGTCTGTGCTGGTCCGCATTAATTAAATTTAAGTAGGATTTCTAAGGCCAGATCATCATTACTTCTGTGGCCCTGATTTAAGTCTGCAGTAAAACATTTCTCCATTTAGTCTGGTGCTTTTGTGTCATATTTCATACACTAGTTGTCTCTTAATTAAATCCATGATGGCCCACCAACACAGGCTATTAAAATAACTATACTTTGCACTTGACATATTTATGAGACAGATTCATAAGAGTATAGACTGATACTTGAACTACTCGCTGAGAAATGCTAATAAGATTATGATGAAGGTAAGATTAGAACATTCGTCTCCTTTTCTCTTCTCTCTTCTTTTTAGAAATTTATTTTTATAACCACAATTCACTACGTCTATTTCAGGCTCTTTGATGTTGTTGTATATACCAACAATTCTTTCTGTGTGTATTTATTGTGGCGATGAAAAGCGGGAAACTATTTATTTATACCACTTCAGGAAAGTGCTTAAGTATTGTGTCCTTGAAGTATGAATATGTGCAGATGTCTGTAAAACTTTCGCATGGGATTGGCGTGTTCAAGTTATTGCGTATTAAGAAATAGGTGTACCTTTGAAATTGAATGAATGTAAAATATTGATTATCACGAAGAGCTGCATTGCTTTATCTTTATTGCCCTGTTCCTTGAGCCGTTCTGTTGTAGGGCCAGCAAGGTCTGCTCCCGCTGGGGAAGGAGGCACTGTGCCTGTGGTCATGTGCTGCATGTTGGCATGCCAGGCAGGATGTGTCCTAGCCCAGCTTCCAGGTGTACAGCACAACATATTTGTGTGGAATGGTCTGTGCAGTTTGCTCTATGCGTTTTGACTGTCACTGCAGTGTTTGAAATTGCTTAGATGTATGGCCTCAGCAATTAGGAAAGACAAGAAAAGGAAATCATATTCATGAGTAGTATGACTTGAAGGGTTGTGTGATATTTTTTAAGGTTTGATCTTTTTGTGTGCATGAATATCTGGAAGTGGCATTCCTTTGCAGATAATTTATTGACAAAGTCGCCGATATCATTTGTTTGATTTTTTTTTTTAATAAAGTGAAAATGGTGGGTTCAAGGAACTCCATATTTGAGAGCGAGGGCAACAGAAGTGATAAAGCTGCTACCTGGATGGTCTAAAATCAGCAACGATTTCTGTTGCTTTTCAAGACCAAGACATTCCGCTCTTACAGACCTTCTCCTTTCTCTCTCTTTTTTCCAGTTATATCTTTCATGGAAGAAAGGGCTCCTGTACATCACTGAATCCAAGTGTGGGCACGATTGCAGATGGCTCTAAAGACATGCAGTTTGAAGGATATTTATATTATCAGTGTGGTGTATAGAAACCCAAATCTACGTGGTGTTCTAATTTCTTTGGTGATGATATATCACTGTGCTTCACACTGGCATTTTCTATGAAATTATTGTAAGCATAAAATATTGAGAATTCATTTACAAATAAATACGATATTATAAAGTAAGAATAATAAATATATATTAAATATTTCATCTTCTAGAGAAATAAACCAGCTACAGTTCAGGGAGCTTCACTAAACACATTAAATCTAATAAAATCGCCTACATGTACTCCTGACACTAGTAGTAATTAAAATAACTTGTTTCAAAAAATTGGTCTTATACATGAATACTTATTGGCAATTATTTCTAAGTTCTTCAAACCAAAGATAACGTAATTTGATTCACACACAATGTTCTTGTAAATGTGGTTCATAGTGGGTTTTATATGCAGCTTAGGACTGTTAATTGCCATTTTGAGCCTCACAGTAAAATAGAGTTCAATATGTCGCTTTTTCTGAAGTATTGAGAAATGTTTGAGAAATGCTTGTCTTAGTCTAATCAACTGTGAATAATTTATTTCTGAGTCCTACTTTTCAGTATAAGTGGATCTGACTTTTCTCAGAGCTTCTAAAGTCTAATCAACTTGTTATATTCATTTAATTAGGAAAATCTGTAACGAACTGTGAAGTGTATGTACCAACAGGCTTTCTTGTTGGGTAAAATGGGTGTATTTTCCCTGTGAATGCAATTGTGTTTGTTTGTACTGACAGGTAGCCACTACTACCTGTCAGATTTTCATGGACTCGTATATGTCCGTATACATAGCACACAGATGTTTTCTGAGCTGCCTTTTCTCCTTATGCTCAGAGGAAAGGCCTTTGACCCTGGTCTAAAATATTGCCCGGTGCTTATGGGATGTAATACGAAAATCATCAAAACTGTCCTTGGCAGGATGTTTCTTTCCATTAGTTAATTAAGGTGGTTTATTGTTGCCTACAGCACGATTGCTTTATATGTGTTTTTTTTTACAAAGAGCAGATGTGCCCATGTCCTGCACTGTTTCTCTTTGTTTTGATAAGTGCAGGAGTGAAGTCACTGCCTGGCAGATCTCTCACTGATGTCTCAGAAAGAAAGGAGAAGTGCTGGGCTGCTGGTGAGGCCACGCAGTGGCGGCACGGGGAGCAGTGCTGGGGCTGTGCAATGGCACGGAGATGGCACTGCAGGGTGGGAGGAAGAGTGAGTGAACCTGCGAGCAGCAGGAGCCCAGGGCAGAAACAGACATCATCTGGAACTGTCTGCCTGCCAATGCTTTAGAAACAGCACTCTGACAATAAAGAAGTGGGTCTTAGTGTTTTTTTAGATTGACAACACTAACATTTTGGCTGTAGTATGGAAGTGGGGAGTAGCTGATCCTGAAATGCTGGACAAGATTGCATGAGGTTGGAAACTCGCTCCTATTACAGAAAAAAATGGAAGACTCCAAATCGTCAGAATGAATCTGATTTTTGTTTTCATGTTCTGCCTGTGTTTGATGTGGGAGTTGAAATCAAAATCCAAATGATATTTTCAAATTTAGAGGTCATTTCCAGTACCTTTCCATCTCCCTAGCACAGGTTTTTCTAAGGCTCGTTGACGTCTAATGGTAATAAGGTCTTTCATTACAGAATCACAAAATACTCGGCCTGTGGCCTTATGTTCAATTAATATTTATTTGATAATCATAGGTAAATTAATTTCCATTGTTTCTGTTTTAATTCTATACAAGATTGTAAGATACAACTAGAGGAAAACAGAGAGCCGTGAGTAAATGTTGCTTATACAAAATGTTTCTATTACCCTTTACTTTTAAAACCATTAATAGATTATTAGCAGATATAAACACAGGAGACCATGGATCATATTTGCATATTAATGAAATCCATGAATTATACATTATTTGCTATAGAGAGTACTAGGAACAGTATTCCTTCTTTTTTTTATGGCTATAAAAGCTGGTGGTTTCCTGGAGCACACATCACATCCCCTCTGCAATACCTTCTAATAGAAAGCAAGCAAGCCAGCTCTTCAAAGCAATCTCTCACTAAATGAAATAGATTTGTTTGTGTTGCTTTGCAACACACAAGTGTGACAGTTCATTTTAAACAAAATAGTTTTAATAATGTCATTACTAATATCTGTTTGGTCATCTCTCTGAAAAATGGCGCTTTAATGGGAATGTTTCATTTTAATAAATGGCAGAAGAGGCAAGCTGCCCTGAGTCAGCAGGAAGTGGATATACACCAGAGAACAGGCTGATTGTGTTAGATTCATCCAGAACATTGAACAGCACACAGACAGTCCAAGAAAAAGCAACTGGCTTTATTCAAATGATTAGTCTTGCTGCTACGCTGTGGCGCAGATTCACACATTCTTCTATTATTCCTTGACCTTGTGCCAAAAACTCCCACTTGAAGTAATAATTAGAATTAGTGTTTCCAGTGCATGCTTCCATCTTCTAACAAACAGTAATGAAATGTGGCTTTTACAAAATATGCAGTTAATTAAACTTTTTTAAAGCATTGGTTGATTAATACAGTTCCTCTGTGCTATCCCCTTGCTGTGCCCAGCTCTTTCTACCTGATATTGGTGAATCATAAGAAAAGCACCAGCGGTGAGATGAGGGGCAGTTCGGAAATCTGCACTTCAATATTGATTATATATATTTTCTTTTCTTTCTCATTTTGACTCTATCTAGGCATAAACTGGAAAGATAGCCATTATTTGTAATCACAGGTTTTTAAGCCCAGGACAATGTGCGCGTTATATAACTAGTCTACACATACCCTCAGCATGAATATGAAGAACACATATATCAAGTGCTACAAGGTAATAAGTGGATTTCTAGGCAAGCTGTTTAAAGAGGTGGCTCAGTACTGTATTGCTTAATAACACCATGCAAATAGAAATTCAGATTTCATTTTTTAAATATTATTTCCTGCTTTTTTTACTGTCTGCTTTAATTATCCCAGTGCCAAATGAGTGTAGTCTTTTGATTGATGAGAGTTCCACCCCTTTGCCCACACCCCTGCAGATATGAGGCTCCACAGTTTAGTACCATAAATCACTGTGATTGTATAACTTAACTACTGTATGATCAGAGATCACATACAGTGTTAGCCTGAATACACATTCATCCTTCGTTATGAATGTTTTTGGGCTAAATTTATTCTGGCAGTTTGGAGAAATATAAGTTTCTTCATGGAAGAAAGCAATGCATTTTAAATAAGCAATTCTTTCAACAACTAGAAATAATCACAAATGTCTTCTATTTGCAGTCTTCATTAATGTGAGTTATTTCATCACTTTAGGAGAAATCCTTTCAGAGAAAAACAACAATTAAACCCCTCCCCCCCAACAGGCTCTGACAGATAAGGATCTATGGATCAGCCATTTTAGTAATTAACCACAATTCCTCTGATTTGTGAATTTCCAGATGATGAGGCAGGAAGCAAGTTACATCTTGGAGAAATTGCCCTCAGGAGAGAGGAAAAACTATTGCGAGGTTGACAGCACAACCTTGTAGCAGCGGAGTTTGCCTTTCCCAGTGGTTCAAGGAGTTCCAAGCACCCTCTTGTAAATCATCGGCTCACATCTATTTATTATCTTCCAGCCCAGTGCACAACACTATCTGTTACACACGGATACTGGCAATATTACAAGGTGGACTCTAGGGATAAGAGAAAGCCAGCCCCGCACACCTCCCATGCCTGAGTCATACCCAGGGTAACACTAGGTCTTGCTCATACCCGCTGTTGGCAGAAATGAAACAGTACGAGCCGTTGTGTTTCAGAGCCTTTTTTAATTGATTCTCCAGAATGCTTGATCTTACCTGCTGATATCCCCGTGTTATTATACAGAGGCATGGTCTATCTGCATAGCAATGGACAAAATGCTTGTGAAAATATTGCTATTCATTCAGTCGATGTTGGAGCTGGAGTAGGCACCAGCTACACTCTGCAATGCTTGTCCTGGAATATCAATAAATAAATCATAAAAGCCAATGCTTCAAATATTGAAAAATTCACACTTCAAACTGTGTTTTGAACTATACTGAGAGCAATGTCTCAGATTGTCCTTTTGCTTTATATGAACAGAGGAAATTCAAAGTAGGAGGAACTCTCTCTAGGGATTTGGTGTAGGGGAGTGCCACAAACCATCAGCCTTCCTGTCTCTGCCATGCTAGAGTGGCCTCTCCTGGGATATGCCATGAGGAGCAGACAGCACATCTGGGGAGCTAATGTGGCTTCAGATGAAATTATCTCCTGCAGAATCCATCTTGGCTGACAGTGGCGTGCACGCGAAGGAGCCAGGCAGTGGCGGGGAGCCAGGTCACAGTAGGGCAGGTGAAGGCTCAGAGGAAAGCAGCACCTCCCTGTGACTGTCTGGGTTAAATGAAGTTCCTTGCCACACGGACAGTGTCGATCAAATGGAGCATCTTTTTATCCTTCTATTCAGGGCCCATATTTGGTAAGAGCAATCTCATTGAAGCCCCCAGCCCTGCTGCCCACTTGCAGTGCTCTCTCACTGCAGGTTCTGTCTTATGGAGTGCTGCACAATGTGCTGTGCAAGGAAGGGTGAGGGCAGATGCGCTCTGAAAGGTATGCTCTAGTTCAAGAATTGCTAGCTGAACTGGTGCCTGAGCTGCAGAATGGATTTCCGTGGTGTGTGTCATGCAGGGGGCTGCTGGTAGGCACTTTTGATGGTTTTTTTTTTTTTTTTTGCTTTTGCTTTAAAAGCACTGAAATTAGCCAAAAGCTAAAGCAAATAATGGTATTTTGTAGGTTAATTGTGAATGCAAGTCTAGACTGGCACTGGAAGTCACTCAGGTACATCTAGTCAAAGGCCAGAAGAATAAGCACTGCAGGTATTCAGTGCTTTATCTGATTAGAAAAAAGCCTGGCACAGATGTGATTTCTGCTCCATATATCAAGTTATGGCAGGCTTTTGCTGCTTCATTATGAAAGCATGTGAAGTAAAATAGGTTTTGGAACATAAAAAATGACAAATCTGGAAAAATATCTATATGCCATATGGGTGTAGGAAGAATCTTTGTGACAAATATATTATTAAGGGAATATGCATAAGGAAAGAAACAGTGCCCCTCTCCTCCAAGGATGGACAGGCAGGAAGGTAGTGTTTCACTGTGTCTAATGTATTCTCATCTAGCCTAAATCTAATTAATTATATCACATCGCTGACATAAAATCTAGGCACCACATGCAATAATTGTAAGCTTCATCAGGATGCTGGTAGGACCTGATGAGCGCTCTGCCCTCCCCGCTTTGTTTGCTCTCCTGGGGGTTGCGGGTCAGAGCGATGATGTCTCACGGAGGAAGGCTGATGCGGGGCTCTGGCTGTGCACCGTAGGCAGATAGCGGGCGCTCACCTCCTCCCATCACTGCCGCACTCCGTCAGCCTCCTCTGAGGGCACTGCTTGGAGGGGCCATGTAGGAATGGGCATCATCTGTAGGTTCCAGCTCAGGGCACCCACAGCCTGGGGGACTCTGCAAACTGCTGCCCTGCAGCGTGGCACAGAGGTCTCAGCTTTCCCTTGATGCACACCTGGTTGGGGTTTTGATACGTACCTGGTTTGGATTCAGGGTGCAAATGACCTAATCATGATTAATGCGTTCAGAATTGAAATAGAAATGAAGGAGGGAGGATGGTGGGGCAGTCCTGTCATTTGGCTTCCCGTAATGCGATTTCACTGATGCCCCATCCACTATCTGTTTGCTCTTTTCCTACTTACACCAAACAAACCAGCAGGCTTTTGCTCACAGGCTTCTAGTACTATTTTATTTGGCAGTTATGGAATAAAAGAATTTTAGTATTGCCTTAGAGTTTCTCCTGACATCTATCACAACCAATCCAGCTCATATGTGGGTGAACTGTGTTTTGATCCAATTATACAATTCTATTGGAGTCTTGTTACATTCTTATCCCATGTGCATGTTGAAAAATTCAAGAGCAAAAGAAAATTCTACAAAATGTTTCTCATTTACTATAGGCTTGGAGACACAAAGCTAAATCACAGTGTTACTTGTGGAGGCTAATAGCAAACTAGAAAACAACATATTCTTCAGGAAAAATAACAAAAACCAACAGAACAAACCAACAAACCTGTTAATCAGCAGTGAGATTTAGAGGGGGAATAGTACAATCTGTGTTGTAGAGAATATTGCAGACAGACTTTGGGGACACAGCCTTACTTTTGTTAATTGCAGCAACAAGAACTTTTTTGGTGTTCATCACAACAGTTACAATGACAAAGCATCTGCCAATTTGAGGACATTTCTGAGGTGCATAAAAATGACAAATTTCAAGAGAACCCAGACACAAAGTGGCCAAGGCAACGCAGCTAACATCCCGATGGATCATGACTATAATACTTAAGAAACTGATATATTTCCCACACTTGCAATATCTTTATAGCAAAGATGTATTATTAAATCAACAACCCATGTGCTATTTGATTACCATGATGCATAAATTGATCTAGGATATTTCTGGCTCAATGTTTCCACTGTTTTCAGGCTGAGAAAAATAATGAAGGGAATTAAGTGTTTCCTTTGCTCATCTGCTGTAGAAAGTCGTGCATCGTCCGACATACCCACAGGCAAAATCCAGGCCCTAAAGCTCTATGGTGGGGAGATGCCAAGACCAAGCCAGCAGCTGAGGGGCACCCATGCTGCTGGGCAAGCACAGGTGGCCCTGTGGACAAACACTGGTGATAGTACCAGGACCACGTCTTGGAGCTCAACTGCAGCTGGAAGAAGATATTAGACTGTTCCTGAGCCACTACCCCTCCTGGTTAATTAAGTTCTGCCTGCATTTAATTCCAGTAGATTAATAATTAGTCCGGTTTTCCTTGTATCGGAGGCTGCAGAAAGGTTCCTGGCCTCCAGTTCTGAACCCTGCCTGTATCTCTGCACCCCATGGGAGGGTGGCACATGCAGCACATCTCCCCACAGCTCCCCTCAGTCATCCTGAGCCCTGTCATTAAGCTCCACCACAGAAATCTGTTTAGTCACAGAAGCAGATTGCTTCCATGAAGCGCAGAAATGTAATTTGCCAGTACTTACACTACAATATTAAATAGTAGCAAGTAGATCTTTCACCTTTTCAATTCTTTATAGCAAAAAATACTTGGTGTGAAAATCTCAACTCTACAAGAGTCGATGATAAAATCTGCATCAACGGCAGAGCAGCTTTTACCGTCAGCACGGTGAGTGGTTTTATTGGTTTTACATTTAAAGCTGTCCTAATACTATCCGTGCTTTCAGCACAAGCCCAGCATCCTCATACACTTGCAAAGCCAAGAGCTCACCTCCCAGCTGCCCTCAGCCTGCACCCGGCCCATAGGATGGATGTACAAGGTTTAGCACATGCTGGGGCTGTTCTCCCATGGAAATGGATAGCCGTGTCAGCTCTGGAGGCACAACACACTTGAGTGCAGCCATAAGCCACCATGCCTCACCCCAGGCTCCAGCCCACTGTAGTTAATCATTAAATAATTCCCCTGGTGATGTTATCCAGTGCTGATAAATTACAGATTTCATTGTTTTGCCTGGAGCAGCTTTAAATTGTGTTAATTTCATCAAAGATTGACACTGGCTTTTATTTCCTTTTGCTGCTGTTTTGTCCTGTAAAGGAGATGCACACTATAGACTTCAGATTGTTCACATAATTTGCACAATATATTTTTTTCTCATATTTTGAGAAAATTGTAATCAGAGCCTTTGAAATACCAAGAATTTTTGGATCAATAAAATACCAATGGTAGGGTATTCAGAAGAGAATATTACCACAAATTCAATAGCTTTTAAAACAACCTTATTGTTGACCATGTTTGTTTTACATGTGATCTCAGATTGCTTTCTAATTTTATACAGTGGTGAATTTATTCCACCTACAGCACACGTTTCTGACACAGGGTTTTCTCAAAAACTGAAGATTAAATACATTATACATCTTCCTGATGAGCCAAACCATCATCAGTCTGATTCTCTCTTTTGGCAATAGAAAGAAATTTCCCCAGGTAGTCCTATTCTGCTCACTCCAAAGAAAAAGGACAATCTTGAGTTCGTGGGATTTTGATCAGACCTTTTATGGCAAATTTTGCCCATTTTGGAACAAGGAACATAATGGTTCAATGTGTGTAGAATAATAATGTGTTGATAAAACACATGCAAAAATTTGGAGCTGTGATTTTCAATTGCAAAATTGATATTAAATATTTTCAGTACCAGCAGTACTTTGATGCAGTACAATAGTCTGTTGTGGTAAATAAGAAGATGTTTATATCATGCAGTACTGCATCTCCCCAAGCAGTTCTGAATTCTACTGGGAAATATTGAATAAAACTTCAAACTCTGACTGAGGCCCCATATCACTGTTGGTGTTTTTAAGAGGCCTCCTTCAACACTTTCACAGGGTACCTGGGGTCTTCCTTGTTGCTGACTTTTTATTATTATTACTTTTTTAACACATAGCATAATACAGTCTAAACCACTGCTTTGCTGTAAATGTGCACAGATATTTATTATTTCATGAGCTGTCAGGTGCCCGGAGGCACTGATAGCCTTCCACAGCCCTGACCAGCCTCACCTGGAGCCTCCTACTCCCTAACAATGGGCCCAAGAGCTCTATTTAACCTCAGCTCAGGCACACCTGTTCTCTTTAATAATGCTGTAGGAGCATGGGTTCTCTGCTTGGTTACAGCTGTAGTTGCCTACAGACCCTGGCTTGTTCACAGGTCTCCTGGCTGAGCTGCAGAGCCCTGTTACTATGGGCATGTCTGCTAGTCTCTGGACTATTTCTCATGCTGATCTTGTGTGGTGGGTTGACCGCCTATTTGACTTCAGACCTGTGCCATCCTGTAAGTTGTTCTAATAACTGGGGCTTGCAGTTGAAGCTGGCTCTATCCCCAGAGCTGCACTGCTCTCCTGGCTTGGTACTATGGGATGGGACTGCCCTGGTAGTACTTTCAGCTCCTGTGTCTCCATCCTGTGGGAACAAGGTATGGATTAGCTAAGGTAAATTACTCTGTTAAACATGTTCTTAACTGTAAACAACCTGCCCTGTCTCTATTTTTATATTTTGTGCTGACCACTTATGGGCTATAAGAAAAGCTATTAAGTTTAATATCTCAGGGTGTCTAGTGTGCTAAAGTGAGTTTAGGTGAGCCTAAGCTCCTTTTCTACCCTTGGGGATGGGAAGCTGCCATCTGTCTGTGTGCCTTTCCTGAAGCTGCCATTTCTCTACTGCTCCAATGCCCAAGCATATCTTTGGTTTCTAATCAGTCATGAGAAACTTTTGACAAATTCTTGGAGTCTACATCAAAAATGAGGACATGGAATTATTTGGAAGCTGAGAAAAAGCTAGTTGCCTTGCCTCAGTTGTTTGTTCTTTTTCCCTGCACGCAGTGTTGAATAAGTTGATCTAAAGCCTAGGAAGTTCAGGAGAGTTATTCCATTGTTTTTTAGCAGAATGGATTGGCTAAGAGTCCCTAAAATACCTCTTCTCAATTAATATCAGCGCTTGCACAACCTATGGCACTCTTTCATATGCTAAGCAGGGCACCTGGAATCTGTAGACCATATACAAGAAAAAGGGAGGAAAAAAACCACTGTAAGGTTAACAGGTTGTTAAGTTAACCAGTATATAGAGAAGTTAGGCTAGTAAGAATAGTTAAACAGAAAGGAAAGGTGCTCACCAGTGTTATAGGCTCACAAGACTCCAGAAGGAGCAATCTCCAGGAAGAGATCCTTCCTTAGTGGAAGTCAGCCCTTAAATGGGGTCTAGGAGAGGTGGAGCCTGGCTCCACCCCTTCCGAGCACACAGGTGAATTGCCTTCACCTGGGCTCCCATGGCTGACTCAGTGCTTGCCTCAGGTGGTCAATCAGAGGTTCAGGCTGTGATTCAACAGTTCCCATACAACCACTTTATTGATTTATTTTTTTCCCCCCCCCCCCAGCATATGGAAGAAACGTGGTTGATAGTGTCATCTTTCCTCCCATATTCTGTGGTGTCTCTGTAAGGACAGCTCCAATCTTGAATTTGATCTAGCCTCTAGAAGAAGGTAGGGGGAAAACTGCCTATTGATTTCAGTGCCCATGTTCAGTGCTTAAACTATTGCTCTGACAGATTTTCCAAATGCTGTTCCTCTGAAGTTCTGACTTCCTGAACTACAGAAAACTCTAATTTTCATCAGATTCTTACAGGGCAAAGCAGAGGGGGGAAGTGTCTGTCCATTTGGGGCAGCTTCTTCCATCAGGACATCTACAAAGGGGTTTGGATGCTGTTCAAATGTAGTGTTAGTGTAAAAGTGGAAGAATATAGGCCTCATCCCACAAAGTTGTAGCCTGGAGCACCTGCCAAGTGAGACCCTTTACATGTGGGGGTTAATTGGCATATTCTTTAAATGTTGTTTCCAGCTGCTCTACACAGATTAGTCTAGCAAATTCGAAAATATGTGGGTTCTTCCAAGCACATGGGTTAATATACTCTTACTTAAAAAGTTCTGCTGCATGTATTGTATAAGGGAAAGAAAAGCATGAAAGCAAGACTTTAGAAGGTAGGCAAAAAGTCAATGTTTGTTTCATGATACATCTGGGATCTTACCACCTGGTTAGGCTTGAGAAACAGACTTTCCAAATAAAAATAGCAGGATAATAAAACAATCATAGTAAAAAGCAGTGGTGAGGTACTTCAGAAATCTACATTTTACAGAGGTGTAATCATGATTTAAAAATACAGAAACAGTGACTCAAAAGAGGGAGAGTGTGGGTGTTTGCTGGGGATGAGTCAAAAGAGAAGAAATCTCAACTCCAGAAAGCAAATGCAGAAGATAAAGCTCTGTAAGTAGAGCCTGCAAAAAGGCACACCAAATTTATGTGCTTGTTCTGCATCCAGGGCTCATCTCTGTTACGCAGAAGTCATTGATTAACTGACACTAGATTGAAATGGGGCAATTAGAGTAAAATGTCTACAGCATAAATTATACAAGAAAAGTCTGAAGAGAGCCTCCCCTTTGTCTTTAAGACTTGCCAGCTGTTTCTTTCCTACTGTGTGATTCTTACCTTCTCAGATAAGCATATTCCTCTCCCCTAAATCAATCTGATGGACTGGAGTTAACTACATCACAGGGTACAGCTGTGTGTCCAGATACATTTTTAATAGGTCAGACAGTCCTGTGGTAAAACAGCAGTGAATCATGTCAGCAGATGAGGAAGCTGGAGGGCAATGGACTGTGGAAGTACCTGCAGCATGCATTGATGTACTCTTCCTTGTTCCTGGTTCATAGAACAGTTTGTCACGTGCCTGAGCTGAAGCATGTGTGCTGCTGGCATGTACTAGTCTGGAAACACTTTTGTAGCAGATTTAACTTGTTTGTAAAGCAAATTTACTTGCTTGCTGTTGTTGACTAGGGGTTGTGTGAAAACCTCTGCACAGGTAGTTTCTTTTGCTATGCCTCTCCTCACACTGTCTAATCACTGTGGCTACTTAAGAGGGTGCCTTAAATTGAGGAGAAAGCACAAGTTGCTGGAGATAAAAAAAATAAATAAATAAATAAAATTGATAGAATCACTAAGGTTGGAAAAGATCTCCAAGATCACCTAACCCATCTATCACCAGTACTGTCAACTAACAATGTCCCTGTGTCCCTGTCTATATGATTCTTGAATACCTCCAGGGACAGTGACTCCACCAGCTCCCTGGGCAGCCTGTGCCAATGCACCACCACTCTTTCAGAGAAGAATTTTTTCCTAACTTCCAATGATGAACACAAGCTGCCATTTTCAGCTACAACTTTTGCAGCCCATGTTCATTTACCAAGCTCAGGCCTAGTTGCATGTCACTGTAGCAGGAAAAGGACCAGGTATTAACTCAGGGCTGGGCCAGTAACCTTTTGTATCTGCACTGAGCAGGGTGTCGGAATGCAGTTGGCTCAGGCCTGTCTTGAGAATGTTTGGCTCATATTCAGTGGGTTGCTCATTGCTCCCTAGGGAAGCCAGCCCTGGTTCCTGGGTCCCAGCTGGGCAACCTAGCAGTGCTGTGTGCACCCAGGGTATCGGAGCCTAAGACCAGTCTGACCTCTCTCCAGAGTAAAGAACAGAGGTCTTGGCATCTATCTATCTGAACAACAGATAAAGACCTAATATTCATGCTGTAAAATGCTTTAGAAGTAAACTGGTCACCGGGTACTTTTCTGATGTTTTGTTTACTCACATTAGCAAGGTGAAAGCAACATGAAATTTTCCTCTGTAGAATGTAGCAATTTGTAGTGTGGCTGAATGAGATGAAGAACTGATCTTTTGTGAAGCCCTTTGTTACTGATGATGAAGGGGAGGTGAATTTGGTATTTACAAGCACACTAAATAGCTGTTGACTCCTGCAGACTACTTCAAGCACTGTCCTCTTTCCTGGTTCTGTAGGTAAGGCCTGGCAGTGAACAAGGTGCGCTCACAGTAGCTGCTGGATATAACCTCTTCAGTTCTGCATTACTAATGTTCAACACAGTGTAATTCAAGTGATCTTTTCTTCTGTCCATTTTTTTGTGATTTCTACAGAAAGCACCAAAGAGAGCCACTCACACCTGATGGGATCTTCCCTCTCACCTGCAGTTGTCAGTACCTGGCTTCAAGTCTCTTGGCAGGACCCCTCTGGGACATGAGTTCAATGGAGACCAGAGCTTTGTCATGGTGGTCCAAGTATCATGTGCAACACTGCTAAGATCTACTGAGGGAAGGAAAAATGGGTGAACAGTTAAGTGCTGTCTACCTTCTGTTCTGGTCTTCGGGACTTTTGTCTGGCATCTACTTCGTACGTTACAGACATCTGAGCCTCCAGAATTGCAAATGTATGGTTTTTGTGAATATATTTACCTAAGTTGAGAGCATTTAATATTTCATAATAGGGTTGGAGGATTATATGTATCCAGTCCAATTTGAAGGAAAGGGGAGATGTTTCCATTTTCATATATAGACTGTGAAAATATGAAGGCTGATTATGAAAAATAATGTACAACATACAAGAGAAATGTAAACCAATCCAGTCCTGTAATATATGTGCTTGTTTGGTAGTTTCTTGATGGCAAGGAATGTTTACACAGCCATAAAGTAAAAATATCTGAATATCACACAGGCATGATGATTTTGTGCAGTGAACTCTTTTATAACTCATTTAAAATGAACCTGTCAGTCATTAATGATCTGTGAAACCTTACCCCAAGCTGGTGCCAACTTTTTCCCACAAAATAGTTACATCGTGATAAGCTCTGCTGTATTCACGGTAAATCAGGGAGTACAACAATGAAGTTACATGGTAAGCTTTGCTATATTGCACAGTAAATCACTGCATTAGATGACAATTACACAATAAGCCTCATTTTATTCTTTATGGGAGCATCTATCAGTAATGGATGAAGGTCAATACAAATGTTTTTCCTCCCATTCTACCGCCTACTGCACATACTATTTATGGACACTTAAGGTTTGGGGTGGCCATTGTTAGCCTTGTATGCCCATGCTTGTGATGCACACAACAGAGTGCTGGGGACTGCACCACAAGCCTTGCAATGTCTGAAGGTGTCTCTGAGGCTGGTTCAGTGACTGGAAGGGGATCCTTGTCTTTCGGTGAGCTCTGCCTGTTTACACTGACTGAGATTGCATCTTTCCATTTCTTGGAAATGCATACTAGATCTTTATACAGATCTTGTATTTAGATCCTATATACCAGGTCTTATATTTATTTGCTGAACTGTCTTGGTTTTCATTGTCCCATCCAATTTTATTTGTCAGCATTGCTATAAGTAGCATCTTGATTTTTAAACTATTTTATTGATTCCTGTGGCTTGCAGGACCATACTAAATTCTTTCCCTACTAAATTCTTGTATGTGATTTAACCTGCTGTCCCTATTTGACAGTTCTCAAGTTGATCAGTTCTTTATTCCACCCCAAATCTTCAGATCTTCAGCATCAACTGTCTTCCAGAAAGCTCCGCCTTGACATCCCCTTGCCCTTCAGCACTAGGGACTGGTACTCAGTTTCTTGCCTTCCTCCCAGGCTGTTTCCCTATGCTGCTCCCTGCCTGTCCTTAGGACTCACAGCTGTCTTCTGCTTGATTTCATCTCCCTCCATGTCTCTCTACTTCCTAGAGATTTACATAACCTACTGCCGAGTGCCTCCAATGCAGTTTGTTCTCCCTCCTTGGCAGAGCCTCTGAAACTCCCACTACTACAGCCTTTGTGCTCCACTTCAAAATGCATACCTGCTAATCTAATCTTAACAAAATGAAATAAAAAGGTTTCTGCTGCCATTTCAGTTGGGTCCCCTAAGGTACATAAATTTTTAGAGTCAGATGGTAGGAGATGTCTGCCTTTCAAAGAGCAGGGAGTTGTCTGCATTATGTTGTCTCCATAAAGTGTCATGTACTGAAAACAGCTATCACGTACACCAGAGCTGCAAGAGCCAAATCTGTTTACAGCACAGCAGAAAAGCTCCAGTAGCATCAAGTGATATAGCCTGGGTCTGTGCAGGCTGAAGATTTTGCCTTGAGTGAGGACTGCAATCTAAGCAAGGAGATAGATAGGTAATGGGGCCACTTCACCTCTTATGGAAACCCACTGCTGATGCAGAAGCAATGTTGCAAATGAAATCTGTGCACAGTAGTGCTTTGTATTTACAGAACTACTTTTCATATTTCACTGATGTACTGTTATCAAAAATGTATTTTCCCATGAACTTAGAGCCCCTTCTAAATCCTAGCATGAGGCATTACCCTGCAACTACTCAAGACTTGCTGGTCTACTTCTGTTCGGCATAGTGGATAAACCAGAAAGGAGCTCAAGTCCCTTCCAGTTAAGGTTTGAGACAGTCACTTGCCATTTCTCTTTTGTTCAAAGTCACCTTTTTTCCTCTATAGAAGTTCAGTTGAGGTTGTTGTGAAGACAGGAGGGGTGAGAAATGTGGGATGTTTTCTAGTTTGCATGCAAGGCAAATCGCTTAGAGTATGAGTTGCTAGTTTAAAAGCCCTCAAGAGGATGTTGCAGGGCTGTGATGTAGTAAGATGTGCAAAATCAACACTTGCTGCCCTTATTTAAAATGTCATAAAGATGGGATGTCTGTGCTTTCTGCAGGAGTAGACTGTGTAGGCAGTATATTAGGGCCCTTTAGCAGTGTGTATCTGTTACGGGGCCAAAAGACAGATGTAAATCCTGTCCTTAGCAAGTGAATATACAGTTGCATGCTGAAGTATGAGTAGCCCCCAAATACATGACATGGCACATGCATGTTCCCATTAAATACAAAGGTACTTTTGGGGATTTTGGAAACCTGCATTTTTAGGTTTGGCTTATATGTAATACATGATGGGAACCTGGAAGTTTCCCAAAGCTAAGATGAGATGCTGCCAGGACAGCTATGCAGCCTGCAGTCTAAATCTTCATGTTGCAAGCAACGTGCATATTGAAACCAGTTTATTCAAGCTATTGGGGAGTTAAAACACAAACTTTCAAAAGTGTTTCATGCTTCTGAGCTGGCCCTTTGAAGCTGTTGTTTCTGCCTTTTGTAAAAATCAGGATGTTCATTCTGAAATTGCAAACTGCTGGTCATCCCTGGAATCGAATCAAATGAGGACAATCGTTTTTCCTAGAAAAGATGTGCTGTTTGAGTCTCTTCAAGACTGCGAGGAAATAAACAGAAGACATGATGGCATGCTGTTTCATTGTATATTTCTTAATATACTTTAGAAATATACATAGCAATATTTTTACAAGAGTTAATTTTCATTTTACAATGAATTTTTTTGAAAAAGCCCTTGACTTCTGTGTAGCACACTTCATACTTGTCTGACAACTCCTAAATTGCAAGCAGTACTAAGAAATGCCTGGAAAAATAAATGGCTTTAAATTGTTGAAGTGAATTTAGGAATTTTATTATGTGTATAAACTGTTAGGATTTTCTTAGCTCTTGCTAAGTGTGCTTAGTTGTTGGGTGAGATCATCCACAGGAGCATTCTATGTAGGACATATGAAAACCTCTGATGTTAGTTTCCCAAATCATAAATTACTCCAGGGGCGCTGTATCTAAGCACTACCATGAGCAGGTAGAATTAGTTTTCCACTAATGGGGAGAAGTATCTGATTAATCAGGCTATCGGTTATTGAAGAGCTGCACATGCCAAGAAGGAACTGCGTGAACACATACACCAAGAGTGCCAGAAGTGAAGTTCAAAGTATTTTAGCTAATGTTAGCCTTAGGTTTTTCCCAGAAGCCATCTTACAGCTTCAATACTCTTTAAGTGACACTCCTTAAGTGTCACTTCAGGCACAAATTCCTTTAATGCAGGGCAAAAGCACTAGGTAAACCAAAAAGCCAAGCCCAGAAAGATTAATATCAACTGACTTTCTGGTAAAATCTTGATGGTTTTTCAAACAATTTCTCTTGCTTCCTTCTTGTATTATTCTCATTTCCTCTTCATTTACACTGATGGCTGAATTAAATCAGGGTACAAGTGCTTTTCTCTACTGAATGCCCTTAAACTTGACAGCCTCATGGCCTCAGTGCCCTTCTTTGCCAAATATTGTTTTTTCATAGATGCAAGTTAATTCCCATCATGTTGAACGACATGGTTGAGCATAGTGAAAGCTCAGCCCCCTGAGGAATTCTGGATGTGTCAGTAAAAGCAGATAAACCATCACTGCATTCCTTCCATTTTCTTACTTTTGAATGTTTTTCTCGATGATATCCTGCAACAGAGGGTGCTATTCTTCATTTTGTTTCCTCCATTTCTTGTCCCATCCAATTCCTTTCCTATCTCTTGCTTCCCCACTAGGAAAGCAATGGCCATATATCTTCACTTAGTCTCTGCTGCAAATTGTTTGCATGGCTGGAAGGAAAAGTACACTGTCACTCATGAGCCTTTACACCTGCCAAAGCTAATGAGATAAGCTTGACCCCCATTCTGGCTGGTTATTTAGAGCTTCACACTCTGAGCAGATTTCTAATGTCCCAAAGAAGCATCTGAGATCTTACTACAAACATTCCTATTNTGTTATCTAATATGCTTTGTTCTTACATATCTTTTTTGCATTGAAGAATTTAGGCATAAATGTTTCATTAGAAGAAACAACAAATGTTTCGTTTATTGATCACTGACACTTCAAAATTCCTTTTGAGCTGTGAAGGAAATACAGTAACAGCAGTTTCTAGCGAAGGTGCTTTCAGCCAGCCTGACCCTAGGGCAATGCTCCGGCAATGCATGTCCTCCTTGGAGTCCCTAGTTGTAGTGACTTCACCCCTATACGATGCAGCTGAGGTGGGATCAGAACTGGGTCATATAACTCATTGTTTTGGTGACAACTTGCAATGATGACAAATAGGAAAAGGAAATGGCTGTTTGCCCTCAAAACAAAACATTAGGTGATTAGCAGTGGATGAACACTGTGTTTGCTTTCTGATTAGGGAAGCTCTCTGAAGGTGAGATACCTGCTTTCTAGAGCTTCTGACTTGTGGAAGGGAGAGCCAAGGCTGGGGTGTACCCCAGGACTTTCTCCAGTCCCTGCTGGACTAGCAGCATGGGCTGCTGGTTGGTTTTCGCTTTTGTGGGTTTTTTAACTTCTGAGGAAAGCATGTTATAAAATAACGAGTCTGCAGATGAAGGCCTAGACAACCTAGAGCCTTTCAAAAAGATCCACAAACCCTCTGAGCCCATGTGTTGTATTTATCTTTTAAAGAACCTTGTCATTAGGCTCAAATTAAAAATGAGCTGCCAGTTTCTATTAATAATTAATGCTGAAATGTTAGCACTTTGAAAGACTGTTTCAAGTGCAACACATACCATTTAACGCTGAACAGTTTTATATTTACAGTAATTCCACCTTTCATCCCTTAATGTCAACCTCTAAATCTTTAATGCTTTAATCACACTTCTTATTTTGATATCCCAAGTGAGCTGTCCTAACCTGTGTCCGCTCCCTTTCAATAAGGTACACATTTTATACTGGAAGGTTAGTCAGCAGCACTTGTTAATTATTAAGGAAAACAAAATGCTACCGCTGGAAAATTGTTTGTTCCCAACAGTATGTGTTACCTTTAATCTGTACTGACAAGAAGCAAGAGGAATCATAAAATAATCAGAGAAGCCAGGAGAGAGGATTGTTTGTGAAGAACATTACCCAGCAGAAATGTAGACAGCCTTGATTTGATTCCATAAATGAACCTAATTACTGGATAATGTATTGTTCTACAGAAGTAACATATCTGCACAATATGTAGTTAAAACAAGACATTGCGCATTCAAAGGCAGATGACTTTTGCTTTCTGGTTTTGCTCCCTACTGTGTGTTCCTGAGCTGCGCTGATGGAGCTGTTTTCTATGTTGCGCTTAGACTACGCTACAGAAGTTATCCAAGCTGCAGCTGGGGTCTGGGAGCTGGTTTTTGCTGTAGCCTTCTCATTGTGGATGGGAAGAGTTCTGCAGAGCAATGGACTACTAAGTGTTTCACAGAGTTTTCTTTTTCTGTGCTTGGTTAACTAGCAAATATCCCAGACTATAACAGAATATGTGCTTGGAGTTTTCTTAACTACCAGGCAAGCAATGAATATTTGAGACAAACCAAACAGCTCTAAAACAGCTTCTTGGAACGAAAATACCATTCTAAACCTGTAGTTATAAAACATTCCTCCAATTTGTTCAGATTTTCCTTGCCGTTTCAGCATAGCACCTTGAAGTGATATAGATATATAGACAGACCTATACAGATGAGTACAAATATCAACTTCGAGCAGCCACATTAATGGGTTATAAAGGGATGTCAGCCTATAAGTTAGTGTTTAATTATTGGGATCAGTAGACTGAAACTCCCTTACATCTGCTGATCCCCATACTTTAATGTATAGCTGTTATGAGTTGATTTTATGGGACAGATGCTTAGGACAGGCCCACTATTCCTGTATTTCCACTGGTGTTGCCCTCTGTGGGAGGCAGACAATGTTTTATGGTGAGACATTTCAGCTTGCCCCTTGCTGTGCAGGTGTAGGAAGAATGGTGCTGGAGAGGGACCCTCCAGCATGGGGGCCCCTGGGCCCCCATGTTGACCGGAGACATAAGGCTGTCCTTGTGTGGGATGATGTCTTAATCACAAGTGTCTGTCAGCTGGAAATTATCCATCCTGAATGCTAACATTCTTCTTTAATAATGAGTGTTACTTCTTCTGTAATGTTGTGTTCTGAAATGGGTATTGTAGAATCACAGAATATCTTGAGTTGGAAGGGACGTTCAAGATCACCAAGCCCCAAGCCTCTGCCATGGGCTGGTTGCCCCCCAGCAGATCAGGCTGCCGAGGGCCCTATCCAGCCTGGTCTTGAACTCCTCCATGGCTGGGCTGCTTTTTATCAGGCTCCCGTTGTCTCTGGGCTTTCTTTCTAGATACATGAACAGTGGATGAAGTCCTACTAAGTTGTCTGTGCCAAGAAAAAGAATTACTGCACTGATACTTTCAATCCTTACTGCCTTGTTTAAAAGAAAAAAAAGCTTTCAGAGTTTACTGAACCTCTACCTCACACATCAAAAAAGAAATAGAAAAAATTCCTGCTGCTACGTTATTATGCAGGTATCCAATTCTATCCTTCCATACTGTGGAGACATGCACAATACAGGAAAGTGTTAAAGAATATTTATAAGATGCTCAACAGGACAAAACAAATGGACATGTGTAGTGTATGTACATTGCTCATTACAAACATGATTAGCGTGTATATATAATAGATGTGTTGTTAAAGCACAGCAGGTTCTTCAAAGTTTACAAGTTTATTATGAATTGATTTATTCATGAAATGCTTTGTTTCTATGACAACTTTATTGGTTTGCCTGTGGTCTAAATACATATAGGCATGGCAGGAATTCCACAGTACAAAACAAATTACATGCTACTACCTGAATGGCTTGATGCCTTTAGGGAGTGTACAGAAATAGTCTGCAATGAGGGCAGAAATCACCACAGACTGTGCTGGTGTGAGGAGGCTTGCTTAATAAGGAAAAATGCTTAAAGGTCCACCACAGCTTCCACCTCTGCAATAAAACGGAAAGATAGAAATGAAGCAAGGGATCTGGTAGGAAAACATAAAAGAGATCCGAGCCCCCATTGCAGAAGTACAAGTGTATTCAAGAAAAGCCAGAGATCAAACACTAGCACTCTCTCCCACAAATGTAGAACTTGAAAGAAGCTATTAATATTCACAGCAGATCTAGAGCTACAAAAGAAATTGGAGAGCTATTGTTTAGTGAGAAATTAGTGTGAAGATATAGGGCCTCAGCTGATAAAAGAGTAGGGAGGCTCACTGGGACAACATAAAATAGGATCAGAGAAAAAGTCAATAAGTGGATCAAGTGGTAAAAGAACAAATTCCTAAAATACAGGGAAAACAAGACAGAAGGGGACTGGGAAGATGACAGTGAAATAGTGGAGGTCTGAGACAATTAGCAGGAATATAACTTTTTAAACAATAGAAAATGCAACTTCATATACAGCAGAGCTTGTTTGTTTGTCTCTCCATGATATTTGGGTCTCTGTCCAAAATAATATCCTAAACCATGGTAAAACAATGATGCTTTGGCTGCTTCTGTCCTGTGATAACGTTCTTTGGGAAATG
This sequence comes from Pavo muticus, assembly GCA_016647715.1. Taxonomy (NCBI): domain Eukaryota; kingdom Metazoa; phylum Chordata; class Aves; order Galliformes; family Phasianidae; genus Pavo; species Pavo muticus. The sequence goes on from JACDJE010000527.1 coordinate 233,101, forward strand.
ACAAACAAGAACAGGATTTTGTGAAACAGCCTCTCCTCCATCGCTTGCTGTCTGTCTACTTTTTAAAGACACAAACATCAGAAGCAGCAGCAGAAAGCACTCTTCTATTACAAAAGCAAGTTTTCTGGCAATTTGTTTTTAATCTAAACAATGCTGCTTGACATTCTGGATCTTTCATAGAATCAATATGAGAATTTCAAAGGAAGGAAGGGCCTCTAATTATCTACTGCCTCCCATGAAAGCCAATATGAAAACACCTAAAATTAAAGCAAACCAGGGCAAATGCAAATCCTTGCTTAGTAACCACAGGCTCCCCCACCAGCTCTCCTGCCTCTGAAGTGCCTGTGTTGTGATGGAGGTTAAAAACTGTTTCGGCACCTACTTGTTTCAGACCAGGTTTGTGGCTTGTTGGTGGAGATATTCACTTTGTCTGTTTGGTGTCCCTCATCCAGGTGCTGCTGGTTTCATCACTTATCATCACAGTGTGTGCGGAGTTTGGGGGTAGGTCGTGCCACCCTGTGGACCTGTGTGTGCCTTGCCTCCCTCACACTGCAGAACAGCCAGACTGCAAAGTTAACAGGTTTCATCCATTTGGATTTGGCACAGTAATGAATTCCAGATGGTGCCTTAGTCAAAAATCCCTTATTACCTTTATTAGCTAGGCAGATTCATCACCTGCTTTGAAAAGCGACTAGGCTGACTCAGACAGGAACTACAAGAGAACCTGGGCCCAGAAAACATGGGGAGAAGGAGGCAGCGGGATGTGCCATGCACATGGCTCTGTGCTGGGGCAGGCACATGGTGCACACACTTTGCTGCTGCTCTGTGAGTGCCTGAGCCATCTGACTAATTTGATGTGCAAGCGCTAATAAAAAACTTCTCTAATTAGCGCTCACTCTATTATTCCTGACTTGTGTTCTGACCCAGTCCCTTCCATGCTCCTAATTGCCTGTGCTGCACTAAGTGACATTGCCTTCCATGTTTTTATGAGCTGTGGTCTCCTGCAAGAGGAAAGAATTATCTGCATCTGCCTTGACAATTGATCTGAAATGGTTGTGCTAGTACAGCTGCTCAAAGCACATATTTAAAACCTACTGAATATTTGCAGGGGTAGGCACTACTGGGAGAGGCAATGGTCTCCTCTTCAGACAGGAGAGCCTTTTCCTTCTGTACTGTGCTTGCTTCAGAGCTACTCATAGCTCCAGTAAGTTTGTTCACTGTGCCGTCAAAAACAATTCTGGTTGTACTGCATCAGCCCAGCTCCTAGTATCTGGTGCACCTATTTTAGTAGAAGGGTGGGTTTTGAAAGACCTGCTTTGCAGAGGATTTGTGAAGAATTGTTGGAAGTCCCCCATTCTTCACTCTTGTAAATGCTTGCAGGGCCCTTTTAAGTGCTGTCTAAAATGCATGGGAAATTGTCATAGTTTTTCCCATAATCAACCACAATATTTAATTATTTAATGATGGCTATAAAATGAGTGTAACAAAGGGAAAGCTGTTCTGAAGTTTCTTGACACTACTTGGCAAACACTTGCTCTTTATCTGACACGCCATCATTTACTCCCTCAGCCCTTAGAGAACAGCAGGATAGCTGAACTATCGATATATTAGAAGAAAAATCATAGACAAGGAAAGTAAATTCTGACATTTTGAAACTAATGGTGACGTTTGCCTGCACTGTGTCCCGAATACTCAATGAAAAGTCTAGAGGGAAGAGCTTAATGCGCCTTTTAAGATCTCTGCATTTCAGTCATAGGCTGTATGATCATCTCTGTGCATGTATAGTGTATATACAGATGTGTGCATGCTGCCATATATGAACTGATGTGGCAGGTTTACTCAGCACTTCATGTGTATTCATCTGCTTAATAAAACTGCCTCTTCATAGCTTTGTTGGGCTTGTGTATGTGCATGTGAGTGCATATACATGCACACAGAGAGGTTCTGAGCAGATACCCTTTTTCATTAAGCAAGTGACATTTTCATGCTGGTGCAGCATCTATCTATCTTCTTTCTGGCAAAGCTGTGTGCCTTTCAGTCAGCATCTGTCTAAAGATCAATGAGAGAAAGCTTTTTGAAGGTGCTTTCAGGTCCTGCGGCAAGGGAGATGATCAGAAAGCTGCCATAAGCTTCAGACCCACTTGACAAATGAGGAACTATTTTGGCGCTCTGTAAACTGCTGTCACATCAGTTAGAAACACTAATTAGAACTACTTTGCTATTGAAAGTGTCCAGTGCATTAAATACCACTTCTGCTTATTGCAATTAGCTTATCCATTGACTTACACTTCATACCACAAGACTATCAAAGATGGAAATGCGTAAGGGATGGCTTAATAATTTATGAGGGAAATTAGAACTGAGTGGCAAATAGCTTTTGCCTGCTACCCTTTGACCTTTCATTCCTTGTAGAGCATGAAGCTCATGTGTGAAATGTACTTGCCTTCAGTTTTGTATTGCTGGAGAAGCAGACAGTGCGAGATGCCCGAGTAGCAAACATATGATTGTCATCTTATTCTCAGAGTGATGCAGAGATAAAGCGACGTGGGTACCTTCTGAGAAGAGGTGGGACACAGTGATCTGCAACCAACAGCAAGGGAGTTGTATGTGCTTCCTGTACTGTTTTTCAGAACAGTTCTTGTTATTGATAGAAGCAGCGAGACTTTGTTATATAATCTATACCATGTGAGGTTTAGAATAAGTGGTGATGGTTTTTAATGCCCTTTTCATTCTTCACAGGGCAAATTTGTAGAGGATAAAAACTAGTTTAAAAAAAATATACATCTTCTTTTGTAAAGACCACTTCATATTTTTATTTTAAAATTTAATTGTGACCCTGTAATATTTATACATGACTTAGGAATCAGAAAAAGGAAGTTAGAAGCTTTCCATGATGTAGAAGACAGAAAGGTGGCCCTGCCACTTAGGATGCTATGATTTCATATTGTGCATGGATGTTTTTAACTGAGAGGAAAGAAGAAATTATCACTCTAAATAGCTTGCTTGCGATCTAAAGTCATGAGGCTGAATTCCTTGCCCAGCTGTTGTGACCTTGAACCAGGCACTTCTTTCTGTTCAGGTTTCTTCTGATGATGTTAGAGCCTGTTTAGTTACCAGGGTGTTAGGGAGGATCAGGTCTTGTTGTTTTAAATAAAAGACAATGTTCTTACCACCACTTGTCCTTCTGAAGAGCTGGAATTCAGCGCATACGGCTTTATCTTCAAGTGATTTCTTTTGTTCTTGAAATTCTGTACATAGGCCAGCTCAAAAACTGTGTTCCATTACTCAAACATTAGTGAGATGGAGCTGCAATGCATATTTTTTCTAAGTGTAAATTTAAAGCAGCAGACAGAAAACACAAAGCAGCGATGGGGCAGTTTCATCTAACGACTCTTAGTAGGAATAATCTTTGGAGATCTGATTCCAAAACCATGAAGCTCATCCTGTTTTCAGATGCATTTGTATGCATTCAGTGATCAGTGCAGAATATTCTTTCTCTGCCTGAAGTTCTACATCTCACTACACTGCTCCATACATAAATACTTGTGGAAAAAGTCATGACAATTTCATCTTCAGAATCTCTAAGTGATGGCGAGATAAAATACTAACAAAGGCATAAATATACATACACTCATAGAAATGCAAGTATAAAATTATAATATGATATGGTTTGGTTCTTTACTCTGAATATATTTACAAGTTAGGTTTTGTTTTTCAAGGAAGAGAAGTCTCTGGAATAGCAGAGTGTAATTGCAGGGTCTCAAACCACACAGTGAGCCTAACCCCAGCCCACAAACACAGCCAGCCAAACCCCAGTCCTTGGCTGTCCCCTCCAGTTTTGATGCCCATTACTGAGAGACGGGAGGTATGTGCTTTTGTATTTTTTAAGTGGATACATTGAAAAACCACTTCACTTTTCCAGAATTTCACTACAACATTGAGAATTTCCAACTGTTCTGGAAATTATAACCATTTTTCCTCTAAAGGAGCTATGAAAAGTTGTCGAGTTCCAGCCATGCCTCCTCTGCCATCCCCATGAGGTCAGTAATAGAACCGCTGGAGCCAAGGAGCCACTGGGCAGGAGACATTGAAGCTGTACAGCTCGGCTTGGGGTTTTGCTTTTCCTCACTCTGGTTGTCTGAAGCCTTCTTTTAAGTCTGCTGACCTTAGACCAAAGGGAAAAAGAGGATGACTTTTAAGCAACATGAAATTTAACTTGGAATATCTGTTTCCACAGCAGCCAACTGAGAGGTAAGAAGGTAGCTTTACCAAGTAGCTCATAATCACTGGGATTTACAGAAGCTGGAAATGAGCAGGAAAGCAGGGCTGCCAGAACCCAGCTGTGGTGCAACAGTCTTATAAATATCCACACTAAAAACTAAACACTCCTAGCATAATTTGCATTGCTCACACAACTTTGAAAATCCCCCTGGTTTGATGTTTGTGTCAAATTTCACCTGCATCATATTTAGTGTCAGCTTTGGTAGCCTTCTGCTTGCAATAGCGTGTCACTATCTCTTATATTGCTGGCACTTTTCAGCAGGGAGTAACTTCTGCATTGACTGTTTTCCATCAGGTTTCATGTTCCTTAAAATCAGCTATTAAGGAAAAAAACACATATAGTTAAAAAAAAAAAAAAGCTGTTCGGATGGCCCATGCTGTATGGCATACATAGCAATATTTGTTGTTCTCATAGTATTTTAGCAGCAAGCACTGAGTGGCTCATGCTGTTGGTTTGGGAGGCAAAGGCAGTTCCGAAGTCAGGATTCAACTAGTGTAAGTCATTGTGAGCTCTGAAATAGCGGGGCAGCTGAATGCTTTGTGACAGTATTTACTACCTTTGGAACATACTTACGAACTGTGGCTGGATTGAGCCACTTGACTTCTGTAGGTGGAAAAAATCCAGTACATATTTTGAATAGTAGTTGTCCGGGGTATATAAAAATACTCAATAAGCAGCTGAGCATGAGAAAAATATAAGAAAAATTGCTACTGCATAAAGATATATGGCTGCAACAATGGACTGATATCCAATAATTTACTGTGACTGAATTCTAAAACACAGATGATTGCAAAGTGTTTCCAAAACCATTCTTTTCCAGCTGACATGAGGTTGGATTATATGAACTGACTCACTGTTCAAATGGGGCTACTGAGATTACTGAAGTATTGGTTCAGACCATCCTTGACCTTAGTGATATCTCTTTCTGTAACAGAGGAAACTGGCTTTTAGGCTAGAATTCTCCATCTTTTTCTGCATCTCTACTATTTGACAATACTGAAAACAAAAAGGTTACGTGAAGCAAAGCATGAGTTAATGCCAGCAAAGTCATTGAGCTTCTTGACTGCTCATTCCAATGAAATAGTGATGGAGTTCTCCAGAAGAAAAGTCCAGTGGTACTGAGATATCAGGTAGTCATTTCAAATCATATTTTCACCCAAGCCTCTCTGTGTGTGAGTGTATGCTTGTATGTATGTAAAAATCTCAAAGCTATTTGTTTTATTTCATTGTGATATGGTTTTTTTTTTTTTTTTTTTTTTTTTTTTTTTTTTTTTTTTTTTTTTTTTTTTTTTTGTATTAGTGACACTGAGGTGAAGCTGCAGATGCAGAATGGTATGAAGTCTCCCACACACATTTTTCTTCAGGGCAGGCACAGGGCTCCTGTGAAATAACATCAGGCTTGTGTCTGTACAATAAATTGAGTGCAGCAGCACCTAGGTTAGCCTAGTGCCTGTAAGCCTTCCTGCAGCTGAGCAAGGAGCAGCCTGGTAGCACAGGCACTGGTACTGCACATCTTGTGTGGGACACAGGTGATGTTCAAGCTGGTCCTTGCTGATGGCTGCAACACCCTCATGCTACGAGGTGAGACAACCCAACTACTGCAGGTGTGGGCTTGTCTTCCCTTGCACAGTCATATACTCATTTTGCCAAGCGGTCCTACTGAGAAGAGAGCCTCCAGTCAAGCTCATTCATACAAGAAGGACTGCACTCAAGCCTAAAATAGGAGTTTAGTTACCTAGGCTCCCTGTAGAGTCAGTCAAGAGATGCAGTTTGAAGCAGGTAAGGAAGGAGCCCTCTCACTACATGTTAGTCTCCCCAAAGAGCATTTCTGTTAAGTGTCTGACAGCACTGCAAGCTCCCCTCCTCCCATCTGAGGGGGCACAAGCACCATTGGTCTTACCATCACCTGTGTCCTGTGCAGAAGGCAGAACAGTGCTGCTACCAACACAAGAGGCAGGAAGGGTGAAATGGAACAGGTCTGTCTGGGCAGCAGTCTTGGCTGGTGCTGCAAGAGCCTGCAGGGCTGGCAGGTTTGGGAGCAGGGAGGCTTCTAGGTCCTGAATTCTGATGGAGAGAGCGAGCATGTTCGTGTGTTTTGCACAAGAACTGAAGACAAGGCATGTTGCAGAGCAGGGAGTTATGGCCAGTGCATGTAGGAGAAAGGAGGAGTCGGGTGCCTGGGATACATGGGGTTATTGTGAGATCTGGGTGTTCCAGGTTTCTCTGGGCATCTCAAATAGGACTTTGCCCGGAATTCATTGAAGACAAAGAACAGGTTTCTTTTCAGGAAAGCTATCAACAGGCACTCAGACTGCCTTCAGGTCTGAAAATAGCAAATGAGCAACGCAGAAGACTGCTGATCAGTCTTAAATTAAATTAGAACTCGCACTTTTTTTAAGAAGAATCTTATCCCTAGGCCTGTCTGTGGTCCAGGCAGTGTACATACCTTGTCAGACTGTCACTCAGCAGGTTCCAAACAGCTCTCCATCTCAAGACATCAAAGCGGGTAGCCTGGCACTGGCCCAACATGTTGCAGCATGATGCTGCAGCTGCTCAACTGTACTTGATCATCAATGATTTTCTGGCTTTTTATCACCTATTTCAAATCCCAAGCTGCAAATCAGTTGCTTCCTTTTTAGTTATATGGAAGCAAAACAAGATGCACCTGAATGCTTTTACAATTTCATGTAATGCTATTTACCAGTGCAAACATCCAGCCAGCCATCCTCCATCCTTCCTCTGTTGGCTGTAGTGCTCCTTTCTTACTCCTCCTCTGTACAAAAACACTATCTGTTGTATTACTGAGCATAAGCCAGATAAAAGCAAAATCTGATGTATTAACAATGAAAATGTTCTGAATAAAAACATGGATTACTGTGGGATTTTTCCTAGGATTGTGCTTTTTCAATATGATTAAGAGCCTCAGAACTTGTTTCTGAAAGATTTACTTTTCTGATCAAAGTGAACATCCAGTTCTTCTATGTCCATCTGTAAGCAGATTGAAGAATGATCTCCTTTCATGTATTGTCTTTTCTAGGCAATAAGTTTCACTAAATTCAATTGGGGAAAGGGCAATTGGCAATGCCCTGTGGCTGGTCTTCAGTAGTCTCTCCAGTGCTGTGGAAACAAGACACGAAGAGAGGTAGTTACTGGGAGTGCATGGTCATGGAAAGAAACCCCCAGGCATAGAGCTCCTGCGGGCAGCAGGCTCCTGTGGGCTTCCTGTGTGGAGCCAATAACGCTGAATGAATTAGGTGTGAAAAGTCTATTTTTTTTCCTTTTGCATATTCAGATCACAGTCCATGAACGCTGAGCAGTGCCAGCCAAAATATAAAAAAGTATGCTATGGGTGCACAGAAATGTCATGCACATGGAAACGGTACTTTCTCCCCATATCTCAGGACCGTGTCACTGGACTGTTGGTATATCATACAGTGGGCAAACCCATACCCCAAAAACGTGATGGCTGTGTCCTACTGAGATCTGTAGCTCCAAAGTACAGTCAGGCAGCACAGTTTAAGTGTATTTTTTTTTTTTTTCAGAAAAAAAAAAATTCCTGTAAAATCTCCTCAATTACTCTTAGGTAGGTCAAGACAGTGTAACATAGTAGTGCATAGATCATACAAGTCATGTCGAAGCTGAATCTGTACTGATGGAGAGATGCTTTCATTTCAGGAAGTTCTTGAAGCACCTCATTGCCTATGAGCTAGATTATTTTTTCATAAATTGAGGACAACAAATAAGACGAGTTTAGCCCCTGCCTTTGTTGCTGAACGTGGCAAGCTGATCTGTGAGTAATGGAGCAAACAGAGCAATCTGTTCCAGAGCCTCCACGAAATTTCCCATTGTTTGGGGAACGACTCTGTCCATTCTCTGCATGAAAGGAAAAGTCACGCTTAGGAACCTGATTTGTCGCAATGATCTACTTTAATGCATTCAACTGCTAGTGACATTCTCGCTGATATTGGGGTCCTTTGTGCGCTTTGTATTAGTTTTGCTTTCTTGCCAGGAAACTGGAACACCTATACGTGTAAGGAAGTCAATCTCTGATTTCTTCTAACTCAGAAGTATGCCTGTTAACATGCTTCAGATCACAGACGGCACTCATAGTGGCACAGAACCAATTTATGAAGAGTTTGCTAATTATTTTACCCTATCTTCTGATTGCAGTGTGAAATTTCCTGTTAAAATTAACTCTACTTAGTTGCACAGGGCATGAAGGGTCTTTTGGGAGCTCAGAGCAATATTTGGAAGGACGCAGCTTTCACCATGCTCACGTGCTGGCTAGGTCAGAGCTGGTTAGAGACTTCTTCCATGTTAAGAAAGGATTAAAGAAGGATTAAGAGAAATCCCTGACTTGTGAGATCAGATACTAACCTGAATGCCAACTCCTCTCCAAGAACTTGTTTTTGTGGGGAATTCCCTCCTGGACCACGTCATTCCAAACTAAACAGTATGCACTGTTATCAACAAACTTTTAACGAGGAGAAAAAAAAGGAGACAGAATAGAAAAAATAAAGAGGAGAGAAAGAGAGTGAAGGGGAGATGAAGTTTATCCAAAAAGGCAGCTCTGCCTTCAAGGATGAGGAAGTGAAGAATGCTGGAATTTCCCTTCTAATGGTGAAGGGAGGGTTTTTCCTTCCATTAAAAGTCATATATTACATATGTAAAAGGCCATACTTTTTACATATGTAAAAGGTCATTGTCAGGTAGTACTGTAGCTGTTGGACAGGCAGTGATCAAGAGCTCATTCCTTCAAATGCCTCAGGCCCTTGAAAAGGGCATGGGGGAGAGGCTAGCTGCCTGTCCTTGTGCATATGCCATGGGGAGACAGACAGCCACCTCTGGTCTGAGACAGTAAGGGAAAGGTGGATATGCCATGTTCTTGTGTCCTGCAACATGGATGAGCATAGGGCTGGAGGTCCTGGCCTTGAGATCCTAGGCCAGGGGCAGGCAGTGAGGCTGCGCTTGTATAGGATCAAACTCATAATTTAAATTCTGCCTTGCTATATTTGAGATCTTAGGTGTTTGCAGCGTGGTGCCCCCGAGCTGGGACAGCTCCACCTGGAGGGACGTGTGCGCCTCTCCCGAGCTGTCCCATGCTGCACCTTCTACATGGTGCTGAGTTGGCCTTTTCAGAGCTGGAGCTCCTTCAGCAGGGTGATGCTGCTGTTGGAGAAGGGGTTAATTCAGCTCTCTGACTTTTCTTGTTTTACTCTTTTCATTTTCCCTTACTCCTCAGAGAGAAACATGAGCTCAGATTTACAGAGTGTTAGGGCTAGACCAGGCTCCTCTTCAGGGAAAGCCTGAAATGCCATGCTAGGATTTTACCCCTTTTGTCTCCTTTTGTGCAGAAGTTGCTTGTTAAAAGCAGAGGCTGAGATTCAATTGCAGATCTATTAGATGTAGAAATCAGCTTTAAAGCTTGACTTTGGATCCTGAATTACTCCAAAGTCAGCGATGAAACTCAGATTTAGATGGACCTAATGAGCTCTGCCCAGAAATGTGCCATGCAGAACATTTCAGGGCTGTACCTGGGCTAAATTAACTCCTGGTGGTTTCCAGAGACAACATTTCCAAAGCTCGGCCTGTGGGGCGGTTTTTCAGGGGTTGTTCGACAGCATCTCACCACAGAGAAGAGCACTATTGAACTCCCTGGAAAAGCTATGAAATTTCATACACTGGATGTAACCCCAGGGGGCTAATCTAGCCCCGACCACTATCACTCTTAGATTTGTGTTTCATTCAAGAAGTCATGAAGCAATCTATTTTGCCAGAAAAAAAAAAAATCATTATTTTATTATCATCCTGAGTACTTTCCATGAGAACAAAATTTATCAAAAAATGTCTGAGATATTTGTGAAAGATATCAATTGCGCAGAGAAGCCTCACATTGATTGGGAACTCAGCCTCTCTTCAAATTTTTCTGCTTGTCATTTTCACTTAAATACAAATGTTAATGAAGACCTAAATGTGCCCTTTACTGCTGCCTTTTATTTTATTTTCCTATAAAGGTTGCTTGTAATCCTACAGCTTTTTTTTTTTTTTTTTTTTCCTGCTTTAAAAGGTTCTTGCTTCTTGTTGCTGTCAGGATAATGCTGCATCATTCCACCTAACTACCAATAAATAGGAATGTGGAGCCATGACTTCTATTCGAAGGCGTGCAGCCTCCTTTGTACTGTTTCTATATACCCAAATATATCTTCCAACCTGTAGCTGTAGTACAACATCTGAATTAAATCATGACTTATTCTTTCTATTAAAGCCATGTTGTCCCTGCCATTATCCCCTTTTCCTGTAAATGAGTACAATGAAAAATTGATTCTAGCTGTATTGGGCTGCAGCAAAATAACAAAAGATGATTGTTACATTATCAAAGTCCTCTCTGCTTCCACAATATAGGAATTGAAAACACCTGTCTTTATCTTCTCAATCAATACTGCACCTGAGTCACATTTTCCTGGAAAAAGGTGTCTGCTGTATGTTATTTAGATTTAACAAATGCATTATTCAGGCTGTCTTCATTTATTTTGATTACCTGAGATTGCTCTGCTGTCCCTGTGAGTTATATGAAGCCTAATATTAAATGCCACACTAGACTAGTATGTCACTAACAATATCAGGTGACTTCTCTTACGTAAAGAAGTGTGACAGCGGAACAAGTGCACTTCCTAAAATATATGTGGAAAAGTTGTGTTCACAGGGACATTTCATTGCATGCTGTTCTTTCTAAAAGCAGGGCAGAGGGCTCTGGCTAATGGCTGCAGCAGCAGAATGGCCTAATTGGAGGCATGGTTGGGGAGAGCAGCCATGGACACTGGCATCTGCATTCCAGAAAAGAGGAGCCAGTGCTGGGTGCCTAAAGCTGTCAGCGGAGCTTTGCAGCCATGCTTTTTAATATTGTTAACAGGCAAAGCTAATTTACTGCATGTCTCAGTAGCAGTCTAGAATGATCAGGCATTGAGTAAGAACAGAGGGATCAGAAAGCAGCTCTAGAGACACAGCCACTGTTTCAACATGTGCATTTGCATATTCCAACTAATGCCTGAAGTCAGATGCCTAAAATTAGTAGATTTATTTGGATGTGTGGAAATAATTGTAATTTGTTTCATAGCAATCAATTTGTGATGCTTTGATTTCCCTTTCTGCAGAATTAAATTATTAAGGGGCAAATAGGATTTTCAAGACGCTTTTTATCATTCCCTCTGCTTAAAGTTTTGTCAAGTTTGACATGCTTCAACCATGAGTAATAAATATTAAAAAAAAACAACGATCCAATGAAAGCCAAATTAAGCACGAGAAATGCAAAGAGATGGGAACAGCAGGACTGTACCTTGCTAGGAAACGGCCACCACAGGGACCTCTTTTCCACATCAGTGGTTCTTTGCACCATTCCTAGGTGGAAGAAAAAGAAATCAAACAAGACATGGAAAAAGTGAGCTGACCATGGGTACAGGCTTCGGTTTGGGTTTTGGCAAGTGTCAGGGCGGTTTCTTTCATAGGGGAAGTAGTGCTCTGTCGATCCTTCCCTCCCTCTGCATGCCTCCCTGGCAGGGGTGCACTTGGGCACAGCTCCACTGCTGGTTCCCTTCCTGCATCGTGGCATGAGAAGACCCTGTGCACCTGTACGTGGCTTGGGATGCTGCGTTGCCAGAGCCTTGGTGCACCTGTGTTTCCCTGTAAGCCCAGCTTGCAGGTGAGCTGAAAATGGGGCTGGCAATGGGATTCTGGCTTTCATTAAGGAATTTGTACCTATTTAAGAAATATATGCAGGAGCACAGTGCTGATTATTTTAAGATCCTATGCAAATGTATTGATTTGCGGTAGGAAAAGCTTGCTGTGATGTGTAAATTAAGTCATTTAAATCATCCTGTTGGCAACTGAAGCACCAGATTTGTTTGCTGAATGAGTTAATGCCCCACTGTGTGTTGGTAGCTGATCCTTGAAGTTGGGTATTAAGAAAAGTTTCTTCTCAGAAGGAGTGGTGAGGTGCCTGGCATAGGCTGGCCAAGGAGGTGGTGGTGTCACTGTCCCTGAAGATGTTCAAGAACCATGTAGATGTGGCACTGAGGAACATGGTTAGTAGACATGGTGGCATGGGTTGAGGTAGGGCTGGATGATCTTAGTGGTCTTTTCAAAACTGAATGATTCTTTAATGGGTGACCCTCATGTTCCTGGGCTGGCTGTTGGCTGTTGCTATGTCAGAGAGCCCTGCTGTGTTCCAACTGCCCCACCATGCTGGCAGTGCCCCTCTCTTGCCTGCAGAATGCATGGGGCCTCAGGCAGTGCACATCTGCATCCAGGACAGTGGTGGCTGAGCCAAGCCATGCCATGGACCCCATAGGATCTTAACAAATACACAGAGTTACTGCTCTGCTGGTGCAGTTAGGGACATTCTGCTCCAACCCTGCCCTGAGCCAGCAGTGGGTCAGGTGTAACTGAAGAGAAGATGGACCCTAATTTTTGAAATGCATGTCCTTGCAGGTGCACACTAAGAGGCTGCTTTAGGGATAAACCAAGGAATGTATTAACATACAAATCCAGAAGTTAGACATACCAATTCTTTGGCAAACACACACATGCAGGCTCTGTGCTTGTTGCACAAGCTGGGCAATCGCTGCCTCAGGAGCCTTTGGGAGCATGGCTGGGCTGGTGGATGCCCACAGCCGTGGGGGCTGAAGGTAGTGCAGGGGGCTCCTGAGCAGGGCAGTGAGTGCTCCTCCTGCGGCTGCTTCAGTAAAGCAAGAAGTCAATAGGAGAACTTTCCCTGGTGGATTGGCTTTTTCCCTTAAGTCACATCTGATACTTACATCATCATGGATGCATTCAGTGAGTTGTTCTCAAATTCATTTTTCCTAAGAGTGCAACAGGAACAGTTCAATAATTGAGGGAATATTTAATGCAGGAACAACACACGTATCATCCATCAGGGCAAACCACCCGACTTTTGAAAGCTTCCATAGAATTCATGAAGCATTTGCCCATTTAGAAAAAGGCCATCTTTTAGGAAAGCAGATAGCTGGAGAGCTGTGTGATAGCAGGAGCAGTGGCTCAGTAATGTAACTGTCAGAGTGGGCAGTGCTGCAGCCTTTAAGGAGAGATACGCTCTTCTAAAAGTTCCAGATAAAACTGGGGGAAAAATTAATTAAGTTAAATGCAAATGTTAAAATGCATGTTTTAGTTCTCACATTTTACAAATTTAAGAAGTGCTGAATTTTACTGACAGTTTTCTTGGCAGCAAGTGAATTCTAAAGATGCACATGCAAATATTTGTCAAAACTGAATTTTCAGTTTTGCATGCATAAGGATTACTCCAGAAGTGCTGGCATCCTCAGCTGCTCACAGAAGAAAACTGGTGTCATGTGGCACATCTGGCCAATTGCAGTGGGACAGTGCATTTTTAATGATTAATCCATAGAGTTAAACAAACTATATAGTGAAAAGAATGGTGCTGAATATATTTGAATAACAAATAAATCCAAGATGGTGTGATTGACTTTTATTTATATATATATATATATGTTCATATACCTGTATGTATGTATTCCCTGAGCAGAGAGAGGCAAAATTAATCAAATAGATTATTCATTTTGAATTATTTGTTCAGTTTTGTTTTTACAAGCGGTGGTGGGATACTTGTAACTGGAGCTAGCTCCAGGGCTCCTGTACTGTGTGCCATGTGCAGCTGGTGGCCACTGCTTCTTTCTGCCTCTGCTTCACACGAGGCACTGCATGTACCGTGATGATGCATTTTCTGTGTGCAGGAGTTGCTAAAAGCAATTAGGTCTTGAGTAGTGCGCGCTGGAAGTCCTAACATGCTCGTTGACCAAAAGGGAGCTGAAATGTAATGTTGCCCATTTCTACTAAATCATTACAACACAAATAGCGCTCCTCTGCTTTGGCCTCTGCACAGAATTAGATTCAGGTTAGAGTGCATCCGCACACTTACACTGAGAAGCACTCAGCACAGGAGCCTAATTGCACCCCAGATATCTACACCCTATTTAGAAGGAGCATTTAATGGCTCTACTACCAAAAGTCCGTTAGCCTTTATTCCATTTATTTTCATTAGAAAAACTAACCATTGTGTTCTCTGAGATAAATACAGTAATTAAAATATAATTCCTCTTCCTTTGATGGCCACATGACATATGATGCATGTCTGCAGTCTGGTCCTGAGCTCACGGAGCTGCACTGAGCTTCGTTAGTAGCCCCAGTGGGGCCAGGCGGGCTCAGAGGATGTGGGACAGCAGCCAGGCGTTATGGGAGTGCCCGTGGGGTAAGAGGATGCAAAGCACCGATCCCCCTGCTCTAAGGCGTGGGCACTGCATGGTCCATGCCATCCCTGTGCTGCCCAGCCCTGCCAGGAGCACACTGCGGTCAGCTCAGTTCAGAACAGCCACCAGATGATGCGAATTTCATTGCCAAGGCTGACTGTTTGAAATGCGAAAACACACAAATGTAAGAGGCACTGTCAGCTCCCGAAAAATCACATTTTCTGCAGTCTGCAATCCTCATTCTGTTCCATATGTGGAGGGATTTGTATGAAATGTTCCAGGCAGAAAGTGAAAAACTCTGCGGTGTACTGGCACGATAATGCTATCTTGCATGAATGCAGCGCTTTCCACTTAAAGTGACTTGCATAAGTGGAAATATTATCCCCATTTTGCTGATGAAGAAACTGAAGCCCAGCATTTCCTTTGAGTCACATCCAGTGAGCGGGGATGAAGCCAAGAAGGAATGTGCTGATACGCAGGATTTCCCATAGCCACCAGACAGGTTGTCTCCATCCAGAACACTTCATTCTGACTTTATAGTCTTCTTCTCCCTGATTAAAGCACCATCACTCTGCCATTTAATTTCTATAGGGTAGACAGATAGATCATCTGCATTTGCTCCAATTTGCTCTCCGAAGCATCTCTGAACATCCTTAACATGCTGGGAGAATTTTCTAGCTTTACCTGCAGTAATTGGGCGCAGCTGGAAGAGGTCATGCCCAAAATTAACTGATGCAATGGTGTTGGCACTGAATCTATGTATGCACAGGTCTACCATATATGGAAGCCAGCAAAGCACAGACTTATATTGTCTGTAAGGAACTGTTGTTACTTTGGTGAGAATTATTAACAATTCAGCAAAATGATGCGAGACATAATTATGTGAGTAATTGATCAATGCATATTAAGAAAGATCACAATTCACAGGTCATTATGAAGCATTATTGGGGCATTCAAGTGTATCAGTAAAATGGTTTATTTCTTCACATGGATGCTAAAGAAGACTCAGAATGTTGCCACGTGCAGAAAGCTGCTTGTGCCAGTAAATTATATTTACATCTGCTGCATATGGGTAGACAGGATACAAGCCAAGTATGTGATGGTGGGAAGCAGCTTGCTGCTTCTGTTTTGGGAAAGTTCATCATGGTTGAAATTTTGGAGAAATGCAATTCTGAATCAGAGAGAGAGCAGTAGATGAGCTCAAAACTTCAGCTGCTCCAGAAACTCCATTGAGAATAACATACTATCTCACGTGTCTTGTCTTTCCATCTAGTTTTGAGGACGTTTTCTGGCTGCTGATAGGAGTGGGGAAGAAGAGGGAGGAGATCTTGCACTGAAATGGAGAAAAACATCCATAACTCATTTCACTCAGGTTTTCATCTCTGGAAAATGGAGAATGTGAAGCAGGTCCTTCTTTGCAGTTGCTGTGCCAATAGTTTGTTGACTTTCAGTTGTTAAATATGGAAAGCTGTCTAAAATGGTATTGGGTGCTTTCGGCTGCTAACGGGAAGAACTGTGTTGATCTGACCCTACCGTGCACCTCTATCCCTGCATCTCTCTCCCTCCTTGCTGTGAGTGGGAGTACTGCTCAGGCCCAGGGGTGTGTTAACACGCTGCTCAGCATTGCTGCTCCTGCTGGTGTCATGCACAGTGGGCACATGTAGCCTCAGGGCAGCATGGTTGCTACACCTGCCTGCCAGCACTGTGCATGCCTCCTTGCAAAGCCATGCGCATTTACCTATCCCTCATTTCTGCTGCCCAGGAGGGCTCTGACTACCACGTGGAGCACCCCACAAGGATGTCACCATGAGCCCTTGCTCCTCTGGATGTGCCCCTGGGTTCCCCCAGCACATGCTCTGGTCCTCCCACAGCTGTTTCCCTTTAATCTGTGTGCTGCTGCAAGCACAGTCAGTGGCAGCTCTGCATGGTAGAGCACAAACAGCGAAGATTATGCAAATCTAAAATATTGTTTTCCTGGCAGTCTATGGGCAAACCAAATATTTAGGGACCACTTCATTAAAGATTGACTGCTTACAGGAGAGAGAAAGGGATGGTCTCCACCATCCCACAGTCACCATTTTTGCTCTTTCAGGTGCATGCCAGAACTCCCAGCTGCAGAGGTTGTTGCTGGCGTTTGGGCAGACCCACAAAGCTGCAGACAGTCGGTGTGTGCCTTAAACTCAGTGACTCCTGTGAAGTGAAACCCCAGCAAGCTCCACGGTGATTTGTAGAGGTAAATACATATTTCACGACTAAGATGCAAATGTGCCTGGTGTAGTCCCCCAAAGTGCACACCTCTGTGCTGTCACTTGTTTGTGTCTATCTGATTTTGAATTATGTTTGCCTCTCACATTTAATAATTTTGACAAGTTAATTTCAGCCTGTTCCTGACAAGGAAAGTAGCTATGAGGAATAAAAAAAAAAAAGAGGAGTGAAATGCTCCGACAAGGTAATAGTATGATATTGCATGGCAATACTTACTTACATTTTGAGACTACTGAAAATGTTAATATTGAAGTGCATCTTGTTTGCCTGGAGAAAGGTGCATAACATCTGTGCTGGTGAGAAATGGCAGGGCGTCCTGGGGCAGGCAATTTGTGTGCTGTTAGAAGGTGGTGCCTAGAGGCTAAACCAAAGGACCAGAAAAAAGGCAAAATATTAATAAAAATTCCTAAATGAGCAGTATGAGAATAGTCTAAGTATTTCCTTCCTTGGTCTTCAATGCGATGGCCCCACTACCTCAGCCTTCCCGGCACAGGTTGAGCAGCAGGACTAGGCAGTGGATGGAGCTGCTAGTCCCGCACCTTGGCAAGGACTGTGTCTGCTCCTCCTGCTTCTTCTCTCTGCCCTCTCATCTCTCCTCTGCCTACACTATACCCACCCAAACCTGCAAAGAAATCAGATTTATTTTGATTTGCATTGCCTGGACGTGTATCAAGCCCCATACATGGGTAGAGAGGTTAGTCCTGGGGTACCCTGGCTCCTCTCCCTTAGCTCAGCTCTGGGTGGGATAGGCAGAGCCTCAGGGTGCACTCTGTCCAGCCCGTCTTCTGCCTGTGATGGACACGTCAATGCGTAAATTAAAGAGAATTTAAGAAAAATTGGCTAGAGAAATTAAAACTGCCTCAGGCAGCTTAGCTTGTACAGCGACACATAGAGTACTTAGCACCCTAGATTTCATTATTCTTAACAGCATAACTGGAGTCCTATTTTCACACATTAAATATTCTTGGATTTTTTTCCCAATGAACAGACATATGATTTTTCTCTCTGCCATCAACATGCATGTTTTGTCCTTTCAGAGACTTTCTTTGAATTGGAATACAGATTAGTTTTACCTATGATTTAAAGAACTCTAATACTTGATAAGGTCTCGATTCTTGTCTTTTATGGAAATGTGTAGCTGTGGGGGTATGGAGAGCTGCTCTCTGCTTAGCACTTCTGAGAGGAGAGCTGTGCACGACTGCACTATTTTCACATCTCTTGGATTTCACAGACTGTGTAATTTGACTGTTTGCCACGGAGAAACAGTGTTTCGTACATAGAGATGGGCATGCTCTTCTTTTCTCCCAGGCCTAATCTGCAAACCCACAACAGCAGGGTAGTGAAAGAGAGGGAACATAAATATCAAAGCCTACAAGAGGCAGGGACCAAACTGTTAAAGCCAGTTGTAATGTGCCTGAGGTGTAGAGAATAAGGATGTATTGTCACGAGATTGGCAGTATTTGAGATTCTCACTTGTCGGAGTGAGGGGAAGACTTTCCAAGTGAACCCCACAGTAGGCAGGGTTCTGGTAAACCATGCACTGTTCAGGCAGCAGGTCACAGGAATGCCACTTGCTAGCGCAGCCTAGGGGTGCTCAGCTGGAATGGTGAGTTTTGGTGTGTCCTGGCATGGGCTTGGTGGGACTGGCAGCATTGCCATCGGCCTTATCTTCACATTTCCATTTCCTGGGTTGAGATGCTGTGTTTAACAAAACCTCACGTTTCAGGGCTTGTGTCAGGCACCTTCATGGTCTGGGAATACAGTTTTTGCATGCATATCTGCCTGGAGGTTCCTAGACTCCTTGTTTCCTCATGTTCTTCTGAAGCCCTAGAGACGTTCAGTGTGATTTGGATGGCAGAGAGCTAATGAGAAGAGAAGAGAGTCTATCAGGCTGCGCACCAAGCTTTAGTACCTACATCTGGGTGGGCTGAGCAGCTTTCTGGGCTACTCTGATATATTGCCTAAGTCCCCATGGACTGTGAATGAAACCCAGACCACATGTGGAGAAACTGGACTTGTGTGTCTTAATGTGGGGACTCATAGTAGCTGTGAAGTTGAGGGTCTGCTGCCACTTGTCACTGCCTTGCACATCTAGTCTTCAGCCTCCTCCCAGGTGTGCAGGTTTGTGCTGCTGCTGTGCTGTCTGTCCTGAGTTCAGACAAACCAGGATACCTCAAATGAAGCGTCAAGTGGCACTAGACATTTATGGTTAGAGACCCACAGCCTTCCTTAATTGCCTTGAGGCGAGAGTAGATGACTGCTATAGCGACTGCTATGATCTTCTTCAGATATCTATGTCCTACTGCTCATTAAAATTATGTCTCACCTACTGGGATGATCTGGACATATCTTGTCTCAATAGTTCTTTGCTATTGCAGGGGGTTTCAGTATTGCTGGCAGCTTTGTCTTGTTCTCAACCAGTGAAGCACAATTTAATCTGAAGGCTGAAATACTTTAGTCTAATGAAGTCTTTGAGTTTAGTGTGTGGGTGGAATGTAGTGGCCTATGTGGTACAAGAGGTCAAACTGTAGATGAACTAATAGTCCCTTTTTGGCCTCAAATTATGAAATTCACAGAATAATTTCTAATAATGAATGCATTTGTACTACTTGGATGCCTTCTGAATAATCTGCACACAGACAAAGGACTTGTTTTGTCAAGCAGACTGTGACAAACAGTTCTTCCAACTCTATGATATGCAGACATGTATTTTTGGATATTCTTTGGAGGAAAAATCTACTGCAGCCAAATCTACATATCCTGCAAGAAAAAGAATCTGAAGCAAAACATAAGATATATGTAGATTATGAAAGGTAGAAAATCGTGTTGGAATTCTAATGTAAATGTATGTCATTATCAGTAGAGATCACTTGTAAAGCACTATTTTAAGTTAAAGAGCTGAGAATTGGAATATTAAAGTGAAAGTCTTTTACATGTGTATTTAGAACAAAAGCTATGCTGTCATTAGAAATTATATATAACAGTTGGATGAGGGTTGTTGTTTTCAGTATTTGGTTTAAACACAATAAAGATGAACAAAATTGAAATCTGTTAGATGATGCATGAGGATGAAGTCAAGATCAGAAATACAATTTCCTAATTTTTTAGATTTATTCAAAGACTCTTCCTTTGTATTAACTCCTACAGATGTTTAATGAATGCTTAAGACCAAATACTGCTTTCCCCCAGCCCCCCAGGTTCAATGTATTTCATACAGGAAACCTGATAAAAAGAATATCTGAGAGGAGGGGAAGGCAAAATCAAAGCTGATGATCAGAACATCTACTGCGTATCTAAACACAATGAAATTTGAACTATGTGGGCGTATTCACTCATTTTAAAGAATGTTCATTGATTTTAGTTTTATTATGTTTGGAGTTGCAGTGTTTTACACAAAGACCATTTTGCAGATCTTTATAGTTCTATAAAAGCTTACAACAATTTGGATAAAACTGACTGCACTGTATATTTTCTTTGTTTCTGTTGATAGACATTATGCTTAGCTTTAAGTATAATGAACACACAGTGGTTTGTTCTTGTCTCACTGAAAACAAGAGGAATGTAGCTGCAGACCAGAGGTATCCAGCCCCAGGTGTACTTGGACTACCCAGCAGACAGCTGGTTTGGCCATGTATGGAGTTAGTCTTCAGACAGCATGAAGCTGACACAAAATCTACCTGTAGTAACAAAAAATGCTGGACACAAGAATATCAGTATTTAGCAAAGTCAGTTGGTAAAATTTTATGAACATTTTTTGTTGAGATTTCAGCGACATAATACCATGTTCTGGTCAGATTCTCTCCTTCAACCGTCTGTCTGACAGTCCACTGCCCAGTTAGCTCTTTGCAATAAGGATAAGCATGGTGGAAAGATGAACAAGTGTCCCAGCAAAGCTGTGGGTCTTTACTTTTTTTGTTAGAAAGATGAGAAATGAATTATAGTCAATGGAAAAATGAGACACAGTATCCATGAGTAGCCAGGGAGCGGTAAGAACAGGACTGAGCATGGCAGTGGGAGTCCTGAGAGTTGGGGTCTATTTATAACTCTGTAGAGATCCCACTGTGTGGACTTGGACAAAGTGCTCTGGATTGATGTGAATATCAGTAGCAGCACGTAAGACCCCTGTTGGCTTCCACGAGCTTTGAAGTATGTTTGAACCAGACTTCAGTGCCTCAGCGCGCACTGCACTCCCCACTCCTGTTCTCTAGGGCTGCAGTGCAGACCTCCCGCATGAAGCTGTCAGGCCATGGTGCTTTCTCCCCAGGACCCAGAGGAGGCAGAATGAGGGTACAGGGCAGCGGGCAGAGAAGATTTTATGCTGAGAGACTGAGCTTGTCATCTGCCATGAGGTGAGAGCTCACTGCACCCCCCCAGCTCTGCAATGAGCTGGCAGTAGGGAAGGCTTCGGCAGCACCAGGAGACCTGTGCCATGACAAGTCTCATGGCTCCTTCCTTTAAAGGTATGTGGCTGTCGGTAAGCCCAAGGTGATAAAGGCATCACTTCTGAGAGAAGAGACCCTGCCTGCTGGGCACTTGTCGATGGTTTACGGGCTGGTTTGGCCCGGTTCCGTGACTGGCAGGGCGGAGGGATTTTGCAAAATCCGTGCCTCTGGAAAAGGAAAACAGGGGACCCCAAAATAATTACAAACAGTGGCAACGATCTGTGGAGAAACAAACTAATTTACTAAATATGGTATTGGAATGCAAGATAACACACTATAATACAATATAATTAGAATTGAAGCTAATTAATCAAATATAATGAGAGAGAGAGATTTCCAAAAGCTGGGTAGGCCTCACCATAACGCTGAGGTGAGATGAGCAGTCCGGTCGAGCAGGAGGGAGAGAGACTGATGAAGAAGAGCCCAGTCAGATAACCTACCAAGGCCTTATATCTGTTCCCCCTGAGCAGAAATGATAACACCACAGCGAACAGGCTTCTGGGGAACGTAGTTCTTCTCTTCTGGGACAGGTACCCAGAACACTTGAACTCCCAGTGCACTACATGATGCTATGATGTGGAATACCGATAACCAAAAATCATAAAACCATGACAGCACTCTTTCCCTTGAGTGTCTGGGCACTCCTCTGGGTGCAGCTGGGGCTACTGGGCATGCTAAAACATGGGGCTTAACTATCTTGTGAAAACGAGCCAGTGTTGGCAAGGATGTCTGGTAGGACAGGGCTTTCATGCAGCTGGATGCCACAGGGACAAAAGACTAGGCGTCACAAAGTGACCCTCTTCCAACCTATGGAGCTGCAGCAGCCTTCCTCTCTGTGAGCAAGGTTTCACACTTGGGTTTCATTGCAGCTGAAGGGTGAGGTGTGTTTCCTATCATAAATTGGGTAGGCACCGTATAACCCTGGATGCATTTTTCAAGGATGATTTTGGGTCCACGGGTTTTCCACAAGGACCCACTTTTTTCTTGCATACCCTGCTTGGTAGGTGATTGCAGCTGAACTGTGCTCCATCCAAATTCATGAGCACTGAGACAAAATGATTTCCTGAGGAAGGGAGCTTACAGTCTAATCAGATGATAGTATTTCTCTTCAAATTGTTTGTACGGGTTGGGATCGAGGGTTTCAGCTGAGGTAAGTGCTGGCTTTCCCCAGAGTGAGAACCCAGAGCCCGGTTAAGGTCAGTAAAAGCCCTGGCTGCCCAGGCCCAATCTGTGCCCTGTTACAGGCTGCCATGGTGAGGATGGAGACCTCAGAACTGTTCCTTTTGTTGCTGATCCCAGCTGGAGGAATTTTAGTGTAAGAAATAGGCTTATGTTTAAAGAGTTGCTCTCTAATCCTGGCATGTTTCAAAATCCTGGGTGAGATTTAGTTAAATCCATGAAAGCAGAAGAGATGAAATTCTAACCTCAGTATCCACAAAATTCCTACAGTACAGTGAATGGGCAACTCACAATCATTAACGAGTTTATCTCCACCTCACATGCCTACACATACAGTTTGTGTGCCATGGGGAGGTGTTGCCTGCTGGAAAGTATTGTGGTGACGCATCAGTATGACATGTCGTTGTGACACATTGATGTGCCTGCAATGCCCAAGGCTGGGCATGAGGAAACCTGTGCTGGGGCAGTAAATTCTAGGGCTGCCTAGCCTGCCTCACTCTTCTTTCTATTATTTGCTGAACATATCCCCTGGCTACCATGTGTGGATCATAGGGGTCTGCAGTAGCATGGATGCAGGCAGCAGAAAGTGGGAGCTGAGACTGAGAGAAGTGGCTTCGTGGGGCAGCAGTGGGTTCCTGACTCCTTAGTGGCACCTGCATATCAAGTCACGAATTATTACTCCCAGTAGAAGTAATTACTACTCTAAACTTTCCTGTCTGAATTACTGCAGTAGGAGAAAAGTCCTGAGGAGGGGTTTAAGAAGGAAAGTTTGATCTTGTAGCACTACTGGCTGGGTGATATAGGTGCTATGGGTGAAGAAACACAGCACTGTGGTGCTCCTGATGCTTTGCCATGCTGTTTTTTTTTTTTTTTTATCTTTCCCAAATAACTTCTGGAGTACTTTCACTATAGCAGCATCAGTTCAGTAGCTGTGTGGGGAAAGCCAGCCCTCCTGATGCAACAGCACAGCAATACGCTTTCAGTGGGACTTCCAGAAGAGACTCTTCGGGCTTCAGCCAGAATGTATTCTTCTTCTGTGTGAACAAGCCTTCTTCAGCCCTCTGAGCTGTGTTTTTTGAAAATGTCCCACAGAACTCCAGAGCAATGATGGTGAGGGCTAGTAGGTTGCTTTAAAATATTCCATCATCAAGTTCTTTGCATCCTTTTGTTCCACATCTTGTCAAAACAGGAGCTTGTTCTTCAGAGGGAGGCTGCAGACTCTAACGAGAACCTTTCAACTGCAGTTTTAAAATTTACTGAGAAAATCACTGATTTTGTCTGCCTACAAAATAACCCATCTTTTTTTTTTTTTCTTTTGAATTCCAAATGCTGCTGATTAGCTTCCATTATTGAAGTAATTTAATTATTATGTGGATTCAGTGTGTGCATGGGGCGCTTAGTTTTCTCTTATCAGTGCTTGCTGTTTTACATGCCACAGAGTTTAAACAATTTCACTTAATTTTGAGTGTTTTTGTGAGAAATCTGCTAATCTCAGGTGACATCTATCTCAACAGCTAGAAGTATAGTGCATGTGGCACATGTGGATTGCCAGATTTGCCATGGCCTGCTGGTACAACCAGTACCTGGGCGTGTGAGTGCAATGAGAGACTCTCCTCAAAGCATGGGAAAGCCCTGGTGCAATTTCTTGTCAGAGGATTTCCAGGACAGGTTTTGTGGATAATGCTGTCTCTTGCATTCCCTTGTGCTCTCCCAGAGGCTTGGTGCTATGCAGAGCTTTAGCAGGTAATATTTGTGTTAGTGGGCTTCATATACTTTGGCTTTTATCTTCAGTTTTGCACTCGCATTGAATTGTTCTCAGATTTTTTTGCCTCGCTATAATTTACTGATGGTGTGAATGTCGAGATGTAGCCATTTAGCTCACTGATTTGTGGGAGCAATGAGGTAATTTTATGCCCGGGTCTTCTCATTTATACCTGCCAGCAACACAGAGGCAGTCTTTCCTAATCAGGCATTAAAAGTTCTTGATTAATCTCTGACTTTGTTGGAGTCACTCCAGATTTAAGCCAGTGTAATTCATTTCAGGATCAGACCCATTAAGTGCTTACCAGTGAGTAATACTGTGTGTCATTCTTCTGCTCTTAAGGATTTCTAAAACTAGGAGAGACTGTTGCAGATCAGTGAGGTACGTGTCTCTTCTGACTCCAGTGGCATCTTCTCTCCCCTTTGCTGTCTTTCGGAGATTTGTCTCTGGGTGAATTTCTTTATTTCAATTTCTTTCCGTGTTCAGCTGGAAGTATTAACAAATGGTGAAGTGTGATACTGTCGATCCAGTGCTCTGTATGGCCAGGCAATCAGGACAGAAATAATTAACACAGAAAGTGGCCTGCCAGTATCCTGCTGAATGAAATTGGAAGGAGTTCAAATACAAAAAGATTTTTTAGTTTACCACTTCTGAGCTACATGTAGCTATAGCCATTTGGAAAGACAACTGCTAGTTTCCATTTCAGACTGCTTGACAGCAATAACTAGAGCACTAAGAGCATCCCTCCGTTTCAGCTTGAGCAGCTCACTGGACTGGGGTGCAGAACATCATTTGCAGATGGGAGAAGAAGTTAGAAAGGGAATTGGGTGCTGCTTTGAAGCAGTATAAGACGGTGAATATGAATGGAGAGGATGTCAGGTGATGATGTGTTCTTTACTACGGTGTTTACTGAGAACCCATGGTCAGGTTAACTCTATGTTTTTACAACAATACTGTCCTTTAGCTCATTTCTCTCCTTTTCCTCATCCTGATACAGAGCTGTTCTGCTCCCTGTCCATCCCCCCTGTTGGGCTCATCAAGCCCATCTCTTTGGCTTCATCTCCTGCCCTAAATCACAAGTGACCTGATAAATCCCAGGAACAGCACTATGCTTCTGCACATCATTTGCTTAAAGCTCTTGTACTCCGTCACTAGATGTTTCAAACTAAATCTTACCAGCATCTTCTACGGCTACCACCTCCCATTCACACCAAAAACATCTCAGATGAAACAGCATTTACTTTTTCATACTGGCTCATGGTCATCCTCCAAGTGAGCAATGTTGCACTCCTCCCCGCCTATGTTACCCTCAGGTGCTTGGTGTCTGAACATGTTCTGAGGGGTTAGGGTCAAGAAAGCACAATATGGCCTAAAGCCCCATAATCTCCTGTGGATTGGCAGTCCTCAGTGACCTTCCTAGAGATGAACTGAATTTCACCAGAAAACTCTTCATGTCATCAGACATCAAGCCACTGAGATGCTTGTGGATGTAGTCCCTCACACCTTCAGAACCTTCAGTAACAGGTTTTAACTTGTTCAAGCTAGGCTGTAAGTATCCAATTTCAGAGGGCTGATAAACAAGTCAACCCCATGCTTTACTTTCTATAAACTGGTTATCTATACCGATAAAATTGCATGTAGACTAAAATTACGCATAGTTCTGTCCTGCCAAGTACAGAAGCTGTTATGTACCTTTTGTATCCTACAATTAGCAGTGCATCGCTTTGTTTCGTCTGCCTACATTGGAAATGTACTTGTTGCTTTTAATGTTTTCAGAAATTACAAAAGACTAGATGAATTGGAGAAACAAAAGAAGACAAAAATAAAGAGAAGCAAGCCTCTGCAATGGTTTCCCTCTGGAAATTGTTCAGAATGGTGGGCTGAGACTGCTGTGGCAAGACAGCAATACTCTGTGGTACCTCTAACTTGGAAATACAATGAATTATGCAGCTTTTCTTCCAGGATCCATGGGTCTGCCTTCTCCTTTTGTTGATCCCGAGCCAGTCTTTGTGTCCGGGCTGAGGGGACATTCCATGAACCAGCCCCCAAGATAGTACTAGTCCTGACATACTCCGTAAAGCCATGGACACTCAAAGAGAAAAGGTGCCATAAAAAAAGCTAAGTCTTATTGTTGCTTACAGGTGGGTCTTGCCCTTTAATTTTGCTCTGTGGATCATCTTGTTGAGCAGAAAATGATGAAGCCTCCTTTTTCTGTTGTGAGAAGTCATGATGAAGATCTAGAATCATAGAATCATTTATGTTAGAACATCTAGTTCATTATTAGCTTCAGAAAAATGACTTCATTATTTCCTTGTCAGAACATTTTTCTTACTGATGTTGCATCACTTGCTTTCTGTCAGACACTGTTGTCTTGGCCAGGAGGTCTACTTGCACTAAGAGGCAGCAGAGCTTGAGATGCTTTATTGAAATACTGTCACTGTTATGAATAATTTGACTTGAGATTTCTCCATTACTTCTGCCACATCTCTTTTCAAATTTTAACTGAATACATGTATTTATTTTTCTCATGCATCCTGATTTCAAGCTTTAAAGCTGACCTTGCTTAATTTGACCTTATCTAGCTAATTTATCATGGGCCTGCGTTCCTAAACAATGCTAAATGGAGTACATTTCCTTCTATCTTCCCGAGTAACTAAGTCTCCTGCAAAACTCAAACCATTAAAAAAGAGGATGATAGGAGAAGCTCCAAGTTATAAGTGAACTTAATATAAATATTCATAATCATGTCAACTTCACTTTTGAAACAATTTCTGAAATGTTAGTTTGCCATAACAGCTGGTCGCAAAGCACAAAGGTTAGGTTAAGCTTCCTTCGTTAATGGTTTGGCTCAATGCATCCAGCAGTATAATGTATTTTATCAGTGAGGGAAATGATATTGGTTTAAGAGGTTTCATGTAACAGTCATATCCTGGCCAAATGTAATTTTGAAAACAATCAGGGCCATTATGGCTCACACAGAAAGAAAGATAAAGACAGATAGCTGTATATGGGTTTTTAATAAGTAATTCACCCTGGGTCTTGAAACATCAGATTGCCAAGTAATATTATTAATGTATAAGCATGTTGGTAAAATCATGTATTCTTCCCCATTGGTTGACTATAGATATGTTTCTGATGCAAATATCGTGTAAGTGTATTGAATCTGAGCTATGTAAATAGACTATAGAGTACATCCATCAAGCAGTTGACTTGATTATTTCACACACTAAAGAGCATTTTCTGACATCAATCTACATTCTGCCTAAATAGAACATTTTTCACCAATGATATTATGCATCATTTACTGTATATTTGATACTAATTGTTAGGCATATCGATCACCTGTCACTCTGAGAGTTCAGTGATCTTGGCCACTTGTCCCAGCAGTCCAGGAGCTGCAGGCAGTGTGCTGCCCAGGGCTGCAGCCCCAGGAGGGAAGGCTCAGAGGTAGGAGTGGGCCTGCCAAACCACTGCTTGAGCAAGGGGCAGCTCGATTCTTGTAGAGATTAGACTAGAGGAGCATGCTGCAAAGATGGACATATGCTGCTGATTGTGCTTTTAACCGAGGGTAATGTTGGACCCTGGGCCACGCAGCAGGAGGGTGTGAGTACTGTTCCCTGATGTGCTGCTGAATGCCAAAGTGTCAGGATGTAGCGGCTTGGCAGAGCTGTAAAGAAGAGGGTCAGCCAGAGAACAGAGGTCTTCATTTCTGCATGCAGAGTCTGCATATGCGGCAATCGGTTACCTGTCAGGGGACAATTATATCTGTAGCTGAAGGACACGGCCCTAACCATCAGAGCGGTTAGAAGAGCCTGATAAAACAGGAGCTGTTTTAATTTAAATACGCTGAAAACTCTGATCAATTTCAAACATCTACTTCATATATGAAAATGTGAAGATTTTTAAATAAATTTAACTGCAGCCGGAGGGGGCTGTTAATATTGACTCTTCTGTATCTGTCACAGCACATACATTATTGAACTAGAAAACTACTGAAAGCAAAGGCTTTGGAAATAGGAGAAGAATATATTGATTTAATCATTGCATTCTTTCAGCAGCTGCTTTACGACATTTTTTACAGTTTGAAACACAGGCTGTATGCTCACCGCATGCTTTATTCACTGAGCAGGTCATTCCTTTGCTGGGTTTTCCTTTATAACCACTGTGTACTTCAAGCTTTCACTCTCCAGACTGCCACAGCTCTTACCCAGCCACTCATCCTCTGGTGGATCTACCACTGTCATCCCTTCCCATCCACAGCTGTCATAGTTGCCCCCTTGAACCCATCCCGCAAGCAGCCTCCTGGCATCCCTCTGTTCTGCTCAGCCGGCCCCAGCTCTATCCCTGCTTGCTGCAGTTCCCCATGGAAGGTTCTCCCACCAGCATCCAGGCTAACCAATTTCCCCATCCATGTTCACACCTGGCCACAATACACTCACCCCCATATTGCGTCTCCCCAGGGGGTGGAGGGAATAATTCACTTTGTTTTGTGATAAGCAGCAAATTTTCTGGAAAAAAGAAATTTGGGGGTATCTAAACTGTTAACAAATTAGGTCGGGCTCAATAAATTTTCAGCCAACGAAAAAATATCAGGGAAGTAGCAGGTGGCAAGAGATGTTGAAAACATTGAGACAATTCACTCTGACATTTCAAAAAATGAGCCTTTTGACTCCTCTGCCTTGAAATGCATTTCTCAATTACAAACTGAACCACAAGAGTAGAAAAATTATAGGAACGGATTAGAATACCCAAGCTTGAAGCAACATTCTGCCTTGGGTTGAATTACAAGATCTAACTGATCTGAGGCAGTTTTGCCCCACAGATTCTTCAGTCCCAAAACTAAACCTTTTGCCATTTCTCAGCTCTGCCCAGCATGGTCATGTGCTCAATGTATGGACCCTCATTTTTTTCACCTCTGCTCCCAAACACCATTCACCTGTCTGATTTCTTTTCTTGCGTTTTGCCTTTTTTCCTGGAAGATCAGCTGCTTTAGGTTGAAGTTAGTCTCCATTCTGGGTTGACACCACCTCCTGATTCAGGGTGTCAGGCATCTCCAGGCTTACCCAGGTAATTCTGGGCATGCCTATGACCCATCTCCAATCAAACAATGGAGATGCTTTTTTGCTGGAACAGAGCTGCCTCGCCTGTGTAAGGTTTGCTTTAGATCTTTTCAGCTGTTACTGTGGAGATCTTCTTCCCAGGGGTTATTTATAAAGGAGGCTTTGATTCAGGTGTGTGTGGGCCATTGGTGTGTTGCCCTATTGCTCTTTGCACTTCCTACACCCAGCCCCCTCCCTCCACCTGGCCCCAGCTCCAGGTGCCCAAGAAGGTGGCTGGACCAATGGCTTTTTTGGGGGGGAACAATGTAGCAGCAAGTTGTGTGAAGATGTGGGTTACCTGAGCTCTTGGTTTGGAGAGGGATGGCCTCTCTGAGGCGTAGGCTCTGCGCAAGCGGTGTGAAAGTGGCAGCAGGCTGGCACAACAGGGTTTATTTGAGCCCTTCCCTCCTAGGGCTGCAGTGGGAACACGGGCACAATGGGGTAGGGGCTGCAGGCAGGAGAGAGCCATGCCTGCCCTGCCTGCATGGTCATGGCACTGCCAGCAGCACCTGCAGGCTCCTTAGGGCAGGATGCATTTCCTTTCTTGCCCACAAAGCACCACACAGAGCAACAGTGCTTTATAAATAATAGATGTTTAGAAATGCTTTGGAAAAATCCTCTGCAGAAGGATACAGGGAGAAACACTACCGAGGCATCCCCAAGACCGCAGGAGCCACAGGCGATGTCATCACGTCCATCCATCCTCCTAGCAGGCACCGCTCCCTGCCTTACATGACTGTTTCCTTTGCAAGCATCTTACACTGTACCATTAAGACACAATGGGGTGTGCTTTGCTGGGACATTAATAATACATTGGTTGCATTGTGAGCTGTGCCTGTGAAGGCTAAATGACTTCAATAGCCCAAGAAACGTATTAATGCTCCAGCAAGCTGCATCCTAGAGTTGTAATTCAGTTTTATTTTGTCATGTTATTTCTGATGCTGGTTGCATGACTCTGTATGTCACAGCGGTGTGCAGTGGCGTGGGGCATCCCCCCTGTGCCTGTGGGCAGGGGCAACTGGAGCCCCAGTCCCCATAGGCTGAGCACTGGAGAGTGTCTGCTGACCTGTGCAACAGAGGCAGCAGTTTGGGGTGCAAAGGGCACATCCATGCACTGGGAATGGGAATATGGACTGTCTGTGTGCGCCTAGTGCTGCAGCTAATCGCATTCTTCTGAAGGAAAAGCTGGGCTCCTTGTTAGCAAGAGAAATGATGAGAGGCAGAAAAAGAAATAAAATGATATCCCAAAGAGTATGAGAAGGAAGGAAAGACAGACTGCCGTTTGTAGGAAGTACCTCACCTCATTAAGCATCTTAATTCCCTTTTATTGTCCGCGCTGCACTGAAGGCTCCAAGATGTGCGCGTGATTTATAAACACTGCTGTGCATCAGCTGAGTGGTTTTATGCTGGGCTCAGGGAGGCTGAGGCAAGTATGAGGCTCCTTCTGGGGATGCTTTTTCTGCAGCATCAGAATTTTGCCTGATTTCATTCTCGGCGCCACTTGGCTCTGCTATGCCTGTATGCTTTTATTTTGATAAATGTTTAAACACCTTTATGCCAAACGAAGGCAGGTAAATATGAGACCGCTTCACCCTGACATAATTTTAGAATTAATTCATACCTGGATAGCCCTGCATTTCATTAAAGTCCACTAAATAAGAGTCATAGATGTTTATTCGGAGCCAAGGAGGCTTCATGGGTAATTTTATAGTCGTTTAGCAATTTTATTTGTTCAGATTAGCATATTTTAGATTTTCTTACATTCTTAACCATGTTAGTTGTACAATCACAAAGAAAATCTAAAACAACAATGAAAAATGCTGTTGTTCAGATTCCAAGATAAATCCAATAACAGCTCTGACAGGATTGATTACAACAGAATCAGCAAAACCTCTCTACTCTTTTTAATGCTGTTTGAGACATGAAGAAGATAATGAAATATCCTGCTTGACAGTAGAAGATGCTATGTTTAGAGTTAAAAGCAAGCTGCTCCAAATTTTGTCTTTTGTCGCTGAAACATCTTTTCCCCTGCAAAAGATAATTTTTGCTAAAATTGCTATGTACTTGAATTTACATTAATTTTGATGGCATTTTCAAAAAATATGAAAAATAAATTTAAAAATGTTTTTTCAAATTATTTATTTGAGAAGTTCTATTTGGTAAAATGAAATTGCAAGCAAGAAGCAGTTTTGACATTAAAATCCTTTTGTATTTATTGCTCTAACTTCATTTTAATGTATGTCACCAGCAGTCTTATTTTCTGTGGTGACTGCATGGAACCTTGCCCTCTTTGCATCCTCTTTCTGCACCTTTCCACATCTCTGGGTAATTTCACCTGCAAACACGAACACAGGTACCACCACTGCGCAGCCAGTGGCGGATCCACCTGTGCTCACAACCTGTCTCCTCTGTCCAACTCAGCTCTGGTCTTTTTTCCCTGTCATCTCTTGTAGATGACTGTCTGTCAACTCAGACTCAATGTGAATGAGACAGACCTTGTAATCTTCCCCACATCATGTCTTCCCTGCTACTCCCCTCTTTGATCACTGTGGACATCCTTGCCATCCAGCCTGTCATCCAGGCCCATAATTTGTGTGTCAGCTTTGACTCAGACCCTTCTCCCCGGTCCACGCATCCTGGCTATGGCATAATCCCACAGACTCCTCCTGCTTAGCACCTCTAAGAGGGAGCCTTTCCTGATCAGAACCAAGACAAAGACCCTCGTCTCGCCTCTTCTTATCCATGCCTCAATTAGAATGTCACCTTTTTTTTTTTATTAGGCCTTGACAAATGCAGCCTTGGCCTTTTGGTGCCCACTTAAAGTAATACTGGAAATACACTTTTGTTAGCCCATCACGCTCCCATGTTCTGTCCACCTCTCCAGCAGGCACCTTCTTTTTATTTTGCCTAATGCTTTGAGAGTCAGTCCCCAGTCAGGCCTCCTAGAGCAGAAGTCCTTTATATTCACACACGAAACAAACACATGATAATATAAACCACTGCTCTTTATTAATATTGTCAGTATGAGAACATGGCGCAGCACATATCAGGTCACGCTTTTTTATGGCTTATTTAATATTCTGCTATTTTAGTGTATTCAATATTTATATTGTTATTTGAATAATTAACTTTGCCAGCTATTAAGTACAAATTATTTTCTAGATCGAAGCAACTTCCTCTTCTGTTATAATGAAACACTTGAATTCTTGGATAATCTGAACACGAAACTAAGGTAAGAGTCAAAGTGTTTAATTACAAACAAGCAAGAGAGGCTTTGATCTAGAAAATAGGATTTCAAACGTTATTTTTTCACCCTAAAGATAAGATCTGGCATGACAGGTTGCATTACAGATGTAAAACGAAATCATAGAAAAGTTCTGCTGTTGTGTTGCACAGCCTACAAAATGTGCTGGGGAGACTCATAAACTGTATGACACGCATCATACGTGCCCTCCCGCAGCTGGGAGCTTCAGTGTCCAGTCAGCAAACTGGCCCACCCTAGCAAAAACTGAACTTAAAGCCAAAAGGGCACCAATGAGCTCACTCTGAGGGCCAGGTCCACCTGGACCCAGAGCCCATGGTGTCAGTGGTGGAGCTGTGACAAGGGTGGCTGGGGAGGGTCTCTGGAAACCCCTATGGTGAGACTCACCTACTGTCAGTGGAGAAAATCTTGGGTTTACATTATTAAAAATATAAGTCAGATCAAAGTTAAATTTTAAAACTTCCTTCTATTCTGGCACATTTTGAGATGTGACTTTGTGCTCTTGTTTATGGTGGGTCTGAAATAGCTGCCTTTCCCACGAGTCACTATTCACATTCTGGGGTTTGGCCAGTTCTTGCAAGGACGTAAATTAGATTTCTGCTTAAAATACACCAATACACTATTTTACTTTGCTAAAAGAATGTACTTTCTTGTGGATGTTTTCAGCATCACCAGAAAGCAGCAGGAGAAAAGTGTTAAAAGTTGCCAAAGAGAAAAAGGAGAAATTACTGTGAAAGATTCATTCACAGCACACACGTGTAAGAGCTATTTTCTCCCAGATATTTCCCCTAAACCACAGCACAGGTCTCCATTTCTTACAGTGTTCCCCTGTCCCTGCTGAGAAATTCTGGGCCCAGCAGGTCCCGTTAGGAGCCAATAGCTGGGGGATTCCTGCATCTCAGAGCAGTCTCCATGGAGACTCAAAGTGGGGTCACATCCTACAAACCAACAGCGATAGAAAACCACATCGGCACCATCAGAGGATCAGAGGGTGCTGTGCTCAGCTGCGTGCCACCAGGGATGATTTAGTTTATCTGGGTGTAAATCAGATGTGACTCATCAGCAGACACTGCACAAACGTGCAGAAAACTCACATCGGCGCTGAATGAGAGCCTGAAACACAGCTTGTTATTTAAAGAGAATTATGAGAATGCCACGAGTTTCAGGAAGATCAACACCACTGAGGAAGTGAAAGCCAAGAGTTATAGATGTAATGATAGGAGGCCCTGAGGATTTATTAACTGTTTTGTTTAGACTTACTAAAAAGGAATGACACCCATTATAGTGTATCACAAGAGTGAGCTATCTAACAGCCCTGTGGCTGTGACTGCAGTGGAGCTATGCGATAAGGTGAGGAGACTGTGACTTTCCTGTGATGAAGCATTCAGTAAAACAGAAGTTCTTGCTTTGTAAATTATTTATTTGATTCAAGAGTTTTCTCAAACAAATATTGTCCTACAGATAAGTACCTCTAAGGGTAAACCACCCCGCTCTCATGAGACATGTATACTTGCGCATGTCTGAGATGTTTCTGGTCTTTTCATGTCAACTCTAAGCAATCCATAGCCATGCTGTCTCAGGAAGATGCCCTCTGGCTCCATGGGCTCGCCACCTCCTGAGCTGCAGTGGCATTTGCTGGTCTGAATATAGTGATACTCAAAGCTTGGCACTGGTTTGGAGAACACAAGCAAGTGATGCTACTTCGGCAATTCCTCCTGCAGATGGAGTTCCAACATCCCCCTGAGTTATTCAGCTGTGTCCCTCTAACTAATTGCTTCTGGAATCCAGACTGGCTTTCTCTTCAGTTTAAATACAGCAATATGTTGAACCAGGATAATTGAAATGCAACTGGGATTGGCTGTCTTTTTTTGGAAAATAGTTTTCAGCTATCCCTCTGATAAAACAACGGAAGAGTATCAGATTAGAAGTCCTGTCTCACACCATGATTTTTAGCATTGTCCCATGAGAATGCTCAGTCCTTCGTGAGTACATCTTTTATTTTCGTTTGGGTGAGCTTTGTTGCAGGTTAATATTATTGAAAGTTAAAGGACAGATTGAAGACTGATTATAAGGGTATGGTGTACCGTGGGAAAAGCCTAGTAATACAAACGCTTTGCCTGAGACTCAATGACTTTGTGCTCTGCAAAAGCTACTGCTAACATCCCTCACGTTTTTTATTGATCTTATAGATTCAGTAGTGGGATACTTAGAGTTTGGCTTTGCTTTGGGGACTTGCTTTTTTCACCTGAATTTGCTCAAAATGCAAATAAATGCAGATAAAAGTGATCTGACAGATTTTTGAATGCTGGCCTAGAAAAAAAAATAAAAAGTTTCTCATTCAAGGTAAGCCAGCTGTCTCCAGTTACCTCTCAGTTCTGCCACCAGATTTCTGACACCCAGAAGCTTCTGTTGCAAACTCAGGCTAGGGCTGGCTGAGCCTTCCCCTTCCCTGCAGGGGCATTTCCTGCCTTCCTAACAGGAATTGTGTGCAAGTGTAGTACTTCCAAGGACATAAAGGAGTGCTTTACTTGCTATTTTACTTAATATGAAAAGGTTAAAAGGACCATGAAAACGTATAGCAATGCGGAAATTAATGATGGTATCTCTTGTAAGCTAGTGATGTGTATGTACCCATCCACCCGTAATGTTTTAAAATATACATAGCAAAGTGCATAGTGATAACATATTTGATTTTATCTGCTATAAACATACATATATGTCAGACAAATAGCTTCTCTCTCTTCCTACTCCCTGTATTGATAAAATCCAGAGAGGATTTAATCCATCTGAGTGCGCTTCTCCACATTATTCAACTCAACGATGCTCTCAAAAAGTTCAAATATTTAAATTGGTTCAAAGTCAGAATATTAATGGCAGTTCTTAGAAATTCAGTAATAGTAACGTTTTCTTAGCTGAAGGATACTGTCACAAATGGCTACTTCATGAGCATACGTAGTTGATTACTTTGCAACAATTAGGAATATAGATGAAGTATAGGGAGATTTCTACTTGTCCAGGTGAGGAGAAACAGTGACGTACCCTCAGCCCCTGACAGCTAAAAAAGCCTGCTGATATTACTAACAGGTAAATCTTAAGGCAGCTCATCACAGCAGTATGGTGTGTAACCCAGGTGTGATGGCTTGGATTTTAGGTTGTCCCCTCCCACCAGACCAAACATAGCAGAAACCCGCAGGACAGCACTGCAAGGTCATGGCACCACCAAGGGACATTTAGCTGGCACCAGCTACAGGCACCCATCACAGTGGCATGGGGCAGGAAGTGCCACCAGCCATACCCTTGGCCCCCACCATCCCTGTGCACCTCCACATTTGTGTGTGTGCAACCCTTGTACATCAGGGAGCACTGAGAGAGCAGTGCATAAACATCAGCTTTAATGGCAACTGATGTCTGAGCACCTACAACTGAATAAGGAAAAATGCACTGCTGTTCAGTGCAGCAGCCCCTTCCAGCTCAGTTCATCAGTTTCGGTGTAGATGCACATTGTTTACTTTGAAAACACCAGCTCTGGTGAAAGAGGGCTGCCAAGGGGAAATGCAGCTTTCTCCAAAGGTACAGTTTTTCAATTAAAAATACACAGAGAGAAAGCAGGCAAAACTTACATGGAAAAATCAGCAGGCAAGGAAACAAGCCCTGCACAATCCTACATTGCAGCTCTGCACCTCCTAGAGCAAAGGGAGAGCATATGCTTCACTTCAAGCCCTCTTTTAAACACATCCCTAATTATGAAATCATTACCAGCAATCTGCATGATAAGGAAAGAATTATTATATTAACCTGGGATCTTCAGGGCACTCTGAGGGACCACGGAGCAGCCCTGCTGCAGCCAGGCAGCACACTCCCTCCCCGCTGCCATTCTGTGAGTCACTTCTGCCTTTAATCTCCCATTAAAATCCTTTCTAGCCTCTTCAGTTTATGGCTCTGTTGCTGCAAGGTGGTTTGTGGCACTCAGTATTGCTAATCCTTGGGATTGCAGCGTATTGAGAACAGAATAATTGAAAACAGCTTGAAGCAGTAGTAGTTAGGCACACAAATCAATGACAGATAATCATTTAAGCACAAACCAAAACAGACATTTACATGGAAAACAATCACAGCCTTGGAGTTACACCCTACTCTTGCCATGCGGAATCTTTCAGGATTTGGCAGAGCACCCTCTGATGCCGAAATCCACTGCCAGCACACGGCTGTCCCCTCGAGACAGTGCTGGCACGGCCCTGCCAAAACCTGAGCCCAGCTGTCGGTGGGACAGTGAGGGCCATGAGGGCTGCGGGCTCCTGGCAGAGCCCAGCTGTACTGCCAGCTGTGCCCCAGGGTGCTGGTGGTGCCTGACGGGTCGCCCAGAGTCCCTCAGCTTGGAGGCAGTGCAGGGCAGCATCCTGCTGCATGGCCTGAAAGGCCACTGCCCTTCCACAGTAGTGGTGAGGTGGTAGGCTCTGCTGGCTGCTCTGCACAGGGCCCTGCTGGGTGCCCTACTCTGGCCATGGGGCCCTGCTGGGGTCCCTGTGCTGGGCACAGGCTGCAAAGGTGGCAGAGGACATGCAGGGACTGCTGCTGGCTTGCTTGTGCAGATGGGAGCACATGTTTGCCTGTTGTGTTCTGATGACAATTTTGGTATTTATACCAGCTGGTTGAAATGTTTTAATAAATGATTACCTGATGAGAACACTTTCTGATGGCTGTGGTGCTGATTTTTGCTCATTTTTCCCATGGTTCAAGTAACTGTTCAAATTAAAATACAGAACAAAATCAAGAAAATGACACTCATGTCTACTCCTAGTGAGGTGAGTGGGACTGTCTCCCTGTTATTTAGCCTTTCACTTTAAAAGCATCAGCATCCTCACGGGGGAAGTTTCAAAACTTCAGATGCCAATTTTCCTTCCACTTTTTGTGACTCCGGTGAAAGGGTATTATTTATCAAACTAAGTATATATTATAATCATCTCAAAATGGTAAAGATCAAAGACTACCTTGCATCAGACAGAATTACAGTACCATAACATTTTATCTTGTTACAGCCGATATCAATCATGACATGACAGCAAGCTACAGAGAATGTTTTTCCGGGCGGCACCACTGACACACTGCATCATCTGAAATATAGCAACCAGCCAGCATGTGCTTTGGGTGCAAAAGTGAAAAACCACTTGCATAAAGGAGTGCCTTCAGTATCCATGCCAATACGTGTGGTCATTTGGCAGTGAAACATGAGCACAGAACTTGAATACTGTCCGCAGACATTGCATCGTCGCAAAAAGAAGAGCTGAAATCCTGTGAAAGCAAAGAGAGCCTGATTCCTGATGACAGCGATGACATTTTCCACAGCTGCCCCTGAGTGCAGCAGGGTCTGCTACACGATGCTGCTGCCCTGGGGTGTGCTCCATCCCCCATCCCCAGGAGCTCATCAGTGAGAGCACAGCATGGCACTGCGCAGCACGGCTGGACACAGGTGGGCAGCCCAGTGCCAGCCCCTCAGCTTGCAGGTGTGGGGTTGTTTAATGGAGGGCTTGGATCAAGAGTCTTTTCAGCATGTCCAAGGACTGGAGGGGGAAGGAGTGAGTTTTCTCTTGGCCCTTCCTGGGGCTGTATTAGCCTTGCCATGTTTCACAGCTCCAGCACTTATGGTGCTGCACACACCATGTCCCCCAGACTTATGTTTGGGAACATCTGGTGGAGAATAGAAAGGAAAGGGGAATTACAAGAGATCTGTTCTCATACCCACTCCTTCCAGTGTGGATGAATCCCCCCACCTCCACCTGGAGCCAGCCTGATGTATTCCTCTTTGCCATACACACAGGTAGCACCACTTTGTGCTGAAAATGCTCCTGAGCTGCTGGCCTGGGGGGGACCCTGGGGCTGCAGCAGGACTCTTCCCACAGGCAGGACATGCCCAGGCCTAGCACACCAAGGGCACCGTCTGCCCAGCCCTGGGGCTCCGAGCAAGGCCAGGAGATGGGGTGGGGCAGCCTCAAGCAGGCTTGGATCTGGTGGTGACCGGAGCACCTCAGTCTCTGTCTTTGGGGTGTATTAACATCAACATTTAATAACTTTGCTTCTACCCTTCTACAGTTTTTTTTTCCCAGAGACTTCTGACCAGAGAGGGAACACTTAAAGTGCAGTGAGGAGCAGAGGAAGAAACAAAGCAAATGCCACCAGGAAAGTGTAAGGGCTCAACAAATTTAAACATCTTTGGTTTTCTGGATTATCCTGCCATTTGAATACAAAACTGCATTGTTTTACACAAATTGCCCATCTTCAAATTTTCATTCTCCTTTCCTTCTGCTCAGAGCCACACAATGCACTTCCCAGCCAGCTACTAAAATGTTTCTAAAAACTTGCAGAATTATTTGAAAAAGGGCATTCCTATTCCTTATGCATAAAACATGCATGCATATTCATATAAAACATTTAGAAAAATTTGTACCAGTTATAATTAGCATGTTTTGTGCATCTATTTTCTTTGCTATTAAATAACAAATTTGTGGTAACCATAGCAACTGGAACATCACATGGTACTGGTGCTATTTTGGGGATAACATAAGTACCTTTCTTAAAGAAGCATTCACACCTCTAAGCTATGAATTTTAATAATTTTCATGATAAAATATCTGTTGGGTAGATTGTATTCATCCCTCACTATAATGCTGATTTAATGCAGAATACACTACCTTGTTTTGCATTGTCTGTGACCACTTAGAAGTACTTTTTGCTCTGCAAAAAGGCAACAGACTTTTAAGAAAAGGAGAAGCTATGCAAAATATTAAAGGAATTCACGTTGAGAAGAAAAGTACAACAAAATGAAGGATTTCTGTTATTGTTTCTGGGAACAGAATGACCATTGGTCCTGTAGCTCTTCATGCTTGGACAGAGGAAAGCAGAAGACAAGAGGTGCTTTCATCCTGGACTGATACAGTTCCTGCTGCAATAAGTGGAGGTGTTGCAGGAGCTCAGCTGGAGTCTGGGAGAGGTCTTGGGGGTCACCATGAGCTGAACCCCAAAGGCAGCTCCCTCCACCGCAGCCAGGTGTGCCTGAATGTGGAGCACCTGCTGTGTGCAACCTCTCAGAGCCTCATGCCAAAGGAGATAGAGAGCAAGAGACTGAAAACAACAGCAGCCATTAGAAGAGTTTAGGTGGGAATAAAACCAGCAGCCACGTGCTGGCTCCTGCTAGGGGCCTTAGATGGAAAACATGTATGGCTTGCTGGAGCCCCACTTTACAGACAGGAGCAAGTCACCTCAATAAACCCTGCCAGCATCATGATGAATTGAGGAAAAAAAATGGGAAAATACGGAAGAAATTTCCTTCAGTGTTTGGAACCGGTAACTCTTTTCATCGTGAATATAAAAGTAGGATAAACCAAACAGGCACCTATAAGAAATGAATGCCATTGCAACCATCCACCCACACTGACACAATTAACTCTTTTAGCATATGACCATCTATTTGGATGAAGACACCCTAAGATACCAGGATAGTGCTATCCACCTCCAGGGGCATTGAGGATCATAGAATCAATCATAGAATCATCCAATCATCTTCCACCCTGGGTGGCTCCTACACAGGTGCCTTGGGTTAACACTCACAGTAATGAGGCTAGGAGGCTCCAATCCACTCAGGCCAGCTATAC
Source organism: Pavo muticus (assembly GCA_016647715.1). Lineage (NCBI taxonomy): Eukaryota > Metazoa > Chordata > Aves > Galliformes > Phasianidae > Pavo > Pavo muticus. The sequence continues at coordinate 273,315 of JACDJE010000527.1, forward strand.
TTGGCAAGATAGGATCTGGAGCAGTGGGATGGGGAACTAAGATGCTGGGGTTGATGAGAAGAGCTATGGGTCTCAGTTGTAAGGAGAATGCAGAAAGTGTGTGTGAGAGATGGAGGTTTGTGGGGGTTGAAGGTCTGTGTAGGATGCCACAGGGTACTTCTATGCATCTGTTCTCTATACTAAATGGTTCCAACAAGGGCTCTGCTTTGGGTGTGCACATCCCACAGTGCTGCCCTGCTGGGTGTACAACTGCAGTGAGAGATGAGCTGCCGTGGCTCAGGGCTCGTGCCTCCCTACTGCGGGAGCTGGACTTCACTGGCCAGCTGCAGGCACTGTGCGTTCCTGGGGCAGGTACAGGGACTAAAAGTTAATGAGAAATTATTTTGTAATCTGACTTAGACCAAACCTTGCAGATCTGAGCCATACTGGGAATTAGCCTGGGTAAAGACTCAACAAGTAATCTTCTGCTTTCCTACCGCTTTCCCCAGTTCAGCAATAGCACTCACAGCTTCTTTGTGGAAGTCCATTTTTACACACTGCTAATTAGTTTTAAGCACAATGTGATAGGACATGTGAGAATGGCATGATACTGCACTGAGGGAGATTCAGACTGGAGGTCCGGGATATTAGGAAGATGTTTATATTGTGATGGCGTTCAGGAACAGGCTTCCTAGTGAGGTGGTTGATGCCCCTAAGCCTGTCAGTGTTTAGGAAGCATTTGGATGATGCCCTCAGTAACATCCTGTAACTTTTAGTTAGCCCCAAAGCGGTTGGGCAAAAAAAGGACTGGCAAGGCAGTGCTGGGCTGCCCAAGTGATGCCAACAGCCCGGTGGGAGCAGGAGAGCCCTGGCAGGCAGCAAGGGGCAGAGGCGTGCTACGCTTCCCACAGCTGTGCAGTCAGATGGGAACCTCTCTGCCTCTGCTATGTTTGGGTGGGAGAAGAAGAGAGGAACAAGATTTGGGAGATGCTGGTAAGTGATAAAATACAAAGCAGTGCTTTTTTTTTTATGTTGTAAATGAATCACTTTCTGCCGTTCCCTTTGTCAAAGCTCTTAATCCAGCCTGTAAATAGAGACTTTCCCTTCGGAGTGAATGTTTAGATATAAGACTTAGAGCTAATCTGAAGTAATGGGATCAGAAAATAGAAGATATATATCAAAGAGAATGCAGCATACACTCATGCTAGCAAGTGTGCTCCTGCAGCCCTCCCACCTGCAGCACTGGGGCTGCCTGCCTTTGGGCACACAGCATTCCTGTGACATTCGTGACAAACTTTGTACCTTCCTTGTTATGCTACCCAGACCCCTGCACTTGAAATCGTCAAAAAGATGACAGATTCTCAACACCATGCAGTACCCCTCTGTAAGCATAGCCAGAGCAAGGCGTTGTTCTTCCTGGCTCTGGAAATACTCCAACTCATATTTAATTTCCACAGGAAGAAATTCTGAAGCTTCACATACTTGTGCTGATTCCAAAGAGCTCTCTGACCCGGGCAGTGGATTCTGAAATCCCGTTTTCTGCTTTCTGGAAATCTTCACTACCTGCATGGGAGGTCTATATCAAGTAAGAAATTAAAGGAGAACTGGAATTTCTATTGTGGTTCTTAAGGATTAACATAAAAATATACTGAAAATATAAATGAAAAACAAATGCATACATTTTTATTTTAAATCCATAAATAACTGAGCCACTTTCACTGCACTTGGTAATTAAAACATTCTGATGCCATTTGATTGTATTTTCCAGAGCAGCTTTTCATCAGATTATCTCTTTCAATGGGTGCCACTACTGACCTGAGATATTTTGGAAGATATTTGAAGTGATACAAAGAGATAAAACTCAAACCAGTACCACTGAGGTCATTTGGGAAAGGCGCTCAGACCAGCGAGTTCTGAAAGCTAAGGAGACCTCCTTCACTTCTTGCATTAATCTGGTGTAAACCATGTGGAGAGTCACACACCAATAATTAGACCCAAGGAAAAAATACTTCAGATTTCTCAGCTGATGCCCAGATGCGTTTTGCACAGCAGCAGAGGTAGTGACTGATCCTTGTGGCCACTGCTGGCCTGGACAGGTCCCTGTCCCCATCGGGAGCTCTGTGCCAGCAGCAGGCAGGAACATGGCAGCACCAACACAGCTTCCTGATGGGCAATAAAGGGCTCAGGGCAGGCAGGGGCATGTCCACAGGTCCAAGCCTGCATTGGCAGCAATTGCAGCTGTCTGAATGGCATAAACAAGGGACATGCAGCCATGTCGAGACTCCTAAAAATAGTCTTTATCGCTGTCATGCACTCTTCTCAGCAGTCTGGTGAATCTTTCTGTACTGGTCCTAAATTCTGTTTTCTTCCCAAAGTCTGTATCTGTCAAAGCCAGAGATCACATTGCGAACATTTAAAATGGTTGTCAGTATTAATGTGTTTACTTCTGAACAGCAGAGAATTGTGAAAAGTTTGCTTTGAATTTGTTCTTATCTTACCTCTTTAAATACCAGTAAAGGTGACATTACTTGTGTGGTCACACTGAAAGTACAACTCGTTCTATTTTGTTCTCTGCTTTACACACTTGAACATCTCCAACTTCAAACATCAAGCCATAATATTTAGAACACTTGGAATAAGCACTTCCTTTGACTTCAGCATCAATATGAGCGTTACTGGAAGATATGCCCTTCACAGCCCATTTCAACATGATACCGAAAGGCTTTCATTCCACTTGCATTAAATCTCAACTAAGTTGCCTAATAAACTGTAATACTGGGAACTGCTTGGCACCACCACCTCTGTTACCGAAGCTCAACAAAGAAGCAGTGGTGAGAGGTCAGCCCTGGGCCAGGGGCCTGCAGCACAACCTCTTCTCTGCCAGTGTGTGTCTCCAGGCTCCTGGGGCAGTGTGGTGACCCAGGGCTCTGCAGCTGCATCGCTGCTTGTGAAACGGCCCTGGGGGAAGTCTGTGCTGGTCCTTCCAGTGTAAAGGAGGTGTTATGATCATTGGTACTGCAATGGCATCAGTGCCTCCAGAAGGATCTTTGGAGCTCCCTGAAAGAGAAGTGGCATGCACAACAAGAGATGCATGCATTTCATAGATGGATAGATAGAAGGTTAGTGTTCCTCCACAGGTTATTTTTTTTTTTACCTAGCAGGAAATTCTTTATGATTTACTGGTTTTCTTTAGGATAAACTCTTTAAAATAGTGTCCCCGCTTCCCCCCTCCCCCCCCCCCCCAAAAAAAAAAAATAAAATAAATAAACCACCACTGAACACCTGTTTAAAGTGAAGGCAATGGAGAACTGTTTCTGTTTTATCAAAAGTATTTGTTGGTACAGAGCAGATAACTGTGTAACTGCATAATAAGGTGGAAAGAGGATGCTATTAAAGGATCAAATACATAAACTAATTAGAAAGGACGTGTACATCCACATATAGAGAACCTGGCAGTGAGAAAATGACAGAGATCCAGCACTACAGTGAATTATAAATGTCAAATTACAAGGATGCATGTAAAAAAAGCTTGTAACTGTTAGGAACTAGATTCTGTATTCATGTGAAAGCTGTTGCCTTTATCATCTTCTTAAATCCCTCTAAGGTGTTCTGTCATTCACTGTCAAATTTTCTACATAAGATAATAAGATGTATGTCACACAAGTGTCCAAAACTGATTCTCTGCCACTGCCAGGACACACACACACACACACATACACACACACATATATATATATATATATTTTTTAAGCAACAAGAATATTAAGCAGGAGTCTACTTAAGTATTTTCAGTCAATTACAGAAGGATTTTTCCCCTCATATGTGATAAAATCTTGCACAAGATGCCCAAAATGTAAGTTAAAAGGGAACTAGCAATGTTTGTTCAGATTTGGCTGTGGATTCAATTTCAATGAGAACATTTCACTCTTTATTAAATGAGACTTTGGGTTTTACATGAGGTTGGTTATTGCTTCCAAAAACTGATAGACACCAATTGCAATATGCAAGCATGCAAACAGTTCTGTCATGGAAGTGTGCTGAAAAACAGCCACAAGCAGGCCCAGTCAATGTGTCCAGCAGCAGGTGGATCATGATCCCCTCGCTGGGTGAAGCCAAGCCAACAAGAAGGGCTGGGAAGAGGCACAGGCTGTGACACCCTACTCCCCAGCACACTGGAGCTGGATCCTGCCCTGCTCTCAGGCTCTGGTCATATCAGCCTCCAGAGAACCTGTGTCTAGTGCTCCCGGGCTGTTGTTCATATTGGTTTGGTCTCAGCTGAGCTATTTCTAACAACGAAGAACATATTGGAGAGAGTTACAATTTGCTGTAATCATATTTTTCCAGTTTTTCTCTGTGATAATTACTCCCATAAATATCGTTGCTTCACCTCAGCTCAGCAGAGTGCTCTCTGTCTCTGTGCTCAGTCCCAGCCTCCCAGGCCCCGGCTGTGGTGGAAGGATGATGGCAGTGTTTGTTATTGCCGTGACCACCCGAGCTGAGGGTCTGTCCATTTCTGGCTTAGTTTCTCTGCTGTATTAGCTGATCAAAAATTGCCATCAGAAATGAAAACTGGCAAAGAAAATGTGTCAAATTGTGCAAATGTTTAAATAACGTATAATAATAATACAGCTTTGACTTTGTCGTCAGCCAGGCAAAGACTTGAGAATCAGGAGTCAGGGTACAGCTTTGCAGTTAATGTGTCTGACTTTACTGCTGGCCACTGGCTGCAGCTTAATTTAAAAAATCTATAAGACCGATGGCTATTTTTAACTATCAGCGTAAGAGCTCAAATGAATTTGCGCTTCAGGGTGGCGGGCACAGGGAGAAGGAGGCACCTGGTCTGCCAGTGCTCAGGGCAGGCAGGTGTGCTGGGAAGAAGAAGAGGTGAGGACAGGAGTGTTACTGTCCCTCTTCTAAAATTAGGGAAATGCAGCAGAAGGTTTAGGGACTTGCCAAAGTTACTTCTGTAGCCCAAACCCAGGCAGACCTGGGTTTAAACCCAAACCTCCAGATTTCTGATGTCCCTCGTGACTCCAAGGCCATCCTTCCTCTCCAGAAGATGATCTATAGATGTATAAATGCACATTGATGTAAAGCCAAGTTACAAACCACAGGGCTTTCAGAACTCATGTCCCTGACAGATTGCAGGAGAGCTTGAAGTCAGGAGAACTGTGGTTTGTCTGACCTTATGCTAATCCTTTCCCCTGCTTGTGTCTTGGTCAAGCTGCAAAAGGATGGAATATAATGAACCCCTTTGAAACCCATATTTTCTGGGTGTTGGGCATGACCCAGTTTTCGTAAGTTGCTAGGATATTGGGATAATCAGGGAAATGAAGATTCTATCTTATGAGACAAGACTAAAAAGCTTGATTTGAACAAAGGAAATGATGAGGAGGAATATTAGTACACTGTGAGGGGAGTAAATATCAGAACTAATTAAGTTCAAGGACAAAATTGGCATCTGAACAAATGGATATAAACGGGTCCCTTAATAAATGTAGCTGGAAATCTTAAGAAGCTGAGTTATGAGATTCTGAAACAGCCTTCCAAGGGGAATAGTAGGACCAGGACAGCAAGTGCTATTTAAATGGATCCTGATCATTCTGTGAAGTGGGCATCATGCTTGGGAAACCAGGATTAGCGTCTTGGGCCAGTGTTTCTAAGTAACATCCAGAACTTCACCAAGATGGGACGCCATGGTGATGTTCTGGGAAAGAGAATTAGCCAGCCACGATGTGTATCAAATTATGCCACATACGTTTTGGTTTTTAGGTTCCTCTGTTGAGAGAACCGCTTCAGCTCCCTGATTCTCCCTCTAACCTAGCACCTGAGACCCCCAGCATTTCCAGGTAACTCTTACCTGCTCCCACGTGACACCGTAGGGCTAAAGACAAAGCAGCTCGAGGCAGTGCTGCACCTGGAGCCGAGTGCTCGCGGTGCAGCCAGGCACCCGCGCTGCTTCCCATTCCCGCTGCTGGAGATTTGCCTGCCTCCCACCGCCAGGCCGGGCGGGGACGTAGGCGCGCGGCGTACCCGTTCAGCCGGACCCGGCCCGGCCCGGTGTGGCGGCGCACGGCCAGCAGGGGGCTCCGCCGCTCCGCGCCGTGCGGACGGGCTG
>JACDJE010000527.1:279426-445567 GCA_016647715.1 Pavo muticus
TGCGGCCGCGGGGACCCGGCTCGGCCCGGCTCCGGGAGCGCGGCCGGCGCGGCCCGACGGCCCCCGCCCCCAGGCGAGCGTTCTGCTGCAGATCCGCGAGGTCGGCCGATGGCACCCGGAGCGCTTGCACCCCGCCCCTGCCCCTGGGCGCGCTAGGCCGGGAGGGGCGAGGCCGCCGTGACCCCAGGGCGATGCGGGCAGGGCGAGGCGGCGGCGGCGGAGAGACAAAAGGCCGCCGCCTGTCAGGCTCTGCGGCAGCGCGGGGGCTGCCCTATCCCCCGGCAGGCTGCGGCAGGGCCGGGGTCTGCCCGCGACGGCCCAAGAGGCAGCCCGTCGGGTTCGGAGCCACAGTGGCGGCCCTGGGTGCCCAGGGCGGAGGGGCGCGGGCGGAGTGGCCGATGTAGGGGCTGCAAAGCCCGTGTGAGCGGTGTTACCCCGGGTAGCAAGCGGAATGGGGGGAAGAAAGGAAGTCGTTAAACATCTCTGTTCACTTACTGGGGGAAGAAGAGGGAGCTGTGATTTTTTTTTGTTTATTTTGGATCTGAAGCTCCTGAATCCTAAGCAACAATAATTAGATCGTTTAAACGTTGTTTGTTTGTGGGTTGTTTTTTGTTTTTTTTGGTTTTTTTTTTTGTTTGTTTGTTTGTTTTTGCTACGGTAGAGCATTTTGTGCATTACTGTGTAAGGGATGGCAAATCGTTCTGGGTAGTAGCACTGCTGAAAGTTGCCGCTGTCCCCTTTGGGCTGGTGGGGGTCTGCTGCAGAGTGCCCCTTCACAGCCTTGGCCCCTGGCTTCCCCGGAGCTGGAGGGACAAACTCTCGAGCTGCATCTGGTGGGAAAGTTGCCTGCCTGGAGGTGGTAGGGCGGGGTCCCGGGTGCTGGCACCAGCTCGGCCCTGCTTGGTGCTCGGATCTTGCCTTGTTCCTAAGGTGAACGGGGGAAAGGGCAGGCCTTGACTGGGAAGCTTCCCATACTCATAAGGGGAAAAGGAGAGCAAGAAAACAAGGTGTCTTCAGAGTGGCACCTTGCCTTTTCTGTCTTCATCTCTCCCGGCCGGGGTTGGAAGAGGGGCTGCAGGGCAGCCGAGCAGCGCTCCGTACCACCCCGTGCCCCTGTTGGAGGAGTACATCCAAGCCTCGCGGGGAGAAATCGATCCCAAGAGAAGTCGGACCTGTTCTGGGAAGGGGGTCTGGGGCACGGGTCCTGGCAGTCCCTTCCTGCCGCACGCAGCTCGGCGAGGACTTGACCTGCAGAGGGCAATAGTTGGACGCGAATGCTGACAAAAGGCAGCGAAGCTCCAGGCTCGGCTCCGTGGCCGGGACCCAAGAACGCTGTGTAGGTAGGCAGCGGCGCTTAATTAATGTATATTGAAACAAAAGAATGGGTAAATTGTTTGATTTGTCTTTAGGCTACGTTTTCAAGGCTAATCTAATTCATAACCGTTAGATTTATTCTAAAGAGATTAATACTAACTTCCAGGAGAGGCATGCGGTTAACTCCAGAATAACCCTAAACACTAATTGTTTTCTGCTACATTTGCATCAGCCGTTTGGATTTGTATCAGCGCCGTTATCGCTCTCTACTAATCATCTGGGCGAGGTGGCAACGGACGGGAGCTTCCCCGACTTGCGGTGCTCGGCAGGACGCGGCCGAGAGGGACTCAGCAGCCCGGCGCCTCGTGCGTGCCCATTGTCTGCACCGCGGGGCCGGGCCGCCGCCGTTCAGCACCGGGCGGGCGGACAGCGCCCGGCGCGGGGCTGGGGGCGGGGGCTGGGGCTGGGGGCGTCCCCCGACAGCGCGTCCCCCCTCGGTAGGGGAGCTGTTAGGGAGCGGAAAGGCGCACCCCGACGGGCGTACTTTGTCTTCCCGTCTGCCTGTGCAGACGCGACAGCCGTAGACGTCTGCGGCTCGTGTGCATATACTGCTTTAATAATTACATATACATCTCTATAACCTCATTATTCAGGAAAGACTAGAAAACGCGAGCAAATCGGAGTGTTGACAGCAGGGGTGATTGCAGGTCTGGATGCACACTCCGTCTCTTCCCAACTCGCCGCCCCCTTCTCTCTCCCCCTCCCCCCCCAGTCATATTTATCTGAGATTATGTCAAATTTCAGTGATCGGAAATGTCTTGCCCAAAAGCAATTCCCTCTGGAAAAAGTCAAAAGGGTTCCTGGCATTAAAAAGACCTTGCGTCATTCCTGATGAAATTAGCAGCACCGCATGTTTAGGGACTGCTATGGATGCACTTTGGTCACAGTGAGGAGGCAGGGATTTGGGGTTTAAGCCCCCGTCTGGGCAGGAGCCGTCTGCTTTCACTGGCTGCGAACCCCGGGACCAGCACTTGAAAGCATCTCAGACCCGCAGTCCATTTTTTACTTGTCTTTAAGTGCATGCGATGGGAATTGCTAACCTCGGCTAAGGAAATTTCATTTCCCCCATCCTGCTAAACGGTTCTGGTCGACATATGTTTGTTATCAGAGAGAAGTGCTATGAACACAGAGCCATTTTCTTAGCAGCTCTTTGACTCTGCGTTACCATAGTCCCACACGGCATTGGTCCTTTCCCGTTGGGAAGTCATGAATAAGAGACTATGAGGCTTGAACGTCAGATCTTCCTCAATTAATCCACCATTAGCATGTTTGGGATCCTCTACTGGATGGTTAACAGCAGCTTTGGTAACTGTATGCTGTCCATACCCAATTATGCTCTGCTAAAAATGAACTCTGCAGAACAACCTTCCTGAGCTGTCAGTGTCTCCCGTTTTCCTATTTTAACGCTTGTGTGTAGTGGCAGGCGACAGATGGTGTAGATCAGATCGATTTGATTGCATTAGGCGATTTTTTTTCCCTCCTCTCCCCCCCGACTCCTTTTCTGGAAGCCCACATTCAGCTGAGAGGCGACCGCCGGGGACACGGGAAGCGAGAGCAGCCGCCGAGGTGCGAATGCAGCGAGCCGCGGCCGTGGAGGCGCCGGGTCCTGCCCGGGTGGATCCGTGCTAATCCGGCGCCGGGAGGGAGCAGCTTCTGCCGCCCGGAGCCCGTCCCCAGCGCACGTCAGATGACTCCCTGGTTTTACACACGGTTGAAGTTCTGCTCGAAACCTGGATTTAAAGGGTAAGCGCTTCACTAGAGGTGGATTTCTGGTGGTTACTCTGGTAGGTGGCGAATAGAGCAAGCTCCCGGCGATTTTAAAAAGAGCTGCCTTTAAGACAGGATTAATGTTTTCTTCCTTCCTTTATTCTTTCTTTCTTTTTTTTTTTTTTTTCACGCTCCCCCGTACCCCACCCCTTACCNCCGAAAAAAAAAAATCAGGACCATTTCTTGCGTGGGGAGACATCGCGGCTCTCTGTTGATGGATGGGATCGATATTCCCCCCTCTGAAATTCGCTTTGCGTGGCAAACCCGAGCTCCACTCCTGGCAGCTTAATTGTTTAATTCCCCCCATCCGCTCCCCTTCCTCCAGTCCCCCGCTCCCTGGGCACGGCAGGGGCGGTGGCGGTGCCCCCGGGGCCCTTCTCTCGGGCTCCGGGCTCTGGCGGCGGGGAGCGGGCGGCCACGCCGATAAACATGGCTATCGGGAGCCGCCGAACAAAGGTATTTAACGCGCGGCGCGCCGCCACGGGCACTGCCCGCATGCGGCGGGGCGAGGTGGGCAGCGCGCCGGGGTGCCCCTCCGCGTGCTGAGCGTGCCCGGAGCGGGCGTGTCCGCGTGTCCGCGTGTGCGTGCGCCGGGCAGCGCTGGGCGGTGGCGGAGCCCGGCGGGGCGAGGAGCTGTCCGGGCGGCGGGTGCTGAAGGCCCGCGGGCGGTGGGTGCGGCGCTGGGCAGGGGAGCGGGGAAGTTTCGGTGCCGTGTTCGCGGGGGATGTTTACAGGAAAGGGAAGGGCGGCGTAGGATGGACAGAACTAGGGTAAGGCTGGAGCCGCGCGGGGCTTCTTTTCCGAGAGGACCGCGTTCTTTATTTATTTTTTTTCTTTCAAAAAAACCGTAAAGTTTGGATTTCTGCCTAATTCTTGATGCATATGTGGAGCGCCTCCAGATTTCGGAGAATACCAGCCTAGGTGGATCATTGTAGAGCGATTTTGCCACGACTCGGTGTATTTTACTTTTTCAAACGGCTTTTGTTCAAGTTAAAGAAAACCCGCCGAATCGGTTCTTTTAGTTCTGCCGCTAGGAATGGGGCCACAGCCTTCAGTTGCACAGCGGGGAAAATTGCAGTGTTTGTTATTTACTTTCTAGGTGCCATTTCAAACGTAACTTCAAAGCCTGCTGTGTTAGAGAAATATAGGAAAGTGCGCCTAAAATGAGATTAAAATAGAGGAGAGGGAGCTGAATTTTTTGTTATTATTTATTTAAGGCATTTTGGCTATCAAGGTATTCTTGTTTCTCTTTGTTTTTCTCCTTTCTTTCAAATTCACACCAACAAATGCTGTCCTCTCGTCGCTTTTCGGAGGGACTATAGCGCTATTGTGGGCAGGGAAGCTAAGAGCTCGTGTTGAGGAAGGAACGTGGAGTACAAGGCAGAACCGGGTGGCAGTTCCATTCGGAACCCAAAGAACAGCCGGGCGGACGCGGGGCGCTGCGCTTTGAGAGCTGTGCGATGAGAGCTGTGCGCGCCGCGCGGTGCCTGGGGGGCGCGGGTCCCCCCGTTAGCGCGGCTCTGAGCGCGCACCGCCAGCTCCCGTCCCCCTCCCGTCACTCACGCCGAAACCGTCCCTAGAGCAGGGAGCTGGGCTGAGATCAGACGGAGAAGTTCCTCACCGCCAGGCGAAGCGTGCCGTGCCGTGACGTTGCAGAGATCCTTTCTATTTAGTTGGAGAACAATAAACGTTTATTATCGCCGCTGCAGATCACCAGACAAAGCTTCCCCCTCCCGCCTCCCCCACGTACGAGCGCTGCTGCTACGGGAGTTGCTCCGGGGGGGGGGGGAAAAAGCCGCGGGCGCGGTTCGGACAGAACTTTCCCCGTTCGGGTTTCTCTCCCGGTTCGTCCTTCGCAGGTGGGCGCGGGGGCGGCCCCGCTCGGGGCTGCGCGGGCACAGCGGGGCCGGGCCCGGGCCCGGGCCCGGAGCGCTCTTGGAGCGGTGCTGGCGGCGGTGGGAGGCCCGGGGAGCAGCGTCTCTGCCGAGCTCGGAGCCTCCGCTTTTTCTTTGATTTTTCTCTCTCTTCACCGCTTTGCTTTCCGCCCTGCCTGCTCTCGGCAGCCCACCGAGAGCCAAGACTTGTAAAATGCGTTTCCAAAGCCCAGATGAAAAGTCTCTCAGGCGTGGCTGCTGCTTTATCGAAGCTCTTCCAAGCCCACCTATGCAAACAGATCTGTAATATTTGTGTGCTTAACAGTGCGTCTCTTCTACAGGAATCTGTTGCCGTGTGTGACATCTCTTGCGAGCTCCCAGAGAGAACTGATGGAGCGTACAGCTAGGGAATAGGATGCTGGAGAAGCTCAGGGGCAGACGCCAAGCAATCACCAGGTAAACTCAGCCTTACTTTGATTTATGTCCCCCCGCGCTGCCTGCAAGCCTTCGCCCCCAGCGAGGCGGGGAGCAGAGGGAGCTACGCGTGTGCTCACCACCCCGTCCTCTCCTTTGCCTCCGCAGGACGGGGAGGAACGGCGCTCGTTGGATATGGGACGAGATCTCGCAGCCCTTGTGGATTCTCCTTCTTCTAGAGGGGAATTATAGTTATGGATTTATTGTCCCGGTGCAGCACTTCCACCAGCGGCAGCAGCAGCAGCAGCAGCTTTCTGACTCTCTTCGGTGACGGGTATTCTTGGGTGGATAATACGGATTACGTTGTTATTGCTTAAGAATACGCGTAGTCGAGGAGAGTACCGGCGGCGGGCAGGCAGGCAGGCAGCGCGACCGCCCCCAGCCCTCCAGCTGGCTCCTACAGCCTCTAGTTGCCAAGGTAGCACCTTTTCCATCTTTTCCTTCGCTTCGCAGTGTGTCGCTCTGTCTGTGTCTCTACCCGGGCGGGGGTGGCTCGGCCGGCCCGTCCCTGCGGAGGGGCTGCCCTCTGGGTGCGCGTGTGCGTGGAGCGGGCACGGGGTTAGGGCAAGGTGCGGGGCCGGGGCTACGGGAGGGGTCTGCGGGGCTGAGGCCGGTTCTACCCCGCCCGGGATCGCTCGGCCCCCAGCCCACGGCCCTTTGCCCCTCTCTGTCGGGGGGAGTGGGGAGGGAATGGGGGACTCGAGCCCGTCGGCCCCGTCTGCAGCGGGGTCCCACCCTCGGGATGCGGGGTGCCCGAGGGGCAGCGGCTCCGCCCGCAGCCGGCGGTGTCCGGGCCCGGGATGCTGCCCCCTCCCGTGCCGGGCTCCGAGGGGCGGCCCCGTGCCCGCAGCGGCCGGGCAGGCTGGGAGCCGGCAAGCAGCGGGCTGGTGAGGCGGGGGCACCCCGCACCCTGCCCCTGTGCCTCGGCTGCAGAGGGCACCAGCCGCCCGGCAAGGACGCTTTACGGCAGTCAGTTGTGGCTGATCACTTCCAGGGGGTGAGAGCAGCCTTGCCCCAGAGTAACGGCCTTGTGAGGGCAGAATTTGGCTACTCACTCATGAGCCCCTGAGGCCCTGGGCTATAACACATGGCCACAACCAGGGCTGAGGGGTTGGTTCCCCACTGGGGTTCAGGCCATGGCTTCTTGGTCCCCACTGAAAGGCTCAGGGCTCCCCAGAGGTACTTGCAGGTGAGAGACATGACCAAGAGGCTGTTCATTCCCATTCCCATTCCAGCCGTGCCTCATTTATTTAATGCAGGATGGATATTTCTATCCCTCTTGCCAACCTGAGCAGCAGGGCATGGGCTCTGGTTAAAAGCCCAGCCAGCCCTTTGGATTCTGTGCTTAGGAAAACCCAAGCATAGCATTTTCCCCCACTTCTGTACCCTCACGTTTGCTAAATACAGAGTAGGAGTGATGGCTCCTGCCTTTCAGGCAGAGACTTCTCTGCACACCTTGTGATCCCAGGTCTTGTTGCCACATAATGGCAAGTGGATTCCAGGCTTAAATGAATTAGATCAGAAGCCATTTTAAGGCAGGACCGAGGTCACTGTGATGAGCTAGCCTTTTTGAATGGCTTCTTCCCTAGGCTCAGCGTGGAAGAGAGTGAGAGTGATTTTTAATGTGGGCAAACTAGATGTGGGGGGGATTGCTCTGTTGTGAGTGTAAGGCAGTCATGGAGAATGTCTTCCTCTGTCTCTTGCTTAGCAATTGAAAGGCCATCTATGTTGCTTAATTATTTTAAGCAACTGCCAAAGGATTCTTACTCTGCTGCCTTCAGTAGCGACTGGAGCTCTCATTGTTACGCAGACGTGGATCTGTTATTCTTTAGACACATCTTTGATGCTAGCACTCTGATCCTCCTGTTTCTCTAATACTACTTGAAAGCAGATTTTTTTTCTTGTAGTTTAGTATGTTCTACAGCCTCAGAAATAATGTTAAATTATGCTTTAAAGACACGATCAGCTGCTAAATCATAGTTCAGTGCTGTAACGCATCCACATTCACAAGTGCTGCAGGAACAGCAATGGAAACACTATTTTAAACATCCAGGTTTGTATTACAAACCTTCCTCTGATCTGAGCTTTCGGTTGACATTTTCCCTTGAGTCATGACTTAGAGTATTATCAGGAGTTCCCATTTCATCACATAAAGGCTGTGGTTTTGTTAGCTCTGTGCTCAGTTGAGTATCTTTTGCGGTATAGATTGGACTATTCCCCATAAACACAAGCTTAGTGAAATGTTTCTTTATACCTAGTTTTCCTGTCATTGCTCTCCATTTAGCACGATTAGCTGTTTTTGCTGAATAATGCCTTAATGACAGAGCCGATGCATTTTTAATGCATGCACTCTTTGTCATAGTCAAAATTAACATTTTGATTATTGTAGATTTCTTTTCTGTAAAATCTTTCAGTGGATTGTCATGTTATGGGCTTAAAGGAGGGTAGCTGTAAGGTCTGATTGCCACTGGATATGCTCACGATAATAATTATAAAATATAGTTTAATCGCTCAACAGCATGCGGGCTCTTAGAGTGATGTTTCCCAGTGTCTCGATCTCAGAATTGCTCTCCACAGGTTTGTTAGCAATCCTGGGTTCGCCATGCAGGGCTACCAAGGGGAAGGAGCACCGGGTTCTGAACACCATACCCCTGAGAGGAGGCTGCCTGTACTGTGGGCCTGAGCCCATGGATGCTCGGAGCTTCTGGTGGCTGCTCGGCCTGGGGACAGGTTGCTCACATTAAATATCTGGGGCCAGATCCTACCATTCAATGCCACAGCAAAGCCCGAGTCGACTTCACCGCGGGAAAGATTAGACTCCTGGTGAAAGGGATGTTTACAACCCTACACTCCTTATTTTTTTTTATTTTAGAAATCCAGAATCCCGTGTGCTAAAAAATGAGTCTAAAGGCTCCCTGCCTCTAATAGTCTAATGATACTTTATTAACAGCAAAATATATACTGGAAGTCTGTAGAGCAACATAATAAGAAATAGCTCTATAAATAAGGGTGTTTAATTGTACCAGTACGTGAGTTTTCCGAGATGACATTTTAGAATGAGGTTTGTGGCTGCACTGTGTGCTAACAGCTATTTTGGTGAGTGCATATTTAATTAATTTAGAATACTAAATACCTGTTCTAAAATTGTTTTTGTAATCTGCATCCTGGTAGAAAATTAAATAAAATGCCAGCCCCAAAATTATTACTTGAACTTAGCCTATTTGTGAAGGCCGCGGTACTCTGAAGCTGTACATCTCTGGGTCTCTGTGTGTGCTGTAGCGGCCCTGCAGGCTGCTCATGTTGGTAAGTCTCGGCTGTGCCAGGCCCCATGGCAGCAGCAAGGTGGGGAGCGGGGCAGCAGCCCTGCAGCCCCTGTGCTGTGCTGGCTGTGGGTGGCTTTGCCCACTCTGAGGTGGTCCCCACCGCCGTCGTCCCCAGCAGAGAGGGGCAAAGGGCCTTGGATGCAGGTCCCTGTGCAGGTGAGATGTGATCTTACTGGGTCTCTGTGTAGCAGGAAGCTCCTTGTAGCTAGACCCCAAATTGTGTGGTGAGGGCTTCCATTTGATTTCAGGTGCTCTTCCCACAAATACGTAAGCCTTACAGCCCTTATCTATCTCTCTTTCTGAGAGGAACATACATACACATGCATGCACCTCTGAAGGTAGGCAGCACATAGCACCCAGAGCCCCCCTTTTACAGATTCTGAGAGGCAAACCCCCACCCACCTCAGCAGGGGCTGCGAAGGTTCCATGTGCCTTTATGGCCGGTGCAAGGATTCCTCCTGCTGCCTGCTAAGTGCCGTAAAAGAATTGTATGCACTACTGCATGCAGATGCATGTGGTTCTGCAGGTGCCTTTCGTTGGGATGAGGTCTGCTCTCCCCACTTTCAAGGCTATGCCTGACTTTGAAGGGTGTGTAAGATTTCCTCCCATTGCAGGTCTTTGCCTTTTGCGTAAGGTTAGATGGTTCCTAGTGATAGTGGAGTTTTCTTGGAGAAATGGATAAAAAATAATTCCTGTATTTACACACAGATATACACACATTTTGCAGTTATAAAAAGAAGCTGTCTTTTCTTGCTCTCTTTACTCTTTATTTTTTTAATATCACACTAGAAGTAATCTGTATAACTGGAGTTTTATGCATTTTTTAATAGTTTCTTCACATACACAGAAGGTTTTTTCTTTTCTTCCTTTAAAAAATAAACTCTTTTTTTGGGAGGGGAAGGGGAGAATCTTTTATGGCACCTCACCATTTTTTGATGTAAAGGTAACATATATCATATAAAATATTTAAACATAATTTTTACCAGATCAGCTTCTGTCTCCCCAAACCTTTAGCTATGGAAACATTTCTGGGACATCTCTTGATGCTTGTACACTTTTTATTGCTATTATTTCATAACCAAATTGCACAAAAAATCAAAGGACCTGATTATCATGTACCTGCAGTTCACAGAGCTATTTATAAATGTTGGCACAATAATAACAATGACTCAAAAGGAATTTAAATGGCAGGCCAAAAATAAGACCTCTGAAAGTTAAAACGCAAGGTAGAGCTCAAGAGGTGATGGAAAGAGCCTGACATGGAAGGGCAGAGATGTTCCAAGGAAAGGCAAGGGCCTGGAGGTGATGGCTGGGAATGGCTGCAGAGCCTGTGGGTAGCCCGTGGGTGATGCACTGCAATGGGTGCGGGGTGGTGTTGTGGTTTAGGGTGGGTAGATGTGCTCCAGCAGTGAGAACCATGAGCACAGAATTATACAGGTGTTGTAGTATGGAAAAACCATATCTAGTTAAAAACAGCCAGTGGAAAAT
This sequence comes from Pavo muticus, assembly GCA_016647715.1. Lineage (NCBI taxonomy): Eukaryota > Metazoa > Chordata > Aves > Galliformes > Phasianidae > Pavo > Pavo muticus. The sequence goes on from JACDJE010000527.1 coordinate 289,727, forward strand.
TAGGTTAAATGTCCCAGAACCTAGAGGGGTTGAGTGGTGGTGGGAAAAATAAGAGCCCTGACTATACAGCTGAAAGGAGCAATGTGTCTGTGTGTCTATATATACGCACATACATATATACAAATACCTAGCCGAAGTTACCTAATCATGCTTGTACAGATAAATGAAATAAGCATACTGCCATTGAAATATTTCTCCAGAATCTCTCTGCAGAAGTCTGCAGGAATTTTGCCATTGATTTGTATGGGATCGGACTGCTACTAGTCTGCAAGAAAGCCACCAGGCAGCTTGGTGTGTGCAATCAAACCAAGGGGCCGTGCAGGGGGGCTGTGTAGCGTGGCTAGAGAGAAACAGCCCCTGTCAGGGAACCTGAAGCTGCTGTAGCATTGGAGATGATAGAAAGTAACAGCACAGTTAGCAGCCAGGAACCCCCTTGGCTGGGAGATGGAAAATGAGCTTCGTCAAGGCATCGCAGGTGGAGAGCCAGGGCCGGGGGCTTTCTGGCTTGTGCACTATTGTTCTGTGGGGTTGCTGTGGGTCTGATAATTCTCCAGTACTTGCTACTGTTAGGAAGAAAGAGGTAGGCCCAGTAGGCATATGTAAACTTCCCAGGTTACTCTCGTGGAGTATTTCAGAGACTCTGGTCAGACTTGACAGTTTGTCTACTTTCTCATTAATTGTCACTACAGTACTGCTCTGTATCAGTTCATCTGAATTTTATATAATGTACACCCATTTCACTTTATTATATGTTAGGCATGAAATGTTGGAACAATACAGCTGAATTATCTTTAATATTAAAAATTGCTGATTCATAACCTTGTTTGGAATATTAGCAGTTCTTTTGTGAAGACAGGACAATATCACTAAGTTTAATAATGTTCACAGGGCCGATCTATCTTTTACATCACTCAAAATCAATGACAAAGTGAACGCTGTGGGACTGATCTTCTCTAATTGGAGATTGAGGGACATTCTGAACTAGAACTATGCAGCACCTAATTGTGCAGCCTGTTACCAAAAAATAAATCTCACTGCATCTTACAGAGGCATTTACATAGATAAAGTAGATATCATGTAACTTCTTTTAGATTATCTGATAGTAATATCTTTGTAAGTATTCACATTCTCCTAACAAGTTGATAGAAAATTCAAAGGTGCACCACCATTGTTATTGCATTCCATAGGATTTATTTTATTTTTTAAATTAGGTTGGAAATAGTAAGAGCAGGAAGGCTTGGTGCACTGATGCATCAGTCCATCTGGGAACTAAACTTTCAACAATTACTCTCTAAGAGAGTATTTATGTCATTATTCCAATGGTTATTTTTCCAAATGTCCTGAGCTGTAGAGAAGAGCAGCAGAAACTTTCTCAACCCTCAGTTTAGGAAGTGATGATTTTTCCATTTTTACGAAAGAGTTGTACTTTCCTGCATGTTTCCCATGGGTCCGAGTTACATATAGGACAGTAAAATGATTACTTTTGAAGTTCCAGTAAAATCTTTTTCTTTTTGACTGTGTAGGTCACAGGGCCCTTTGTTGTGCTATGACATTATGATGCTTTTGTACATGTGATGACAAAAATGCATCTGTTTTCAGCCATTCACGGAGTCCCCAGTGAAACAGGACCTGTGAGTCCTGCTCTCAGAAGCCATGGACAAAGCCACTTTCCCTTTCCTCTCCATGTTCAGGTGCTTGTTTTTTGTGTATATGTAAATATATTCTTTCTAGTGCAGGACGTAGGGCTGGTGCAGACCCTTCATTAGAGCTGAAAATAGTGATGTTTAATTTTCATTTGTGGGAGCTGTGGTGAGTCAGTGCTGTTTGCTCAGCTCCAGCTCCCTGTTACAAAAGGAGGAAAACTCCAGCAATGGGAAGGAGCCCGAATGGGTTGATGCAAAATCTGAGTAATGAGAGACAAACAAAGCCCTGCACAAAATGCCTAAGAGGAGTTTTTACATTTTGACTCTTAGCAAATGCCGCTATATTTGGAGTATTCCACATTCACTGAATGTAAAACTTAAATACATGCCCTGTAGAGTGACTGGGAATAATAGCTCTGCTTTCTCTATTAAAATCTCTTTCCTACGATTAGCTCTGGAGCTAGCAGTAAGGTCGGTATTTCATTTCATAGAAGTCAGCTCATGCTGACAAGGGTTTGGCCTTCTTAGTGATGGGCCGTTTGCTGCTCAGAAGTGTGAGGAACAGCTTTCCGAAATATCGATAACTTGCCTTTGCTAGAGCTCGCCATCAAATTGAACTCATGGTATTGATGCGCTGCAGCCACAGGATGGGAGAAGGCTTGAGCCTGGCGCCATCCTCCAAGCTTTGCTTTTCCAGCTCTGCCATTAGTGTAAATCAGTGGCTTATAATGAAGTCAGATGAGATTTGTGCCCAGGCTACAGCCTGGTCTTGGGATATGAAAAAGAATAAAAAAATTAGGCTGAAAATGTTAATATTCTGCTTTAGCTTGGTTTCAGTTTGTTGTATATAAATGTGCTTATATGCACATGCACACATGTACAAAGCTGCATTTTATTTCTTTGGACATTTCCCATGGCCGCTTGGCTGCAGTGGTGCCTGGCAGTTAACGAGGACCTAAGAGTACAAGATCTCCTTCCTGGTGAGCTTTGATTGACATGTGCAGAGATTTCAGATAAAGGCTCTGGGATCCTGCTTCTCAGCCATAAAAGGAAAGCAGGCGAGCTTCATCCCCAGCTCAACCGTCTGCACAATGTACATCAATAACGAGACGGCATCTATTTATATATTGCTCGCAGGAAATAACTGGGTTCGCACACGGCTCGAGGAGGCACCACAGCTCCACCAGCTTCCACGGGGCTCTTGTTGGCACCCAGGTTGATGGCTTGGGCATGTGGGAGAGGAGACATGGCTGAGGCTTGCTGTGCTGTGAGAAGGGGCATAAGGAGAGTGGTCAGGGCCCAGCAGTGCCCCTCTGCTGACTGCTGGCCCAGCCTCTCCCACAGAGGGGAAGGCCTGCCGTGTTGTATGAGGAAAGGGAGAGTTCAAGAGAAAAAGGGGTAAGGTGCAGCCAGCTTAATGCCTGCTGTTGCCTTTTGGCTGTGTTGTTGTGGAAGGTTTTTGACAATCGTGCTTTCTCACCCAGAAAAATGGATCAGTGACAAAGTTCCATCCCACATCAGGCTGCTATGGCGCAGGGCAGAGGTACAGGGCTGAGCTGAAATACTAACACAGGCCCTTGGGGCAGGGGCCCACTGTCCCCAAGCTTAGCAGCGGTAAATGCACTCAAAAACCCCCAGTGAAGCTCAACCTAAACAGAGATTTTGCTGTGTCCTTTCTCACTCCTCTCCTCGCTGGCTCTTGTGTGCTTTGCCCATATGCTCTGAAGCTATTTTGCTTTCAGTTTTATGTCTGCTTTATGTAAATGAGTAAAATGAAGCTCCTCTGCTTGCTGCATTATAAATGGGGTGGAGGCTGGCAGCCCCCCTCCAGAGGCCTGCAGGTTGCACAGGGTGTGGGCATTTGGGTCAGGGGCTGCCTGGGGGCATGGCAGTGGTGCAGGGCAGGGGCAGCCCCAACCCCATGGACCACACACACACAGCTTGCAGGCCAGAGCAGCCCTGTGCTGCAGGAGCCCCTCAGCCCCTCTGGGGCCATTCTAAGAGGCATAGGTTTGCTCAGTGTATTCACTTCACCCTGTACAAATTGACTGCGCTCAGGTGCTTTTTCCAATTCCCTCCTGAAGGACCAGGCTAAATCCAGGCTGTCTCTCTGGGAGCACTGATATGTTTTGTCCCATTTCTTCCTGTCATAAGTCAAAACCGGTGTTGGTTTTAGTACTCTACTTTTTGGTTTACTGCCTTCTTTGTCTCTGCTTTCCCAGTCCCACACAGATTTTCACACCACCAAATTTTGTCCTGGAGTGCCTGTTCCCCAGCAGCTGAGTGCAATCCCACACACAGGATGATGACACAGGGCTCGGGCTGTGGCCACAGCCTGAGAAATGCCACAGGCACAGCAAGCAGCTTGAGGAAGACTTAGGGCTACGTGAGAGAGTGGAGAACACTCTGTGGGACAAAAAGAGAACCTGACCACAGCCTGCTGGGGAAGGTTTGGGTCAGAGACAAAGTGGTGGTAGGCTCTGAGGTATCACCCTCCCACCTGCACTGCTCTGAGGCCCTCGTGGGGCACGGGCCTCTCAGCTGATTCTAGTGGATCGTTGCTTTGTTAGAGTGGATCCTAATTGAGTCAGTGGTACTTAAGTAGAGAAATGGCTTCAGGAGTCCTAGCCTAGGACCTGCAGGGCATAGATGGCATCATACCAGCCAGGGCTCTGCCCTGCACTTGTTTGGGCTCGAGCTCTCTTTCACTGAGTTCATAGAATATGTGATTTTTTTTTTTTTTTTCAAAGGCATTCATTAAAACAGAGATAAATTACCTAAGGTTTGAATACTCTGATTCAATGATACACTATGAGAATTAGGTTTATTTTGTCTGGTCAAATGTTTGCTGAAAAGTGATAAAAAATGTCTCTGCCTTTCTAGAGCTGCTTATTTGATTTCAAAGGGAAGGTATAACCTTTCATTTCCTGCTGTGATTTTCATTAAACCTCTGCCTATTTTATTTGTCAGACTACATATAAATTTGCTACCACTTGTGTTTCCATATAAAGTACATATAGGATTGGTATGCAGTCTATAAGTCAAACCACTGTTTTTTGACATTCATTTTAATCCATAAAATTGCTAATTAAAGCTACTTCTCAATACCCAAAAACTAAGTTAACAGTAATTAATGTAGCCAGTCTGGAACCTTAGGAAACTCCTGCCAGCAAGTGTCTTTTGGTGCACACAAGAGGATGCAGTTTGATTGTTGGCACCAACAAACAGGTTGGGAATTGTAAACACGGTAATTAGCAGTAAGTTTCTGGATCTCAACTTGCCAGACTGGCGGTCTGATTCTTGGAGTAGCTGCCGCATGGGAGGAGGGAAAAACAAAGTAAGGGAATTAGAGCAACCTTGCATTGCTCCACCAACATATGCCACTGGACCAGTGTTTTTCTTGGCAAAGAGTTCTGACAAGCAGTTTAAAAGCTGCGTTGCAGCCCTACTGCAAACTGTGAACCTCACTGCAGGCATCAACCAAGCAACTGTCCCTGGCTCTTCTGCTGAAACTCCAAATGTTTCTCTGTGGAAAGAGACTGTCAAGTCTAAGGTTTCCCTATTCCATCTCCATGGTGGGGTGCAGTGTTTATAAGGTTATCAACAATAATGGGATTAAAAGTTAAAATCCAGCTTTTGCACTAATCCCAGAGTACTCTATTGTTGAGCTATCAAAGATTAAGGCTATAGTAACCTTATTAACCCTTGGTGTAGTGTAAGTTAAAAGGAAATGTCAGCCCTAATTCCACCATGAAATTAAATCTTCGCTTCCCTAAATGATGATTCAAACACAGCTTACTCCAGACAACATGTGCTATGAAAATAATGAACTCACATGAGTTTAAGAAATTCCACCTGAGAGACAGAGGGAGAAAGGGACAATAATACATGGGGTTAATTTTGTTTAAAATTAAAAAATAATGTTAATCCAACCAGCATGTGTTCAGGAGCTATGCAGCTAGAGCCAGCAGAACATGTGAAGAACAAAGTAGGGATCCAGCTGGTGCAAACCCCTGTGGTGCAATGAACACAGTTCTGTAATCTGCAGCAGCTCACATCTGGCCCTGGGCAGAGCAATTTGTTGTGCATTGGGCAGCAGCTGTGATGGCCTCCTTGTCCCCTTCTCTTGCTTGCTGGTGCTGTGTGGCCTCAGTTATTTCTGCCCAGTGCCATCGGCTGGGTACCCCAATACAAGAACTTGAACGTTTCTGCAGAGGTGCTTTGAGTACAAGGGATGAGGTGATGAAAACCAAAATACGACAGAAATAAAGTGAATGCTAATCCTTCTGGCAAAGTAGAGCCAGGTGCTGGTGTAACAGGTGCAGGTTTCTTGGCTAAGCTGATTTACGCTGCATCAAGGAAGTGCCCTCTCACCTGTGCTAAACATGGCCCCTGCTCCCTCCTGCCGAGCCCATAAGTAGAGCTGAGAGTCTGCTCTGTGGCTGGTCTTCCTTGTGCAGAGGGGAAGATGCTGATTGGCTGATCAAGCTCTGCTTAGATGTTGATGGGAAGTGGTCCAGTGTGTGTTTCCTTGTGGGGAGCAGAGAAGGGAAGTATGCCCTATTTTATTTATTTATTTATTTTTTTGATTGGGAGGGAAAGCACAATAGTGATAAATTGGGATGACTAAGAACTGCTCTTCTCTTTTTTCACCCTTACCTTGTTGAAGCGTTATAAAAATTAGATAACTCTAATGCTCACTTTGAGTCTCTAGAAGAAGGATAATTAAGAATTAAGGTGCTGCCTATAGTAAGTGAGCTCTCTAGAGGGTAGGAGCCATTGTGAGAGAAGAGATAGCTTTGGCAAGTTCATGCTTGCTCTATGGCATTTTCACCCCTGGGACAGTGCCAGCCCTGCAGAGTGCTGAGGCTGAGGGGTGGGCAGCATCTGCTTCCCCCAGTCCTCAGCAACCCCAGCGGTGCTGGGTTGTGGAGCTCAGGCTTGGCTTATTCTCTTTCTCACTGAATCGTGTTCTTTGTGTGGGCTGCCATGGCTCTAGTTCGCATTGGCTCAGGTGTGACTGTGGGGTCCTGAGGCACCTCCTTCTTCACTGCTCCCTCAGGTCTCACATGCAAGTTGAGTGGCTGGGGCTCTTCTGGCTTTTCTGCAGCTCTGCTGTGGTGTGGGAATTGACGCTTTGCCTGTAGGGCTGTTCAGAAATATTACTGGTGCTGGTATAATGCTTCCTTCTAGATAGCATCTCTTTTTCTGGACAATTTCCCAGTAAAATAGTAAATGGCAACTGCAGAGCAGTAAAAGCAGTGGCATACTTGTTTGACTGACGTTACAGAGCCTGCGGAGCAAATGCAATTAGACTTCTCAGTGTGCAGCAGCTTCCTTTCCTCATGTCCCCACCATGGAGGAGCCGCCCTAGGTTCAACTTGGCCTTAAGCTGCAGATCAGCTCCATAGAGGGGCTCTGTGTTCCTGAGCCCTCCTGTGCACCTCAGTGTCTTCTCAGGTCTCAGATCTGCCCTTCTCAATGGAACAAGGTCCTTGCCAGTGCACCTGTGACACCCAACTGTCAACAGGACACAAAGTGGTTTCTTTGGGCATGGGCAGCTGATGTGCTGCGAACCCTTTTATGGATGTTTTGCTTCAGAAAGAGGTGAGCAAAAAAAGGTGTAATAGCTCAGATTCCTCAGGAGGAGGCAATCGAGAGCAAATGGCCACCAAATGCTGAGGGCTGCAGGGGAGCGCTGAGGGTCACTCACCTGTTGAGGCTGACTGCTAGGGAACAGGCAGGGACCCATGCTCCTGCCCTCCTTCAGCTGCATCATTGGTTTTGCAGAGCTATTCTGTGTCTTGTAGACCTGCTGTGTGGATCTAGGACTGCTGGATGATACTGTGATTGCTGGAAATGGTATAGTCTGGGAAGACTGGAAAAGTTTCTTCCAGCCTAGATTGTTCTATGAGCCTCAGACAGAGGTAGTCATTATGCAGTACCCCTGAGCTGTGTGGAAGTGATGAGGTGTGGCCCTGGCTGGAAGCAAATGGTCCCACAGCTCTCTCAGGCCTGGTCTGCATTCGGGATCATTCTGTGCCTCAGCAGCTGTTGTGCTGCAGGCCCCATTCCCTGGTGCTGTGAGTGGGGAGCAGCAGAGCCAGGAGCAGGCACTACAGTGCTGGCATTCTGGCTGCCGCACTCTGGTCTGTGGTGCATGGGGAGTGCTGGCTGGATGGCTCTGTGGGCTGCAAAATGGACCTTAGCATGGACACAGTTAATGCCAGTATTAGGATATGGCTATGCCTGGCTAACCTGGAATATGGTGACCATGGCCTAAATCTCCTTTATACCTACATCCTTTGATATTTCTGCATATCTCTAGAAAATCAAATCACGTACTGATTTTTTTTTTTAACCTACTATTATTTCCTAAGGACAGCTTTGGGGAAAAGCGGTAAGAAAGCAGGTTCCCTCTTTTGACAATAACAAGCCAGAAGGCTGTTCGTGTGGCTGCCTGTCCCCACGTAATGAGGCAGAGCCCTGCTCCGTGGGCAGATATCCCACGTGCATTTTTGGGAGCTCTGCCTGGCTGTCCCTGTGGATGTGGGCTGCTCCTGCACAAGACACGTGAGCAGCAGTTCCTGTTTTTAATGTACCAGATCATAGCTTGCTCATCGTTCCAGCTCCTGGGCTGAAAAAAACTGTCAAAATGCAAATGCGGGAGCTGACTAAGAACCAGTGAGTACGCGATCTGGATGCTTCAAACTTGAGCACTGTGATTGATAAAGGATATAAAATGTGACTTCTTTTCAAGCTGAGGCACTCTGTCAGTCTTTTGCAATTCAAACAAATTTGTGTTAAGAATAACCACTGTGGTTTGCTGAAAATGTACGCCCATGCTTGAGGCAGTGCAGAGCACACAGTGTGGTGGCCCAGCTGTTGGGGCAGTGAAGGCCAAGCTCCCTGACAGTATGCGTCTGATGCAAGCAGAGAGGAGGTAAAAGCCAACCAATAGTTTTCAATGGTAAATGTTTATATTCATAACTTAGTGTTCTTCCAGAAATTTAATATCACCTTTAAATTTTGAGAGTGCAAAGTCATTGTGAAACATGAAAAGGCAGGCTCTTGGTTAGAGAACTTGTAGGTTGATCCCCTCTCTCACAGACCTCTCAATGTTTCTATTGATGGATTCCCTAATAGTGCTGGAAAATCTACTCCAAAGCTCTGGAAATCTGATTATTATTTCTAGAGGGCAGATCCATAGAAAGATATGAGCTTATATTCACTAAACCAAAGTTGTTTGTCATACAAAATAAATCCCTGTAGTTCAGTCCCTTCTCATACTCCCTCAGTGAGAAGCTGGAGGTACCAGATTGGCAAGTGGGTGGATAAAGGTGGAGGGAGATGGTCTGATGAGCCAAGAAATTAATGCTTCCCTCTGTCCCAAGCACCATTCTGTGCTTGCATGCGGGATGCAAGCCTCCAACACCTGAGTATTCTTGCCGAATGACATGGCACAAGATCAGGAAAAAAAAACTGTTTACTACAGCATAGTCTAGTTTTCAGAGTAAAACAGATTGCTGTACATTGGCTGTGAAATTCTCTAATGTTTAAGTAATGATTCTGGGAAACATATGACTGACAGCCTGAGCAAAGCACTGTCTGAGGTTATGTAAGTCCCTAAAAAGAAATCTAACCAACCCCAAATCCTAATTGTGTAGCAGATCTGAGTACTGCGAAGTCTAAGCATTGCCAGATTTGAAAGCCATGCTGCTGCCTTATGTAAATAGTCATGAATACTCCCAGAAGCAGCATCCCAATGAGCTCTTGTGCTCTCTGCGTGGATCGGCATGATGCAGTGGAGCTGCCCCTGTGGGCTGGTGATAGCCTGACCCGCTGGGCGTAGCTGGGGCTGTGGTTCTCAGGGACATCCCAGGCAGGGAAATGGAGCTGCTTCCAGCTCAGGTGCTCACGAAGAGGGAAAAGAGACACCTTCTCCCTGTGCTTCCTTGTGCAGGAGCAATTACAGCACATGTTTATGAATTCCATCCGGAGGCTGCAGCCCTTGCTATGAATCTCAAAATGTTTTAGATTTATTAGCGTTGTGCTGCTTCTGACACAAAGGATGTGAGGGACAAAGAGCAGCAGCTCCTGCGCTTAAAGGAGGCATATAAAACCCTGCCAGCACTGTCATCATTCCGTGTGCCTGCATGCTGTTAGCTGGGCGCCATTGCACCTGCGAGTGCACTGCTGGTGTTAACTCTGAGGTGTACAGTACTGCCTGGGGCAGAGGTGTGGGGGTGGTTAGAATGCAGCTTGGGCTCCTGTGGGAGCTCCTGTTGGCTCTTACTGCCTTGTCCCAGGTGTGACTTAAGACAGAAATTTGAACTGGTGGCATTAAGAATGCTTAGGAAGATGTTATCTAGTAAATATTCCATATATATGCTTATATATTCGATGTTCGAATAGGTATGTAAAGAGAAGGGATGGAGTACAGTCTGTGTGATAGAGTTTACCAAATAATTCTTAGGATTAATTTTGCAGAATTGCCAAAGAAAACATTTCCCACGTCTCGCAATCTTCTCAAACTGGCTGAAATGCACAGGAATGGTACCTTTGAATTTTGATCTGAAGCAAATTAAAAATCCCCTTTTTCTGGGGGGAGGAGGGGAGGAGCAGGAATTTGAATCAAGGTCCTGTGACATTTTTCAAACACTACTTGCCATATCACTGTTGTTGTGGCCTGTCCTGGGCTAGGTGAGGAACTGGTGCTAACTCCAGCACTGCCCACCTTACTTCTAGAGGGGGAAGCAGAAGAGAAGGGTAGGATGAGTGAGCAGGAGAAAGCAGTATGGAAGGAAGTGACTAGAAATAGCGGAGGAATGGAAGAGAGAGAAGAAAGCAGAAAAGAAAGAAATAGAGATAAGAAAATGAAAATGAGAGGGGGGGAAAAAGAAAAATGAAATAATGGATTAACGGGATGGAGCTCAATAGTTCTCAGTTCTCCCGCTCCTCAGGTGAGAGCACAGTGTGATTTAGAGCCCTCAACGCTATCGCAGAAGCTTTTCTCCTTTTAGTTCAGGGTGTGTGAGGAGCAGGCACCAGGTCCTGGTTGAATCTCCGCAGATCTACCACAAAACCATCACAAAAGATCAAGTAATGTCCTGTCTGGCCACATACTGAGCTGTAGGTCTTTGGGGGCTTTTTTTGTTGTTTTTTTTTCCCCTCCATTTAAAAGAAGAGCTATCGGATGTGTTCTGTTAATGTCAGAAAGAAAAAAGTTGTTATGATTTAGAGAAGCTAAGGGTTTAAAATTAAATATGCACTCAGTGCTTTCATCCAAAGATTTGGTGATAACCAGGTTACTGAAACAGTGCATTTTTTATCAAAGCCAAAAGGCTTTTCTTTTGAGGTGTTTATACAATATATCAGCTCTTATTGTGCCCTCTTACAATTACAGATGGGAATGATGAAAACAAGTTCCCAAGCAATTACTTGCTCCTGCTTTATGAAAAGCCAAAGCCTAAATCAACTTCAGTACAGAGTAAACTGATAGCATCCTTGTGAAAGAGCGGTCCAAAGAGTTCCACCCTACAACTGTAAATGAAAGCAAACCTCAGCCATGAATAAGTGTCTGTACAAAGGTTTAAGATGAGATGCGAAAATGTTTCACTCAGAATTTCAGCCTGTTGGGAGTGAGCTCTGGACCTGGGCTGGATGACAGTTAAGAGCACGTCTTCCATGTGCCTTGCGCTTGTCTTTTGGAGATGCCAAAATGCTGTCCTTGGATCATCTGAAACATCAGCTGCTCTCACAGAGGAGAGCTCTGATAAATGCTCTGATCCCATTTCCGCATCACTTTCCAACTCATCAAAGCAATTTAAAAATCAATATGTTATATTTAACAGGGAGGCCGTGCATTTCTCTCTGGGCAAGAATAACATATCAAGTCTGCTAAGGGAGAGTTAATGTTCCAGGTGCAGCCTTTGGTGCAGACCACAGAATATAAAGAATATTCCAGGAAGGCTGTAAAGGCAGGTGATGCAGTGATGGCTTCTGCGATGTTAACAATACAGCTGTGCTTATGAGCTGCTGTGTGAGCTGGAGCACAGTGTTTGGACCTGAGCAGTACTGTGTGGATGACAGGAGATCTACAGGCATCAGAAGTGCTGTGCTGAGCCCAACCAGCTCCTGCCATTCTAACACACAGTGAGACCAGGGCACAGCCTGGTGTAGCAATAACAACCTAAAGCAGCTGATGTTTGTGAAGGTTGCCAGACACCACAGTGGTCGGTATGGTATAGGGCTGCTGCTCTGTACAGGGCTGCAGGACCAAGCCTCTGAATGAGCTTGAGCCATTCCTGAATAAGCCTTCATCAGTTAGGGTGGCACCACTGCATTTTCTTCCTACTGAGCTGCAGGAAGACAAAGAGCATCTTTAGCCGCAATAGGTTAAAACAAATTGCTTTAAAGTCTGGCATGGTAGGAAGCTTAGGGAACCTGGGTGAGAGGTGAAGGAGTTAGGCAGAAAGAGGTGGAAATGAAGAGAAGCAAAAGCCCCATCAGCTGCAGACAGAAGAGGAATGATTCCTCTGTTTTTATCTGTTGGCTGAAGCATCACATTTGCAAATAGAAGACACAAATGTTCACAATGAACCTAGGAGATCATTCTTCTACATTTCATTACTTGTTTGTAGAACCATGCCATCTGTCCCAGGCACAGTGGGTTTATGTCTCCTGGTGAATGGGCAACCAGTGTCGTTATTCAAGTTCCTCCTTACTGCATGGTCTGCTGGAGGGTTGCCTATGGCCTTCAACTTCCAAAGATTTTAGTCTATCCAAAATACCTAGGACTCCAGCATCTCACACCTCCCCGTGTGTACTTTTTTTTTTTTTTCTCAGAGTATGAAGTGCAGGGGCTGCTCTGAAAGTAATGCCTCCAATTTTATGATGTTGGTGCTTTGGCAGTAGAGGCTGAAACTTCCCACCAGTATTCCATATATTTTGTTGTTGTGTGACAGATGGCAGCAGAGGGGCAGTCTGACAGAATGGTGTCTGACATAGAAGTGTGTACAGAGCAAAGATGTCATTTAATTCCTCCGTGCAGAAAATATGGCACCCACTGACATTCATCAACATTTGCTAAATGGTTATGGAGACCAAACAGTGGTTGTGAGCACAGTGTGGCGGTGGGTGGTGCATTTGAGCTGTAGTGACAGTGGTTTACCTCCACTGCTGCAGATTTTTATGAGCGTGGCGTGCAGGCTCTTGTTTATTACTGGCAAAAATGTACAGCTAATGGTGGTGACTGTGTTGAGAAATAGTGTTTTGTAGTTGAGAATTTGCTCTATCAAATAGTGTTAGTGTCCTTTTTGGAGCTGTATTGCTTTCCATGGAAATAGAAGGCATCACTATTGGTGTGATCTACATAGTTTGGCTGTATGTATAGGATTTCAGTAGCTTGGATTACTTTTATATATTTATAGTGAAAATAACAGCTGCTTAAAAACTGATTATCGATCATGGGAAGACAGTAGGTGTTTTTAATCTTCATAAACATAACTACAAATAGTAAGTAATATGAAGTATTTTATTGAAAGGCACTTTATGAAAAAACTTAATCCACTATTTGCAGAAACTGAATACATTTTGATTCAATTTGATGTGAAGGTTCACAGAAAGACATGGCGGGCCTCAGCTCTTGTATCTTGGTAACTGCATTGATGCTACTGAGACAAAATTAGATTCTTCCCAAACATGTGAAACATTGAAAGATTCTAAAGTAGGGATTTGGAGAGCTTTAAAATTCTGATTTCAGTTGGTAAACTATCTGCAGATGTTGTGATATGTTTGCACATACACACTCACAAATACATACAACGTGCTCTGAAAATTTAGGACTACTATCACGTGTGCCATACACATATATTTGATGTATGGCTGAGCATGCACGTAAAGTACATTTATGTAACTATATGTGTATGTACATACGTACATTGCCTTGTGCTATGCAAACCAAAGGTTGTGTTGGGCTATGCAATGTGTGGTGTTGCAGTGAATGTGGAACTTAGTGCCTGTCCCAGCCTTCCTGGCTGTTCCACTCAGGGTATGGCTCTGGCAGCCACTGGAGATGCAGAACTGCAGCAGGAGCTTCCTCTCTCTCTTCCTTTTTTGTGACCATGGGCTGCTCTGTGTGCTTCAGAGTAGTGCCGTGTCAGGTGTGAGCACCATGGGCTTGTGAGGCTGACGGGCTGAGGAGGAGAGGTAAAGGAAAGCTGCCCTCAGTAGTGGGTTTGTGCCTTTCATCAGTGCGGGGCTGAGTGGGGACCTGCTTCCCCCTGAGCAAAGGCAGCCACTGAGGCACAATGTGCTCCTGGGACTGATGGGATGGCCTTTGTCATTAACCTGCTCCTCTTGGACGGGCTCAAGATCTGAACAGGTCTGTTGAGTAAATGCCATCCCTTCAGAGGCAGCAACGAAACCACCAGGATGATGTCTTGGAAAAGCAAAATATTTTTGTTTGCTGGCAAGCGTTTGATTCATGTTCAGCCATGCTTACCCCTTTGGATGTCAAAGAAGAGGCTTTGCTAGTGCAGTGCTGCCCGCTTACCCCGATGACAAATGCCTCAGCGACAGAAGTCACCTTCTGCGCTCAGCCGAGCTTGACCACAGCTGTCCCAATGGCCGTGCTGCTGGGACTCTGGGGCCAGCTGCAGATGCATAGCTGTGGTGCCGTATTTCAAGTGATGATAAAACCTTGCTGGGTAAATCGGTGGAGAGTGGCTTGCTGGGAGCACGTCAGCCGGTCTATCATTGTGCAAAGGCAGCAGATGCAGTCACTGCTTGGATGAAATGGTTCATGACCCGCTGATGCCTCCCAAGGGATGGAGCCAGGGAACAAAGAGACGCTGGGACCTCCTTGGGTGGGAGCAATACTGTGGGAAGCAGCGGGGAAGGACAATGGGGAGAGTAAGGAAGGAAGCATGGACCAAGCAGAGGAGCCCATTTTGCTCTATGGCGGCCCTACAGCTGCCCTCAGGGTTGGGGGAAGAGCCCTTAGCACTGCACATTCCAGGAGGGAGCTGGCTCTTCAGGGAAAGGAAAGAGCAGGGTGGCAGCCAGCAGGGACATGGGCTACACACAGGGTTCTCACTGCACAGCCACATTGAAGCTGGTCACTGGCAAAGCAAGTGCTGGTGGAGTGCTGCCAGAGTATTCTAGTCCACGTGCAACTGGACCTGTGACCAGAGAGTGCTGTGTGAGGCACAGATAGGTTGGAGCTCCAGGACATGCAGGCAGATGCTCCTCAGGGTGTGTTGCAAGGAAAGATACCATGAGGCCAGGGGCAGAACCTGGCCTGGCCCTGGGCAAGCTCTCAGCTGGTTCAGGTTGGCCAGGTCAATGTTTTCCTGTGCTCTTCCCCTCTGGGCACCTGAGGTGCTGTGCTCATTTGCCCCCGCCGCGTGTTGGCATCAGATGAATCCAGTTCAGCTGCACTGCTGCGAAGGAGCAAAGAATTTCAGAAAGCAACTGCAAGATGCATATGTAACAAACAAAGATGCTGGTAACAAACTCTATTTATGGTGATGTTTTTCTGCAGCTAGAACTTGGAGATTTAAAACAACAACAACAACAAACCACACAACCACGCAAAGGTGTAAGATAAAGCAGCTTCTGTCTGAATGGGTTAAAGTGCCTGCATTAACACCTGCCCCTCCTTGATTCCCCACCTGCTGCTTTTCTAGTTTTCCCCTCTGCCCCTGCACAGCGTTGCAGCTGCTTGGATGTTCCCTGAGCAGAGCAGAAGGTCTGGGCAGTGAGAGCAGCCCTCTGCTTGAAGGGCTGTGTGCTGAGCCCTGGGCAGCTCACCATAGCTCTGTGTAGTCACGGTGCCCTTACTATCCTGTGACTCGCAGTGCCTGTTTTATTATTTACACTAACTCATGTTCTTGGTGTCCTCAGGGGATTTCACCCAGGTAAGCGCTGAGCTAGTTCGCTTCCCGTGAATCCATAAATGCAGACACTTAGGATGTAGTTTTTCTGCTGCTGCGGTCTCTGTATTATTCACTTTTGCAAGGTCCTTTTTAGAGAAGCTAATAAACCTGTCACGACAAGCCCATTGAATCTCATCAGGATGCTTCTTTCACTCCCAAGGTCCCTTTCATAAACAGCCCGCATGCTGGCACTATTCGTTAGGCGCACTCAGTCAGCTTTGTTCTTTAGCATTATTGTGTGGTCTTTTTTGTAGTACCTGAAGCTCATAAGACAACTTTTGGTTTGCCTCCCAATGGGGGAGAAGGCATCTATAATGTGTTTCATGTCTCACATCTCTGAAAAGGACTGGAGAACACAAGCACAGTAACTTGTGGGTTTTCTGTCTTAGAGAATTAGGATGTCTTTGCATTACTAAGCAGGAAAATACTGAGCAGTGCTTGATCAATAAGAGGCATTGCCAGAGGTCTGCTATAGTCTGCACCAGCCAGCGGTAAGTGTTGCTATAGGCTATGGAACTAGGAATATAAAATGTCGAGCGACAGTAATAATTCATGCATCCTGGGATGTATAAAACCAACAGTATGTCAATAGCTGTGGCACACTCTGCAGAAAATATGCAGAGTTTAGATGTTGCAAGAGCCTGTGTTTTCCTTTAAATCACACTTTCCTTGGTGAAATATAGAATTTCCCTATTTGTTAAAAGCATTTATTTCCAGCTTCGTGTCAGTAATTTTCTATTAAGATTCTAAGAGATATGCAGTTCGAAAGGGGCCTTGAGATCCAGAACCAAATACATGTATTTATTGAAGAAAAGCACATATGACTTCTAAAACAGGGTGCAATAGTATTTGAGATTCATGGACCATTTCAGCATTCATAAAAGCGTATATGGTTCTCATGTTGGCTTCATGAGAAACCAGGGACTGAACTGTGCAGCTGGGTTACCCAAGAGGTATTGGCGTTCCCTTAAAGGGAAGCTCATTGAGACCATTTGTAATTTACTTGGAAAGTGAAATATCTTGTGAAATGAGTGAGAACTTCTCCAGTATCCACCCTCCTAAAATACTTCAAGATAATTAATATTGCTCATCTCCTGTGAAAAGACCCCGAGGAGGGTGAATTATTGCCGCAGGGAGGCACAGCGGGCATCAGAATACTGTCTGCCTGACACTGGCCTCCTCTGTGCTGCTGCTGCCTGGGAACGAAGAAGTGATGAGTGCTGTTTTACCTGCTAAGGCTCCCACAAAAATTCTTCAGATGAAACTTTAATGAGAAAAGGGAGAAAAAAATGTTCCAGCAGACCCATTCTTCTGTGTGCTTTCATGCACCTCAGCCGCGTGTTGCCAGGCCTCTATTTCTCTAAATCTGCCTGGAATTAGGAAGGCGAAGCAGAGCAGTTGCTTGTCGCTCACGCTGATATGAATATGGGCCTTAACATACAGGTAATACTTCTGAAAGAATGTAAAATATTAACTAAAAAAAAAAAAAGAAAGAAGAGGAAAGGCATCACAAAGAAACCTACCATGCATTATTTAAGCCTTTCCCTGTGAGGCTGAGGGCTCCGATGCTCTTCCAGCAGCAGCATTCCCTCCACTACGGGGCTGTGGGTCCTGGCTCCCACTTGGCTGCTCTGGGTCCTTTTTGGAAGGTGTTGATTCAAACAGTAATTAAACATCTTAAATATCGTCTCTGTTTTTTGAAGACTTTAAAGTGATTTGATGGCAGTGGGCTTCATCTATACAAACAGGCACTAATAGATATTTCAGCACATCTTGCTGAAGCAGATGTTAAATACAAACAAAAAAATTAAGCATGCTGACTCCCTGAGATGTATGAAAGGGATGTCTTTGTTGTGAGCAGAGTGACTTGGCTCATTCTGCTCCTTCAGCTTGGTTCAGGGAGGATGTGTTTTGCAGTCCTCCCATGATACCTGGCAAATTTAAAGCTGTCACTGTTGATCCCGCTTCTCTTTGTATTAAAGGAATGTCTGTGGTGTTTATATTACGGGGGAAATGCTATTTCTACTGATTGTATTTTCATTGTCTCTCTTATGACTGTACTGTTTGCCAGCAGCTGTGGGGCCACTTTGATGCTTGCTCTGATGCCATGCTTATTGTGCAGTGCAGTTGAGCCTATGGTTTTCCTTTCTAATCAGAGCTGGCATACTGGGTAAAAAAAAAAAAATTTTTTTTTTTTTTAATTATGGTTATCTCTTAGGGTCTGCATTTGTAATAGTGAGTGGGTGCTGGAAACCTATGTTTGTATATACGTGTGTATGTTTTGATTTCATTTTAATCCTGGTAATGTTCTGCCTGCCTCTGCTTCTCTCCCTGACCATGCTTGAGCAGGATCATGGACCTGTTGGTGGGGTGGCTGCTCTCCTGGGAGATGGCAGGGGTATGCATGTGCTACAGCCTGCACCCTGTTCATTGCTCCTGCTCAGAGGGATTGGTGTCTAGTCACAGAAAATGAAATAATCTTGATTTATGAATTCACTCAGGGAAGTATGTAGCTGACATAACCAGAGCTGGGTGCTGGTGGCAGGAACGGAAGCAGCTTGGTTGGGTTCAAATATGTGACATGATGCTCATGCTACCCTATTGCTGTGGAGGTATATATGATCACCCTGATGCGGGAGTGTGTTTCTAATACCCACAGAGGCCTGCCAGCTTCCTACCTCACTGCTGCTTGCACCACACCACACATCCTTGCAGTGATGGCATGCTGGGTTTGAAATATACCTGCGTGGATGCAGGTATCCTTTTCTTCCTGTATCTCACAGCCATTTGCAGACTGATGAGAAACTATTCCATTTCCATCCTGCAAATTGGGAAGGAGGAACTTTGAGAAACTGAGTGATGTGTCCAAGATGATGTAGCAAATCAATGGAAGAAAAAGGGATCAGGCCACTCTGTGCAATTTAGGGGTGCCTCTAACTGCCCCAAAGATTTCTAGCAAAAGGCATCCAGTCCCCAAACAGGTAGCTTCCCTCCATTATTTCTGTCAGAGTATTGCTGCTAACTGTGGAGAAATGTAAAATGTATTATTCATTTCTCCTACTCATAAAATCAATACCTATCAAAATACAAATGCAATTTAAATCAAAGGGCACTTGTTGAGTGCAGATCCTACTAATTAGATATGATTTCCCAACAATTTCTTAAATTATTTATCCAAGAGATAGGTAGCAGGCACTTTATGTGCCCCAGAGTGAATATAATAAACCTCTTGTCATGATACAGCAAATGTGAAATGTTGTGCAATGCAATATGATTTGTAACCCTGATGAACTAATGCAATATCAATAGACATCAATCTGTGCGAAACATCTGCCTCGTTATAACATCTTATGAGGTATGCTGAAAGCCAATAACCTTGCAAAATGGACATGTCTTTGTGAAGGATACAGGTTGTGCCGCTAGGAATCAATTAAGGCTGTAATGCCCACCCGCAATAGAAGTTACTAAGCCACCCTCACTAAAAAAGAAGTTTATATCACGCATGGATATCCATAGTGACAGCAGTTCCTTCTAGGCTGGTGGATGGCTCTGCGAGCAATTCTGCTGTCATATTTGGGCCTTTTTTTCTCATGATGGCATTGTGTATTACAGTCCCATAATCCATATCTAAACAATATTTCTCTCATATCTGGTTAATTATAGTTAAAAAAAAAAAAATGCAAAGAAAAGAACAAACAGTTTTGAAGATTGTTGTGTCCAAACTAGGAGGCTGCTCTCCCATAAAATGAAGGGTCTGCATTTGTCTGTTGATAATACACACTGATGCTCTATGATTTTTAATCTTAAGGATTTTTTAATACAGCCTTTTGTGGTTTTAATTTTCAAAGATAAACTTACATTCACATGGTAGATCTTAAAATTCTATCCCACAAGCCACTTGGGAACTGAAGATCCATGGTTGCCTTATTTAAACATATGTACTCACCAAGTTGTTTTCTATCAATGATTGAAAGGAATGGTCTGAAGAGTTAGGCTTATCGGGAATTATAATTCAGAGTTTAAATCTCCCCTGCAGTCCTTGTGGTGACCAGGCTGCTGGGAAAGGAGCTTTAGCAAAAAGCTGGAGCTGCCCAAAGTGCTGTGTGATCCAGTAGCTGCTGCAGCCTGTGATCTCAGTGCGCCTTGGCAGTACTTAGGGGGAAGCAAGGCAGGGCCTTAACTCGGGATTTCATGGCATTTAAAAGTACAGGTTAGAATTGTAATGGTATTTAAACCTTCCTTATTAGTAGTACAATAAGTCTTTCAGCTAATTCCTCTTTGGTGATCTGTAAAAGGCAGTTCTGATAGTGACAGAGCTGGAGTCTGAATGCTGAGTAGAGGACCAACTCAGAGCGGGCTGCTGTACTTGAGCTGATGGGAGGAATCGAGGCGGCTGAATCAGTGCTGTGTTAAAGCCGTGCTCCTGGCCTTCGTACCAGGGGCTGGGAAGGGCAGGAGCACCAAGTGTGAAAAAGCGTTGCATTAAAACACAGGTCGTGTAGGATTAATTCGTCATCAATTATTCAGCTCTGCTTCTTGTATTATTATTGTTTTTAATTAATTGAGGGTTGGAAAGCATTTGTCTGGCAGGTGTGAAATCAAGGCTCAGTCCCAGCGTGTTTGTTATAAATCCTAGCTACACCATCAAGGAGACAGTCCTACGGTAATGTTTTGCATTTTCTCAGCCCATTCTTATTTAAATGAGAACAAGCTATCTGGAAAGAACATCAAACATTGCGACTACTCTTTAGTGGTACTTTCATTTTCTTGTCCTAATTCCTTTTCAGACATGTTTAAATAGTGTGTGATTGTATATTAGTGACTGCAAAGGTTGCCTAAATTAACACCACAGACTAATTTTGTTTTAAATGGAGGGAGGAGCACATCTGTTTCAAAAAGCTTTGTAATATGCCTTTTGTGAGTTCAAATTGCATACAGTAATGACCACTTAAGTGAGCCGCTACACACACAACTACTTATTTGCAATAGTATTAACCAGCACAGCTATAAAATGGCACCAATATTTTTGTGCATTGAAATATGTTCCTCCTTTCCCCTCCCCTTGAAAATTCAGCCCTGTGTTAGTGTTCGGTGGGTACCAAAGATGAGCTTGTGTTCCTCCCCATGGCAGATGTGTTATTCTCTGTAGGACCATCTGGCTATATCTTTTATGTTTTGTTTGTATCTCCCTTAGATAAATGAAACATGAAATGTGTTGTAGTTATAACTAACACTATTTTTCAACCAGGAATTGTTGCAATTATATAACATTATAAATATTATTGATATAAATCTAGATGACATTTGTGGATTTCGTTTAGAGGTTAAAAGTGTGTGGCTTTGCTGTTCATCACAGCAGTTTAGGGAGGACACAGTTTGGAAATGAGCACATAAGGGAGGTATCACCTGAGGGACACTTACCTCATACAAACCTAGATCAAATTACTTACAGAAATAGAGAAATATGCCTTTTTCCATAGCTGTCCTTTTTACAGATAAAGGTGTTTTCCAAATGTCTACAGTGAACAAACTGAAAATGAACAAACAGAAAAGTGTTCAACTGGCAAATACTTCAAATACGGAAACATCAAAGAAGTGCTTTGCAGAATTGATTCTCCATCTTGAGAAGGAGGCAGAGGACTACCTGGTACTACCATCTGTAATTTATCTGCCTTGGGATGCAGGAAAGAACTATTATATATTTAATTTTCAAAGGGAGAGCCGAGACAAGGGCAGAAATTAAGGGACCCTTCTGTACACATAAGGGAATTCTATAAAAGCTAATGGGTTGAAGAAAGCTGTTTGCAGGCCTGGGCTAACCATTAGACCATCCTCGAAAAATTTATGTTGCCAAGTCTATTGCCACTAAAATCTGAAAGCAAACATTAACAGCCAAGAACATCATGCTAATTAATTGCTGCAGGAGGACACAATTTCCAAGATCTAATGAAAGATGGAATCCAGCTCCCATATGTCCCACTTGACAGACCAAGAAAATGTGCCCATGTTTTTCACAGAAACCATGAGCAATGTCCAACTACGTGTCTCTCATCTGAATAAAACTAATCACCAGATGCAGAGATGGAAATGGCTGTTTGTCAGCATCCAGACTGAAAAACCTAGTCAGGATTTGTTCTCGAGGAACCATTTTGACTCACCACTTTCACGGCAGATTCAGAAGGTGGTAACTGAGTATCAGGGCACATCTCTCAGCTGCTGTGTTAGTGAACAGTACCTAATACTGTGTGTGCAGCTACGCTGTAAATCTACCTGTTCACCTTGCTGAGCTGCAGGCTTGTACTTTCTTGAACCTGAAATTCCTGTCAGCAGGATGCTCATGCCAGGATGTGAGTGTGTTGCTGCGAGGGAGCAGTCAGGACTGGAGGCTGAGATCTGCAGTGTCTTGAAGGTGGATATCCTGTCTCAGTTGGCACTCAATCTTGCTTTCCAGAGGCACGTGGACACTGTTATATGCAATGGTTTGGCTTGCTTAACCAAGTAATATTTCTACTTAATGTTTGTTATCTGATGGATGTGTATTGCCAAGCTGATTCCCTGTGCACACATGAGGATGTCTTGTAGCGCATGGGGAGTGCTGCTGGCTGTGTGTAGGAGTGCACGCTGACCTGCTGTGTGCCAGAGCTGTGTGCTGCTGCATGCATGGCACAGCAATACTCCACTGCTGCTGTGAGGCACCAGCTGCAATCCCAGGTCTAATCCCAGGTCTGTCTGAACAGTGCTGACTAACCCAGCTGCTGCTGTAATGGCCCTGGCCCTGCAGTGCAAGTGTCTTTCTTGCATACATGGTCCGAGCCCAGCTGGGACATTAGGGAGCGTCACGGTGGCAGGCCAGGCAGTCCCATGCAAACAGAGAAACAGGGCTGTGGAGTAGGGTTTGGCAGACATCAGTGCATAACCCAGGTCTTCTGAGCATCGCTTCATCACCTAAATGCTGTTAGTATTTAAGTATTTGATTTCTGGAAACACCAGAAGTTCTCACCTTTCTCTGTCATCTTTTATATATGATACGTATGAAACTTGTAATCTGAAAAGAGTATGCTGACACCGTGCTTAGTGGAAATGGGCACAGCTGAAGCACATATACATTGCACAGCAAAGTTTTACCTTAAAAATTGAAGAAAATATATTTTATTCTGTCTGCTCTGAGGTTAAAGAGCAAAAAAAAAAAATAGAAGTAATTGTAATACACCATTGTGCATTTCCTCAAGATCTTTCCAGCTAGTGGAGAGTAATGACATTTCTAAACTTCCACACAGAAAGGCACACCATTTTGGTTGGCCTCAGTAAAGCATTTAAAACATAAGGGCTGCTATTATGCAGCCTATGGAATAAAGTTAGACTCAGGATAGTTTTATGCAATTGGGCTTGAATTTTGCTCTAGGTTTTACTTGACACGAAGCTCCAAAGGCACTCCTGGTTCTACTCTAAGAGATGAGATCAGCACTTATGAGCCTGTGTTTTGATGACACAACTCAGAAAATTGAAGTGATTATTGTTATGAAAGGACCAAGGTGATAAGTCTCACGTAATATATGAGCACCTATCAGTTAGATAAGCCAAGAAAGGTCATAATCCATTATATTAATGTCATAAATGTTATAAACTGACATCAGGTTGGTGAACTAGGACTCTTGGACTTTTAAAAAGTGTTGCTGTGGTTAAGCTTCCCTCTGTCTTTGGAGGACAAGTTTAATATCAATTTTTTCTCCCAGAATAAGGAACCTTAAATATTTTCAGCATAATGTAAGTAGTCTTTCTAACCTTCACAGAAGTATTGCTGTGTTTTTATTTATTATTACTTTTGAAGTAACTGGCTGAAGCATCACAGCAGAATCC
The DNA here is from genome assembly GCA_016647715.1 of Pavo muticus. Lineage (NCBI taxonomy): Eukaryota > Metazoa > Chordata > Aves > Galliformes > Phasianidae > Pavo > Pavo muticus. The sequence continues at coordinate 313,167 of JACDJE010000527.1, forward strand.
AGGATGCCATTCGTGGATGAGGGAAGAGAAATCAGCAATGTGATAACTCCTGACAATTGAGATGCTGCCCTTATTACTTTATTTGAATCTTAGCCCATTACTTTATAAGGCATCTATGAGGAAGGCAAGATTTATCATGCCTTCTGAAGGTGTCTTGACAACACTGACGTTACAGGCCCTATTCTCCAGAGCCAGTTGCTGTCTTACAGCTCCTAAATTCTCATTGTTGATAGCTATAAATTTTCTCTGCATCTGCTGATCAGTCCAGATCCTCAGCTGTTGCTATCTAGGCCTCTGATTTCTGGATCCTGAGCGAGTATTGAGTCAGAGTAGTGCACTCGGTGCAGTGGTTGCCTTCCTATTTTGGGGTGGGTGCAGAAAAGAAAAGGGGCCCTGGTAGACTTGGAGTGCTTTCACTGGAGAAATTGACTTGGGAACTGCCTGGGGCCTGTCAGACACCTGTGAGGTCTCTGTGGACCCCAGGAGACTGCTAAAGGTGCCTAAGTGAGCCCAGCATGGCCATGCAATAGCTGTGCCTCAGTGCCATGCTGCAGGGTGTCCTCTGGGCCCAGGTGCAGTGAATGAGGAGCGCCATGGCTGGTAGCAGCTCAGTGGCAGCCAGAAGTACTGACTGCATTGTCCTCACTGCTGGCTGCCATAAAGCCACTGTCCTGCCATTCCAAATGCCAACCAGGGCCTCCATCCAGAAGTTATAAGGGTAGAGGCAGAAGGCATAGCTCATACTTTGTGTCTTATGCTACTGAGCAATGCCCAGAGAAGCGGGAAGCTCAGTGGCTTTGTGGCTCCTGGACATACCCCAACATTTCTCCCTAACGAGGCTCTCTTCTTGCCAGTACCACTGCCTAGGGCTGCAGCTGCTGCTGACCAGCTCAAGGCCAGGAGCAGACTGTTGCCACCTCACATAAATCTGTTCCCATCACAGGCTCCTGAGAGAGGGTGAGGGGTGACCTCTGAGCCCCTCCAAAACCAAAGCCTCATGTCCACGCTCGCTAACTTTACCAGTTCTGCAAAGGATTTGCATCGTGCTGAAGTGTGGTCACATCAGAGGAGAACAACAACCCACCTAGCACGAGACAGCTTGGAGGAGTGGTATTGTGTGCTCAAGAAATGTGAGAGGAGTTGAAGGTGAGTTACTATGCCTTGTGTACAAAGTGGACAGTGAGGTAAGTACTTCTGGAAGGTACCATGCTATATTTACTGACCACATCAGATCAGAGCTGTGGTTTTGTGTCAAACCTAAAATTCAGCATTTCCAGCAGACTCATGCTGATGCACAGGTGTGATAACACTGACGCAGGCAGCAGGAAGCCACCATGAGTCACTGCCCAGCTTCCTCCTGAACCCGGGGCCCACGGTTGGCATTCTGCAGCATTGCCTCTCTGGCCTGCAAACATCATGGCTTTAGTCAAGCTTGTACAATCTGCAAATCAACCCTGTTTGTAAGGCACAGGTAAATGTTAAAAGTGAAACGAATATGGGCAAACATGAGCTGTATAAAATACTGCAAATCATCGCTTCAAGTGTGAGCATAATACCTGGAACCACAGGCAGGAAAATACATTCACAAACTATCAAATTATCATGGGATAATAATGTAATGCTTTTCAGTGCTGTACTGTGCGTTCTGATAGCTGAGCAAATAATACTAGAGCTGGCAAAGGACCAGAATTTCAAAGAGCTTTCATGAGCAGAGTGCATCCACAGGAGAGAGAAGGGTTTCTGTGTGTTTTTGGGGGAATGTTAAAAACAAATGTGGTTATTTCAGTGACTTGGAACTGCATAGAGTAACATCTTATGATAAATAAATCCTTTAGACAGTTTGTCTACTTTATAGCATAACCTGTGAAGTGCTTTCTTCTTCATATGAGGTTACTTTTCTCTGTGATTGCAACAATATTCTTTTGATCAAATGTGCTTTCAGAACTGGCATGAACAAATCAAGGAGCTAAGCAACTATAGCAGTTTGTAGGCAGAAGTGCTGTTGGAATATAAAATTTTTCAAACACATTTTTCAAGAAAACAGAGTCCTCTGAAATTTTGGGCTAAAGATATATGCTGGAATGCTGTTTATGACTCTATAGAAGTGTATGACACCCAAAGTGCTTTTAGGATGCTCCAAGGTATATCAAAGAGCATTAACTTCAGCACAGCTGGGAATGTCCCCAGATTGCCTTATGAATACATATTTCTTATATCCTGTATGTTTGCTACAGTTAACATAGCCTTGGTCATTGATGGTAATCCACAGGGTAAGCCTATTAGGTGAGATTTAGCATCTACGTTTTTCTGCTCACATCTGCTTGCCTGACATATGTAATCTGCCTGAATGTCACAGTTTACATCCTATTTTCATTGGAGGATAATGAAACTTGATTGGTGTCTTCATCTCCTTCTCTGGGTCTGAAAGAAATATTCCTTCTTGTCAGCTCCTCCTTACGGCACTCTTTAGCATGATCCTTAGCCAGGTTCTTCATTAAAGGCCAGTGCATGTGAGGCTTGCAGGCAATAAAAAAAATTGTCATTGTTTGTGCAGAAAAAAGTGCGGCAATATTACTCCAAAGGCAGTGAGAAAATAAAGGTGGAGTCATAATTCCCCAAACTGGATTTCTGTACTTATTCTCTCACAGAGCTCTGACGTATCACTATTTTATTAGCAGACAGCAATAGTTTTCGGAAGACTGTTTCCTTTTAATCCTTACCAAACTTAACTGTAGCCACTTCAGTAATTCTAGAACAGCTCAGTCCTAGAGGTAAATTAAAATTAGGGAAAATTAGACCGTTTCTAATGAGGTGGTTATTACACTGAATAATGATGATTATTGGTTCTGCTTAATAAAACTGTCAGCTAGTGCAAAATATATATTAAGTTAAATTACATTACATTACATTTTGATCAACTCAGAAATTCCGTGCATTTCTTTCCCACAAACCGTGGGCATAACGAAACGTTAGGCAGCGCTTCCTTTCTCAAGTAGTCTGAAAAGTGAGGCTTTTGAACACGGCCCTTTAAAAAGCCCTGATTTAAAGCCCATTAAATGCAATGCAGTGAGGATTCATGCTGACTGCAGTACCATGTAGGCCAGGACTTCACTAAAGCAAGCAGTATTCTCTCCTTCTGCCTGTGCATAGTAGTGTTGTGGCAAATATTTCACAGTATTCTTGGCCTGCTAAAGGAAAGATGTTTTATCACGTGTTTCCAGCCCCCTTCCTCACCAGTCTCATGGCTGCTGGTTCTCCTGCTCTTCCCCTTTGATTTACGTGGCATATTCTGAAGTGGACTTTGTGGTGTGAACTACACTTTTTTTATTCCCAAGATGAAAGCAGTGGGAAAGATTATCTATTAGCTAAAAATGTGATTCTTCTGTACAAAACTGGATGTTGGAGCCCCAAATGCTTGGAGGTGAGGCAGCACATCAGAAGCCAGCCAGCCATCAGACACAGCCAAAAATCTGAATGCTCAACATTGTTATATTTAAAAGCAAGCGATACTACCAGGTGCCATTGGCAAGGCCCACTGCACTGTGAGGTGCATGCCAACCCTTTGGGACAGTCACTGTGGGCCTTTGTACTCAAGGCTGCCCAGCAGTGGTGCCAAATGGTGAGCAGAAAGGTAGGGGTAGCCCAGAGACCACTGCTACCCCATGCCTCTTCTGCGCACGGGGTGGAGTTCTGTAGAATGTTCTGATGCAAACAAAGCCACATTTTTCTTACAGAAAAGGTGTTTGCTGTATCAATAGTAGCAGTATATTTTATAGATTCTGAGAGATTAAACAAGCAGTAACAAGTGCATGACTGGAGATGTACCTATGCCAATTGACTTTTGAACTGGGGCATGGAGGTGAGTTAATCTTCACTTGGTGTACAATGGAACCAAGAAAAGAACAGATTTACAGTAAAATTTTACTTTTCTGACAGTGCTTTTGCTTTTACAAACAGCACTGTTTTATCTCAAATGAAGGTGATAACATGGCTAATAAGTTGCAGCATATGCGGTTATAAGGTATTTATCATGCTTTGAAACATTTAGTCATCAACAAGATTCCTCCTTTTATGAAGCCCATTTTGTAGCATTCCATAAACAAGGTTCAACAGTCACAATTTCATTAGCATTATATTGTTGCCATAGTAATGCAGTACCAATTCAGTTGGTGGGCTTTTCATCCTGGACTTATTATAGGACTGCTCTTCTTGTCAAAGATACATCTATATGGATACAGCAAACAGACCTTATTGTCTGAATATTAGCACAAATTGCATCATATCCTAATTTGGATAGCAACATATCACACTTTTGGCATCAGACCCATAAATCATCAGACACAGTCGAAGTCACTAAACACCATACGTGTCAAAGTCTCATCCCCAAACTGGGAAAATTACTTGCATTGTTTGCTGCAGTTTCTGAGTTTGTTATCACAAAAGCATTTGGCTCCGCTGCAACTTCTCTGCAATGCTGCTGGGACGGCATAGCTTTGCAGGTGGTAATAGCAATGGAAAAAAGCAGAAACAAGCATTGAAGAATAAAACGTGATCTGAAGAGTAGCTGGCTGTTATTCTGGTCATATGTTCTGCAGCATACTTTGGGGAGTCACTGCCAAATGCAGTGCCTTGGTTTCCCTGACTGTAAAATGGGAATAATGACCCCTGTCCCTCTGTGCAGAGCACGTGGTGTACACCCAGTGACAAGTGATATCCTGTACTGCTAACCACTGTTATTAAGTGAAGGAGCAATATTTTTAACAGCTCCAGGAAAATACACAGCACAGATGTACAATTTAAGTAATGTCTCTAGAGAATCTGGACTCACCCAGTGAAACACAAAAGTGTTGGCAGAGCGAGCGTGTGGTAGAACATATTCACTGATGGAAGAGAGGAAAGATATTCACCTCATTAAAAATCATGACCGTTTGTAAGGATTTTTTTTTAATATGTAATGTTGTAGGCTACGGGGGAAGTTGCTGCAGCAATCAGACCAAGAAGAGCAACAATAACATTCAAGGCAGCAGGGTGACTTCTTACTGTATGTAGAAACATTTTGTATATTTTCACTGTTTTGTTGATGATTGTTTCCTATTTAGAAAGGAAATACCATTTTTTCTATCCCAATACACAATGTTCAGTCTATCATTTCTTAGCTTAATCATGTTGCGTCCTTTGCAGCAGCAAGGGTAAATTATAGGCAAGTAGCATTCAGTATAATCAAAGATGTGTTCCACTTTATATGATAAGTTCTGTCTGATTTACAAAGGCAGTATCTTCTCCAGCTGAGCAAGGAAAGAGAGACCTTCACTTGCAGATAAAAATCACCTCAGAGGAAAGGCTTCTCCCCCGTTAGGATCCTATTGTTCATACAGAAAATAACCATTGTTATTTCTATTATCTATCCATTTACTCTTACAAAGATATACCCAGATGACCCAGCTGAGACTGGGACCTACTTGTGCCAAGCACAGCAAAACTGTGTAGAGAGCCACAATCTCTGCTTCAGACAGTTTATAAGCTGAAGAACCAGAAGAATGGCAAGAGCAGTGAATAACTGACTCTGAGATGGAGGGGGTGGTGGTGGCAGAAGCAGAGTAGATCTCTAGCCTGGGTCCCTTCCAATGGGATGCCTGCCTCACAGGGGGAAGGAAATTCTTTGGATTCAGTCTCTATCTCATACATGTAGCCACGCTCTACACCTTAATTCCAACAGCTGCATCCGTACTGCTGAGTAGGGGCAGCCTGAGGCAAGGCTTGCAGTCAAACTGTGCAGCCCACCCGTATTACCTATTAAACACCTTCAGGCTGGCTCCAGGGCAACCCTGTTAATCCTCCCAGGGACAAAGGCTCAGGCATACCCTATGTTTTCAAGCATGTTTAAGGGCACTGGGGTCAGGGTACCTGCCAGAGGAATATTAACGAGCTCCAACAGCACATCCGAGGTAGGAGGGCTTAGGCTTTCTCCTTGTGGGGTAGCTGCTTCCAAACCCAAGCCTGAACAGATGGAGGGTGGGGAGAGAGGAGTTTTTGGTCACAATAGAAAAAAGTCAGCTTGCAAAAGGATGGGAATGTTTTGATCAGGAACAAACATGATGTCTCATACAAGGAGAGCAGGGGCTTGGAATTATTCTGGCGCTCTCCTTCCCTCGTTCTTAAAAATCCTTGTGGTAAAATGGTTAAACTCTGGGAGAGAAGGCATTCATCTTCTAATGAGTAAATACTTCCTTTTGCTGTGTGGTGCCTGCTGACTTTACTGCTGTTGCAACCTTCTAAAATGCTTCCAGAAAATCTCATTAGATTTCAGCTTTATTTATTTATTTTTTATTAAGGATTCTGAAGAGAGTTTATAATTTAACTTTTTAATAGAAACTTCACATAGTACACTGGCATGGATTTGATCTCATAAGAATTCTGATCTCATTTATAGGAATCCTGATTCGTAGTAAAATTCAGTAGCTGTATATCTGTTGTTGCATTAATACAAAAGCTGGCAGCTTTACAGTAGCAATTTTACAGTAAACCTATATTTTTATAGTGGTTCTGCTTAGTGCATTTGGTATTGGTGAAGACAAAGATTTAGCATGCAGAAGTGATACCCATTATGATGGGATTGTCCGCAGTAAACTGAGAAGGACATTTGCTTAAAGTATTTATCTTAGATGATTTTAAAAATGTATTTTACTACTGAGTCAAATATGGAAATTAATTTTCTATCATCATTTCACTCCCGACGACTCATTACGTAAAACTTGATATAAAAAAGGTAAGAGAATAGTGAGAGGAAAGTGACAGACCCCTTGCCTGAGACATTAAGGGATATTTACAGATCAGAATTGGATGGTACCACTCCATGAGCATGGTGTACATATTTTCATGCGCATAGCGCAGACAGCTAACAGAGTCCTGGAAGGCTGCGCTTACTGGCAGAAAGCCATGAAATGCAGGTACCGACAGAGGCCCAGACTGCACGTCTGGCACCTGCGCTCCTTCCCCTTCCCGTGATGGGGCATTGGAGGCTCTGACATTCTGGGAGCCAACCTCCTGGCTGTGGTGGGTTGGGACAGAGCGCAGGACCTTTGGAACAGGATGGACAGTGGGGCAGAGCCAAGCTAGGGCCAGAGTCATAGCAGGACAAAGCCATGCCCTGCAGGGATGGTCCTGGCTGATGGAGGCTTCAACCTGTCTTGTTATTACAGCCTTGTAGTGCTGTTCTTAGGACCAACTTTTGTCACACCAAGCCACCCTGGCAAAGTCAGGGCTCTGCACAGCCTGCCTAGAGCCGGCATAGCTCCATCAGGCCCCTGACAGTGCATCTGTGCTGCTCGCATCAGCTGCTCCTGAGCCTGTAGAACACCATGGGTCTGCTGCTCTGGACCCCTCCCGCAGGTGAGGGCCCCCAGAGCACAAATCAACCATGCACATGGGCCGCTTGTTGACTGGCTACAGCTGAGGCTGCTGGGCCCACTCTTCACAGGCAGAGCCAAGAGTACAGACAAGAAATAGCTCTCTTCATGCAACAGCTTTTTTTGTCAGTATTCTCTTCACTTTACATTTCCGGCATTTTTCCTTTCTGCACAAACTAATAGGAGGAAATACTGTGCCCCACTCTACTTATGTAATATAAGCAATTTGTTTTAATTTTTGTTGGGAGCATTGAAATACCAAGTGACAGTTACTGAGATTTGTTGCACCTCTGAAACACTATAAAAAATTGTCTGAATGATTCCCTGCTAATGCTGGCTTAGATGTTCCTAGGGAGAGGCACACGCCCAAAGGGCAGGGCACACACAGAGGATGGGAGCTGTTGGTGGATGCATGACAGCAAATCTGCTTTTGATCTCTTCCTGTGATTTTCTAGGTGAGCCCCAGACCTGCCTGTGATCGGCACTCTCTTGACTTCAGCCCCACCACGCAGATGGAGCAACATCCCGTGGGTCCGGCCGCTGCGCGGAGCTGCCCATGTGCTGGCACCCTGACCCAGCAGAAATGCTGCCAGTGCCAGCTCCACCCTGCTTGCTGCTGCCTGCCCACCTGCCTCCTTCCCCCAAGCCACAGCCCACACACCACCAACACCGCCATCTCCATCGCTACCCACAGCGCAAATGCAACATGGAACAGCGAGTGTGGCTTGAGCAGGCTGAGCTTGTTAAAAGTGCAGTTAAATAAATAGTAGGGCTGTAATACTGGGAGGCTGATTGGGATCACAAGATATCAGTGTCGTATCCTGTGGCTTTTATGTAGGGAGATGTAGATTTTAGCCATCACCATCTGGCTATCCAGCAGATAACAACCAGAGAAAATGGACTTGCAAATCTTCAGTTGTGAATAACTGATATATTGTTGCCAGTAAATTGAGGACCTGGTAAGCTGCCAGAAGGAAAAGTTTTTTTTTAATATGATCAGACTTTTAATACGTGTCAGCTTTTGACTACATATAAATTAAAGAAACTCCCTAATTACCATACATTTTAAACTGTGTGTCCAGAGAACTCTGATCTCATAGAACCCAGATGTGGCTATATTATCAGCTCCAAATTCAGGCAAGTAAATAAAGTAGCAAATGTATGACTCAACTGGTGTATCTGCACAGTACAGATCAGCTACCACAGTATCTAGGTGTGGGTTAAATGCTATGAGAAAAGAATAAGAAATAAGTAAAAAATACAGTAGTGTAGAATGTGCATGTTCTTAACTTTTAGAAAATCTCAACAGCTGGAATTTTAGAATGTGATATTTAGACAAATGTAAAGAGAGAAACACGTGTTTTTCTCCAAAGAAAAATGGAATAGGCATATAGATCAAATTATAATACTTAGTACTTCTAGGACAGATTCCAGTTGAGGATCATGAAGTAATTGGAAAATATTAACAATTTAGCCTCACAGCTAGATTTCAGGTAGATAATAATGATAATTATTACTACAAATAAATACCATCATTCTTGCTCTGAAGTGAAAATTGAGGCATAGAGGTTTTATGTATTTGTCCGAAGTCTGTTTTACTGCTGTAACCATCCTTCTATAGAATTACTGTGTATTAGGTGTGCCCTTTTCCAAATATTGTATGTGATATACTATTCAGCTCATGAATTCTGAAAACCAAACAGCTGAGCTTCCTTATGAAGCAGTGCCTGTGAACATCTCCATTTGCATTTGAATCCTCAAGCAGTGACAATCCTGCTTAAAAAAAAAATAAAAAGGGAATGATGAAAATCAGAACAAAATCTGTCAAGGGCCCATCTGTGACTGCATATCAGAATATCACTAAGATGCTCTGAGGAACAAAGTTGTCTCCACGTCTAACACATAGCGCTTTTTTGTCTATGGAAATAATTCAAGATGGGTGAAATGAGGGCAAATAACATGAAAAACTCTGTTTCCCTACTGAACAGTGCAGGAAAGCAGCATCTTTGTTTCATGGATAATCTTGTTTGTGTTACATGTACCAATGCTTAGATACTAAAGGTTTTACATGACAAAACACTCAGCATGCTCATATCTGCTTCAGATAAGCATGCATAGCTGTTGTTTCCAGTGAAGAGTCAGAGAGCCAGGGGTCTTTGGCCCTGGCAGGTGAGAACTTGGGTTAGTGGCAAGCTTTCATAGCCTGCTACCTGAAGCATCGGGAAAACAAAAGGATAGACTCCACCCTGGCCTTAACAATACTCTTGAAACCACATCTATTTCCTTCTGAATAGGAACACATAAAGTTAGGAAAACCTATTTGAAAGCTATTTATATCTCCCCTTCAGGATCTGAATTCCTGCAAGCCTTAGTCATAGCTCTTTGCTCTCACATATGCAATATTTGGAACTGACTACTGGAAATAGGAGAAACATAGCGTTAATGTTGTTCTAATGCACTGTGGTTTTTTTCCGTCTGTTTCTTAACTGTTAGAGTATGCAAATATTTAGTTAACTGGTCCTCATGGTTTCTTTTCATTGAATTGCTTTCGCTATGGCAAATAAATATTCATAAAGAAATGCAGACAATAAATCATTTCCAATAGTTCAAACCATTTCTTTCTAGACTGCATATATATTCAGCTGTGACTTGCCTTTAATATTTAATTCAGAAGACAGACTTGTAGAAGGACAATAGAGATAATGTGTCAAGCAAAAATTAAAACAGTGGGTATGATTAAAACCATTTTGATCTACATTGTGCTGTCAAACTCATGATCTCCCGTGTTTGCTTAGATGATTTTCCATTTGCTTTATATGGAACCCAAAATAAACTTCTGTTTGAAGACACTGCACAGAACAAAAGATTTCAAACCTAAGCTTTTGGGACCTGGAGCCCTTCCCTGCTCTGGGCTTTGGCTATATCTTCTCTATCATTCTCACAAAGACAAATCTCAGGCACGCATCATCCCTTAATTTAATATCATGACTTCTCTGGGAAGTAGGTCCATATACATGACACAATACAACTAGGGGACAATCCAGTGCAACCTGTTTCACCATTTAGACTGAAGCTAAGAGCTCCAAAAAAAAAAATGCAAGTTAAAGATACAGGGAGTTTACGCATTTGGGGACCGTGGTTCAAATTCAAATTCAAATAAGAGTGATATTTCTTGTTTCATTATGTGTTTTGGCCACCAAAATACACCTTGTATTTGTCCCAAATTCATTATCTTTTCTGATTTGTTGCTGATTTTGGGCCATAACTCAATAGAGCACTTATGTACGGACTTAAAGAAATTGATTTAAGAAAACACTACTCTGTGTTTAATCCTGGGCAGACATTCAACTTTGAAATCAATGGGACTTATGAACAGCTCTGACCTTGGGGTCTGAATGGTTGCTGAATCAGTGCATTGACAGAAATATACTGGAAAAGATAATATCCATGTCTAATCAGAATTATAGTCTCTACTTTCATGGGAAATTACCCATAGATAACACATTATTCTGCTCAAGAAATCCATTTTTTAGCAGTTATTAGAAAACCTTAACACATTTTCTGTTTGTGCCAGAGATACTAGGTGAACAGAGTCTTTCCTTGATAGTGTATCTGAACTATACTTCAAATGAAAAAATAAATTACAGGAAAAGTGCTGGCACAAGGGACCATTTCTAATTATTTACTGAGTCTTTCCCAGTTGCCTGCTATGTGCCAGACTTTTGGGAGACATGTGGACAGAAGGCAAAGCAGAGCAGTTCTGAAATCCCATGGACTCAGTCAGAGAAAATAGCACATGAAATACCATGTTATGCAATAGCACGTAAACAAACCTCTCTCCTAAGAATTGCATTCACAAGGGATGCCCAGTCTACGTATAGAATTCTGAGTGAACACATTTTTATTACACTGAGAGAACAGTAAGAGTAAAAAGTGCGTGTTTTTGGTATCATAGAGTACAGGTTGCACTATGTAAGTGCAACTGTGGCTGAATCCACATGGTTAAAAGAAGAAGCAAGTAAAATAGTTGATGTTATGTTGCATGAAATAAAAATCTTGCCATTCCTAAAAATGTTCTACACGAGTCATTTTTATTATAATTAGAAGTTGGCAAACAGGATCTCCTAGATGCTGCTTATAGAGCTGAAACACAGGCTTAAGAGGGGAAATAAATTATAACAGGTCCTATTATGTTATCTAATTCAATAAATGATGAGCACAAAGACCTTGAGGAGACATGGAAAACGTTAGTGAGTTCTGCCTCTCTGTACAACCCTGGACAGATGCCATGATCCCAATTATTCCACTGTTTCTAGGACAGAGTTTAGGTAATACATAAAAACAGCTGTACAATGTTCACCGGATTCATACTGGTGGAGACTCACATGGTTACATGTATCTATCCTGATGCTGCCTACTCTTACTTTAGAGTCAGGAGTATGCAGCTGCTGTATTGCAGGCTCATTGCACACAAGCTCTCTGCACTGCCTGCAAGCCTCTGAATCAACATTCCATTGATCAAAGGGCAGAATGTAATGGGAAAGCACAGAACGGCAGGATTTGTCTTCCTGTATAATTCTCAAGTTACAAAAAAATGTCAAAGCTTCTGCCCCTTTTCTCTCATATCATTTACTTTACCCTAGGAGTAGGTGAGGTTAGAGCAAATCTGCATTCTAAACCAGGTGCTGGTTCTCTTCTGATTGTCTTCCCACATACGGTCATGAATTGGAGCTAACACTTGTTCCCAACAAAATCAGGAAGTGCCTAGCAGGACCAGAAAGCTTATAGAGCTCAAGGTGAGGAAGGGCAGCTCTTTATTGGCTCAAGGGCTTTTTCCACCATGAAGGCTAACTAGAAGGAGTAATAAAGATATACCATGATGTTAGGCCCCTCTTCATCAGTTCTTCAGTTTCTGCTGGAATCTCACTGACTTGGAGCAAGCGCTGATTTAGAGGTAAGTTTTACAGCTGGCTTAGGATCTGGAGTTTCAGATTTTCAACTTTTGTGATATCTTTTGATGATAACATTGTAGTCATGTATCTATATGACTACATACAGGTAAACTAAATATATATATATATATTATTTATTATTTATTTATCTCTATATAATAGAGATATAACACAATAGTTATGTAACTTATATTTATATAAATTAAAGGTCACAGGAAAAAGAAATGACAAAACCTTATCCCCCTCAATTCAGCAGTATTTGCACTGTTATGCTTTTTGAGGATCTAGAAGGAAGTGATCTGCTTTGTTCTGAACTGAACACTCTTCCTATGTGCGTGCACATGTTTGTCACTGTTATTATAACTTATATATAACTTAGGAGGATCACTGTTCATATCTGAAAGTCTTCCTTTTGTTTTTATTTTCTGTTTTTGCATTCTAATGTTAGGCCAACTTCTTAATAAGTGATGATTTGCATCAATTTTGGCAGAGCCTGGCTGACGTTTAACTGAGGTGTTGGGTGCTTAACTTTACATCTGAATTGCTTTAGGTTTCTTTGTTATTCTTTTACTAAGAAAGACTAATTCACTGTTCTCTGAGCATCTGTTAAGAAGAGACGTGCTGAACTGCCCTGATCACAAGGAATGCAGGTATACAGATGCTCAGTGTTCGTGTTTTTAACAACAGTTTAACACATACATACTGTTGTAACTCCCCATGGAGCGAAGAAAAAAAAATCATGACAAGTTACATCAGTTTAACCTCACAGCCTGCTATAGTGCTTAAGGTAATATGAGGTGAAACGCAGTGCAGAGTATCCTGGTATGGGAAAAAATACTTCCTATGCCTGCAATGCTGGGGAAGAGTATTTTCCTCCCACTAAAAGCTTTTCTTTTTTTCTGTAATTACGTGGAAGCAATGAAGATACATAAGATGAACTAGGTGGAAGAGACTTCTCTTTGTTCTGCAATGCACTTTGGTTGATTTCATTATATCTGAAACATCTTTATCAGAAGGATGTCTGGCCATGACATGCCTTCTCTTCTCCAGTGGTCTGGTCCTTCTCTAAGCAGGAGTATAATTCCACCCCATAACAGATGTGGATCATTCCCCAAGACAGAAGGTGACTCTTCTCCTTCGCATCTTAGGATTTACTTCAATTTAGAAGTCTTCGTGTCCTGTACTCTGACTAATTACTAAAATAAATATTACAAAAGCAGCCTTAGTATGCTTGAAAAACAACAAAAGTAGATTGACTTTATATCCCAGTGTAAGCAATTCACCACAGAGGAATAAGAAAATTTGAAGCTGCTAATGCTGTGACAGTTGGAAGAGAGGAATCTGTACATGGTAGAAAGATCGAGTGAGAGGAGAGGTTGAAGAATAGGAGATAGAATGGCAACAGCTGTGGAAGATAACAAAACGGGAAAGAGTATTAAAGGCAGAAGCTTATGTTAAAGAGGCATACGCAGTCCCAGAGTTATTTCAGTAGCAAAGCGGAAGAGGTTTGATTAACTTTCAGAGATACTAAAGATAATCAGAAGAAAAGGAGGTGTAACAGACCGTAGCAAAAAGTTGGGAGAGAGTAGAAAGGAAAAGCATAAGTCATGTTCTGGTTATTTGTATATACTCCTACATACCTTTCTGCAAAACATCCTATGGCTCTGTTAACTCAGAGGTACAAAAAGTACAAGTAGATGTAACAGCTTATATGGAAACTGTTGAGCCACAGCCTCAACTACTGATTGAGCATCCGGGGAAAAGACTCGGTCAGCCCTAAGAGCACAGGTGAGGGCAATTCACCTGTGTGACCAGAAGGGGTGGAGCCTGTTGCACCTCTCTTAGACCTCATTTAATGGCTGACTGCCAATGGGCAAGGATCTGTTTCTGCAGATCCCTCCCTGGTGAAGCCTTCCCCTGCAAAACTAGAATCTTCTGGTACAGGTAAGCAATCTTCTTCCCTTCCTTTATAGCACCTTTCTATTGTGCTGGTCCTTCTGTCATCACACCTTTGTTGTAATGCCTTTCCCATCATACTGATCTGTCCAATTGCTGCATAGCTTAACGTTACTGTTGTCTTGAGGCTCAGTTGTTTGATTCAGTGCTCTTAATATGCACTATAGATAACTTATAAAAGCATAAAAGGGAGAAAAATTAACATAGTCTGTATATTGATAATGTCTGATAGCTGTACTGTAGAAATTCCATGAGCTTGGTTATTTAAGAATGAAATTGTTATAATATTAAAACCTGGCGCTTATAGCCAATAAGGTTCATATTTTGACTACTTTTCTTCACTTGTACCTCCTCTTCTGCCACTACAAAGATACAGCTAATGGGCACTAAGACATCTTCTGTGGGGGCATTCTACTCGTGTTTGGAGGCCTGTGGGGCCAGGGTGGGATAGCAACAATCACTCTTATCGGCAGGCTCTCAAACTATTGTGGAGTAGTACAACTGAGCCCCAGCAGAGAGAAGAATCTGTAGCTAGATAATACTGTAAAATAAGATGTAAATAGTCTGGTTTACCTTTTAAGTTAATTGAGAAAGACTTTAATCAATATTTTATGTAACTTTAACCTGATGCACCAAGCAGCCTGCCTCTGAGAAACTTTCTGATTAAGGTCTACAGTCTTTCTAGGACTCAATGCTATTTTGATGAATAACATTTCTAGTGCTCTAATTTTCCAACCAATTATTATCAAACACCTAGACAGACTTTCTGTGGTATTAGATATGCTTTGACAGTAAAATAAAATGCCTTCAACCATGGGCAGGAGGAAATTACAACTTCATTGGTATACACGCTGTCAAATCTTGAACTACTGGTTCCTTATATAATTTTGGTGGGAAAATATAACATTTCATAGTTGATAGATAGCAGAAATAACACAACTGATTTTGAAATTAAATTGTATATCTAAAAATAAATAAAGCTGGGGAAATCACAGAATTGTAGGGGTTGGAAGGGACCTCTAGGGACCATCAAGTCCAACCCCCCTGCCAAAGCAGATGACATCTTAATTTGGAAAGCATGTTCTCCAGTTAAATATGGTTTGAGCAAAGGATTTCTTTGTATTTTGTTCCAAAGTGCTATGTTTCATGTTTAAAAGTAAAAAAAAAAAAAAAAAAAAAAAGCCCTTCAATATAGCTTAACAAAAGTATGTAGAACTTACAGCAGTTGTTAACTCAAGTATATTATTTCTATTCCAGAAATGCTTCAAGGTTACACTTAAGACTAGTAGACTAGAAACATTTGACTCTTGATTTTGTTCTGTGGAAGCAGTAAGAGATGGAGGTGCAGACATGAAAGGAACAAGTATATTACTGGAGGAAACGAAGCCAGCTATGTTTCTCTGCATGACTCTGCATCCTCTCCAATGCATCCTGCTGTTTTTAAGGCTTGTCTCTTTCAGGATTGCAACCTACATCTGTAGCGAGTAGTGCTTGCTCAGTGTCACAAGACTCAGCGTAAAATCAGATCTAAGGCAGACTGTTCCTGGATTAAATGGTGGGCCCTGCCTCATTTTATAAATGGCTGGTATGTACTTGCAAGGCATATAACCAAAAAACAGAGCTGACAGTTAAGTATATGATGGGAGAATAACAAACAAGTGAATCAAACAGATGGGCCAGCCAGTCTGTTACAACATGGTTCAACTGCAGGTCTGTCTGTGTGTGGAGGGGGGGGGGGAAGGGAAGCTCCTTAGTCAATCTTAATTGCCATAACTCAATTGAGTTTGGTATTTACAATAACTTTATTTATATGCTAATGATTAATTTCTTCTGTAATAGAGGCGAAAAAAATCCCTTATAAATCCTGTGATATTATGATCCTTTCAGGCTTATAGTGAATATATCCACTGTCAGAAATACAGGTTCTCTCTGCCAGTAAGTGTGAAATGACAAGTATGCATATATATACAATCTAATTGTCAGTATTTGATAAGCTTAAAAAAAAAAGTTTTTGCTATAGAAGCTATCAATGTAGGTGTTGAGGCATGTAG
Source organism: Pavo muticus (assembly GCA_016647715.1). NCBI lineage: Eukaryota > Metazoa > Chordata > Aves > Galliformes > Phasianidae > Pavo > Pavo muticus. The sequence goes on from JACDJE010000527.1 coordinate 329,532, forward strand.
GAGGGATCCTTCAAGTTTTTGGTATGTTTGAGGTAGGAATTTGCTGTGTGGGTTTAAAAGACTTTATCTGCCTCCCTCTCTTTCTCCATGAGTACAGCCAGGTGGAGAACACACATTGCAAGTCAGCTGTTGTGGTTGTAGACTAGTCAGCTGCAGGAATTTCTGCAGGAAGGTGAATGCAACTTAAACAAAATCTGTCACAGTAAGAGTCTGTTATGCGGTTAGGGTAACATCTTAGATGTGTAGAGTGGCAACTAGTACAAAGGTGGGGAAGAAGCTGTACTGCATATAATATTAAAAAAAAATACAAAAACAACCGAACACATGAACTAATCCTCAAACACTTTATTGTGGTGCTCCTTTGTGTAAGAAGTTGACAGATCCACAAGAACTATGATATATTTTTAAAAATCTTACTGCATACCCATCTCAATACAATTGTTTTGTTGGGCATATCTTTTTTTCCCCATGATAGCTGTTTTCCTGTGTATGAGTCCTCAAATAATATATGTGGTAAAAAGAAAAAAATCTTAAAAGATAGATGATGAAGAATTAAGACAAATTTCTTGAACATACAGTTTTCTACAAAAGCTGTCATAAGTTTGTCTGGCATTATGGGCATTAACCGTAGGTATAGAATAATAGAAATGTAGAACTGGTTTTGGAAGAAACAAAAATAAAAGCAACACTTAAATTTTTCAATATGAATGAAATTGACAATTTGGGGTATAAGACTAGATAATCTTATCTTATTTCATTTTGTGGGAGAGGATTTATACTTTGTCTTCTACTGCAGTATTTATTTTCAGTGGAGTGGTCTTCAATGATGGATAATGTTTATTGTAAGGGATTAATTTCCAGAAGGAAACTGGTTTAACTCAAAGGTTTTTTTGATCAAATTGACTCCACTTGATCTGATGTAGTGATCTTATATGACCTTGATTAAATTACAGAGAAAGATGATGCAGGCTGTTCATCCTATTGACAATTTCTATCTTAGGATAGGGTGCCAGTGAATTAATGTCTTCCCATATTTTGCAGAGACCTTGGGTAGGAATTAATTTCTTATATTCATTTCAACCTTGCCAAGAAGGCAATAACTATTGCTGATTGTGAAGTTAGCTATTTCTGAAGTGGTGAAATAGTCTTCTGGAATTTGCTCGTAACAGTTCAAGACAAATGACCAGCTTGCCATCAGCCTAGAAGTTTAGCAAGGACATAAAGATGCACTCAGAGAATGTTCATATTATCTGAACATCAGTTCTCCAGTCAACTACTAAGGCTGTGTCTAGTCACTATCCATCAGCTCAGACCAATAAGTGGGAGCTACAGCCACATGCAAGACTAATAAGTGGAATTCAGGGGGGCTAAGTAGTTAATGGGTACTGTGCACAAAGTCAAATCTATAGCAAGATGGGAAGAGCAATTTCCTTGAGCTCTCCCACAGGGAACTTAGTTAAGTTTTTACCCTTTTTGCCCTACTTTTTTGAATCCACAGAGCGAAATGAATGATGGCCTAAAATGAGAAATCAAGTTAGAACGCGTAGCTATGAACATCAAATAAGGATCATTATTATGCATTCATTATTTCTGCTTTTCTTTAACTTGGTGGAAGAGTAGATCTAGAATTATTTGGGTGCTTGTTCAGTAAGTATTTGTTGTTTCATTCCAAATCCTAAGAAAATATCCTCAGTAGAAATCTGTGTGTGTATATCTGCACATATATACACATGTGCAAATATTCTAAATTTCCTAGTAAAATTTGCCTCTTCCCATTATTAATGCAAGTTAAATGTGCACATCAGTGTAACCTTATGCTTTCTGTGCATCTTAACATTTTTAGTGGGTCTGATTAAAATGTTATAAGCAGTAACTAATTGATAATTAAGTGAAACGTGCTTTCACTGCATGTAAGAACACAATATTTTAGCCTCTATTTAGAAAATACTTTTCAGCTGTTTAAATCTCTCCAAAGAAGCAGTACAAGCTTTTCATCGTGTCTAAGGCCACAACTTCTAAAGTCACAGGCAATGTAAACCAATTGTTTGTGAAGAGGTGGAAGTCTCTATAGGAAGTAACTTGTGGGCATGCAAAGAGCTTTGAAGAATATGTGGAGTCCTCAGTATTTACGTAGAGCACTAGTAGAGGAAGAAAGCTTTAATATTTTAATGGCAGTCCAGCATGCAGTTAAGTAACATGAAGAGGCAAATGTAATCTTTGTGTACAATGATAACTCTACATGGAAAGATGTCTGTTAAGGTAACCCTAACATATGCTCTCACATAGTTAAACAATGAGTGTGACTTGTAAATTGTCAACTCTCTGCAAGCAAGCAGAGTGTCCTCTGGGAATGCAATGCATTTGTAGATGTGCTATGGAGAAGGAAAATGTTCGTGTTAGGAAATTGAGCAATGTGGCAACTGTTGTGTTTACTGTTACAACTCAGATTTCTCTGGTAAATGAGCCTACCATGCTGACTTATCATGAGACTAGAACAGACATGTCCAATGTATGGATCCCATGCAGCCTAGCACAGCTAAAGGTTTGACTGTCCCTACCTCTCACTATAAAGGCGCATGCTCTTCCCCATGCAACCATCACCCAGCACCAACCGAATATCGGCATGCTACTAACCCTGTCTGGGCTGAAACCAGGATGCAGTGCCAGCACAAATTATGGCAAATAAATTTATTCATTTTGATATATTGGCTAAACACAGTCCTGTGAACAGCAAAAAATGTGCAGCCATGCTTTCTGTTTTGATGAAGAAATGTGAGAACATGTTTCAAGATTGCAAAAAAAAAAAAAAATCAATTTTTTTTTAATATTTACAACTCCATTTCAATCAACATGAAAATGTGCAGGTCATATATTTAAATAGTTGGGCAGGGAAGAGCTTCTGCCTTTAAAGTGAGGGGCAGGGGTTGGCCACATGCAACTTGTAGATTGGACATACCTGTGCTAAGTAATTTGAAGGGCCACTTCATACTTTGTTAGCGTCCCTGAAAAGAAACAACTACAGAATTCCTATTTAAAAAAAAATCTCCTGTTGATGCTCCTGCACTTGCTGAAAAAGGCAAATTCAGACAAGTAATTCAGTGAATAAATAAATCTCACTGCCTGCTTCCCTTTGAAACTGTAAGCATGGTGGTAGTTGGATTTGCATGGCCCTAAGCGATGCGGTAAGTCACCATCTCCAGTGTTTACCTGAATGGAGAAATATTGTTCTGTTGCCAGAATTTAGGCATGCAGTAGCATTTTCTCTAGTGGCTTCACAGTCTGATTTCTTAGAGACTTAGAAACCTTCCCTATATGGGGGAGTGAGGGTAGGAAGGATGGTTGTCACAGAAGCAAGCCCACTGGAATTCATGAGGACTTCTGCATCTGGGGTGAACTCAGTATCATTTTGCTCCACTTCTGTAGCGCAGTGAACTGTTTCTGTGCCAGGCCTTACTTGAAGGGCAGACCTGACTCTTGTTGGAAACTTGCTGACACAGGGAGAGGAGAAGATGCAAATAACAATGTATTGTATTGGGCCTCAATGCAAATGGTCTGATCCTCTGAAACAAGGCTTGTTTTACACTCCCTCTTATTCTAGAGGTGCGTGTGACTGGGAAAGTGCCAGCCTTTTCTTTTACCCTCCAGGACTGAAAAAAGTGGCACTGGAAGAGGCTGTTTCAGTCTAAACTCGGTGTTTTCAAGTTTTAAGATCCTCTGCTGGGCTTTTTTTTTTTTTGTGCGTGTAGGATAATCTGGTCTGATGTAACTCGGCAGCTATTCAATTTCTCTAAAGTGATCTCCACTGTATATTTCCTGCAAAGTACCTTGGACCTGGGAAAGAGAGAGGTTAATGCCCCCAAGTCCCATCTTAACCTGAGATTTGCAAGTGCTTTTATCCAGGGGAACATCATGTTAGATGTGTGTATCTTCTAACTTGTAAATGCTGGAATTGCCTGACTAGGTCCAGTGATATGAGAAGCACATTAGGAGACTGAAAAGGATGAGGTGCATATGGAGGAAAGACTCTTGGACCAGTGCAAACCCAGGACATCAACTTAGCAGTTCTCAAGCTTAGTAATAAATACTGGATTTGCCTACAGATGTCATTGCTAGAGACTGGAGGAAAAAGAGACAGATTTCTGTCCCCTAAAATATCCTAAAGAAACATTTGGTGGCATTTAAATAGGAAAACATTATGTGATGCCAGAAGCAAGCTTTATTTTTTTAATATTTCTTTGAATTGCTTGATAGTGATTATCAAAGACGTTTGTGGTGTGAAAATATGTGGGTTCCTTTTGCTTATTTTTTTCCCAAGATAATCATGTTGAAACTTGTAGTCCTTGCTACATCTAAAAAAAATTATAAAGCAGTTTAGGGAAACAAGCTTTTGTTTACAGTGGCACAGATGGCTGGAATAAATTAGTGGACTTGCTAAAGAACAGTTCATTTTAGTTTTAAATGCATTTGGACACTTATCAAAGCTCACATGGTGGCCATTTTGTTATTTATTCATCTATTTGGGCTTTACAATTCCATGCCCAAAGGCTATACCTGAGTAATGGTCAGGGGTTCCCCCTAACAGAATTCATAATTATGTACATCCCAAACTTAAAGTGCATTTGTACTCCTGTACTGCGATGCACTCTGTGTTACCCTGTGCACTGCTCCTTCTGAATAACACTGCTCAATTGTAACAGGGCAGATTAGAAAGGCAAGGTCATTGGTGTAAATTCTTTATTTTGAACATTTTTTTGTCAGTGTGTAAGTTGACAAACCAGACTGAAAAGAAGAAAACTAAGAGGTGCAAATCTGTGCACACTCATAGATGCTCAAAGAGTGCATAGGAGAGCAATGTGGGTCCAGTTCTGACTTTCTTGAACCTCGTGAATTTGAGAGAGGAACCCTGCCCCATTGAGTGAGTAATCTGGGCTGAGAAATCAGAAGTTTAGATGTTGGGAGATGCTAGCTATGAGACTGCAACTGTCACTCCTTGTGTGCAATGAGGAGACTGATCCTACAGTAAAGATAGTGTGTAATTAAAGACAGCACAGCAGTCCCAAGCTATGACTGCATAGCAAATTATAGTCTGGAATATCCTGGTTTATGACACTTGAACTGATGTGAATTAGGGGCAGTTTTTGAGGAAAAAGTAGGAAGTTGCTTGCATGAGATGTCAGTACACCAAGACCTCTAGGCTCACTAATACATCATTGCCAGAATTTGAATGCTGAACTTTCAGAGCTACAGCTTACCCTTTAAACTCACAGATTAACTGCTGCAGTGGCTGGAGGAGGAGTGGTTTGTTTTAGATTGCAGACTGTGTTCCTGGAACCACTCAGACTGGAAGGGCATGGCCTTGCTCTGCTGCTGCTCTGCCCTCCCAGCAAGCAGCTGTCCTCGCACCAGGCAGCGGCTGGAAGCTTTCATAGAAATTTCACATGCAATTATTTCTTTGACATGTGAGTGAATTTTACCTGAAGAGCGTGTGGAACAAAAGGTTAACAGCAATTTTTCAAAAGCCTATAACTCAACCAAGCCTCAATGGCATTTCATGCCAGCACTGAAAGTTTGGATTTTAGCATCCATGCTCTGTTTCTGCTGCATTTGAAACCCTTGTGGGAGGGAAGGAGGGGAAACCAGAGGCTTGGAAATTCAGGAAAAAAAATAGCTGAAAGTACATTTAGGCTGTGTGACACTTCTTAAAATTTCTTAACTTCTTTAGAAAAATGGGAACTTCAGAATACATGTATTCTGAGGGATGTTGCACATGCCTCCCTGTTTCTCCTCATTTATTTCCTGAAACAAAGTTCAGCTGTAGAGATGCTTAGTGCTGGTAAGAGCAGAATTTGCCACAGCTAAGAATCCAGAGATCATAGGAGAGATGCAAGAGAAGGGCAGCCCTGCAGATGTGGGGGGAGCTGGCACCTGATGCAGGCTGGCTGGCTGCCAGGTTTGCAGGCAGTGAAGTGATCCAGGGAAAGTGTGTGGGAGTGAATACAAGAAATGCAAATTGTGAGGGTAAGGCAGAGTACGTATATGTCTTTGAATTGATTTCTCTTATTGGCAAACAACCCACACTGCCTCTGGACAGGGAGAAAAAAGCTAGTTCTATGACACTTAAATGTTGTTACTATTCATTGGTTTAGTGGGCAACAGTCTTACAGGTGCCTGGTCCATTGACCTGGACCTTGATGTGGAAGTAACCAAGGATTTGTAACCTTCTGAGAGAAAGAGAAAAGGGCTTTGACACCTCTCCCCCAAAGTGGGAGCTCCTGGAAAAGCTGTTACCTGTGACAGATCAGAACCTGGCAGGGTACAGAACAGCTGGAGTCTGGTGGCTGCTACTTAGCTCTGCTAATACAACTTGTATTTAGAACAATTGGATTAGAATGTGAGCTGCAGGCAGCTGGATGCTAAGCTGTGCATTTCCATTATATGGAAAATATTCCTTGTGGAAATGACTTGTGGACCTAACGCACTTCTCCATCCAATGTACATCTGTGCACACACATTGACCATCCAGCAAAGCCAGTGTTAATGAAAAGTTACAGACAGGTGCTAGCAATGCAGGGGCACTGCTCCTGGTTCTCCTGTCAACACTTCAACTGGTTGGTATGGACAATTGTTAGCAAGTGCTGTTATGTGGTAGTGCTCAGGAGGGTTGGGGAAACTCAGCTCTTGCTCGGAACTCAGTGCCACAGCCTTATTTCTCCACATCTTATATTGTAAGCAGTCCCCACTGGGCATCTCGGAAGTGCTCATTTGTGAAGGTAGACGTAACATTACTGTAACTACAGTTGTGATTAATTTTTTTTTGTGTTCTATAAGAGGTATTCTCTCAGGATATGTGAAAGGAGGAAAATCAAAGCACCCAAAGGCACAGTGTTGATGCTACTTACACTTCTTCAGCAAGTAAGAGTTGTAACTTTTTTAAAAATACTGTTAATGTGATAATAAAGAAAAGTAGGGTTGAAAGTTAACTGGATAAAATGAGTGCTGCAAAAAAGCACGTTGAGAGCTGGATCTGGGATCCTTGAGGAGAAAGGATGTGGGAAACTTCTTGGCACATAAATAGACTGGGTATAGATGGAAGTCCTCTGTTCTTGTGAAGCTGAGAAAACAGCTCTGAAGTGCTTTGAGATCACAGGTGTGGTGCCTGAATGTGCTGTCTGGAGATAGATGTGATCAGCCATTCAGTATTTTTTAATGGCTGAATACTTTTGCTGTTGTAAGGTAGCAGGGAAGACAAACACCTTTGCATACAATGTTACAGTGGGAATGTTTTTTTCAATGATACTGTAAATATTGTCTTTGAGGTGTTAAACAACCAAAACATCGGAGAGAAGAGAATGCTTCAGAGCACACAGGTGGCAGCACCTGGCTGCCATGGGGCACCTCTTCGGCACGGCAGCTGCTGCGGGCCAGAGCTGTTCCTGAGTGCGCTGGGAAGGTTTAGTCCTCGCTGAGGAGGGGAATGCTCATGTTGGGCCGTCCCAAGCGCTGTTGGCTGTGACATTCTCATGGAGGTGGGATAACAGGCCCTCGACAGACCCCGCCGGCGGCAGGCCTGTTGCTGTCCGGGGAGCCCCTCCTTTCCTTCCCAAACGCGAAGGACGAGGGCGAAGGCGGCCGGGCGGCGCGTGCCAGCTGAGCCTGGGGCGCTCCCGCGGGCATGGCGGAGGTGCGCACAGCTCCAGCGGGGGCGGGTGGGGCTGCTCCTCCCTCCGCGGCCCCGAGGTGAACCCGCTTGCGGGACCGCCGCGGCCCCTGCCCTTCGAGCGTCCCGTGAGGCGCGCGGCGCTGCGGGGAGGCCGCCCGCCCACTGGGGCGTTGCAGCCCGGCCTGCCGGCTCCGCCTCCTCCCGCGTTCCGCTCCACTCCGGAGCTGCGGGGAGCCGGGGGAAGGCAGTGGCGGTGCGGACAGCATGGCTCGGGTGCTGAGCCGGGACCCGGTGGACATTGAGGTACCCACTCGTCCTGCTGGGACGGGCGGCCGTGGCTGGCGGGGTGGGGGCTCCGCCCGGCCGGGAGCGCCCGGTAAAGTTTGGCTGCGGGGGGCAGAGTCTCGCCGCCGTTGTGAGCTCCGTGCTTCCGTGGCTCCGCTCACCGTGCCGACCCGGGGCAGCCCCCGGCTCCGCAGCCCCCGTCGGGGTGGCTCCAAGGCTTCGCGGCGGCGCCGCTCCGCTTTGCGAGAGGCGTCCGGGCTCGACCCGATGTTTGGGGTGGCTGCGAGCCGATGGGCGTGTGGGGGCGGTGCCTACCCTCCTCCCAGCCAGACACTTCCCGCAGCCGCGTTCTCCAGGGTCGGGCTCGCGTCCCCGTGAAGGGGTCAGCCGCCCTGGTGCAGCGCAGCGAGGCGGAGCGGCTCGGGGGGGGGCCGCTGCAGTGCCCGCGGGTCGCTGCCCTCGGGTGCCCTTCTCCCGCGGGCCAGGCTGAGCGCGTGGCGCAGCGGGACTGCAGCAGCAACCTTGCTCTGAGCCTGCAGCCCTGAAGTTGTGTGTGTGTGTGTGTGTGTGTGTGTGTTTGCTGAGGGTCAGCCTGCAGCTTTGGAATAGGGCCTGAACGTGGCCCAGCACGAGGTAGGGAAGAGGCCAAGTGGGGTGAGAGTGGCTCAGTGGGTGCTGCCTCTTCCCCTATCTGCTGCGCTCTGCCTGTCTGTGGGTTTCAGCTGCCTGAGGGAGTCCAGCAGAAACAGCGGCAGTATTATAACTTGTAGCTGACTGTCTCATCCTCTCTTGTGTGGCACAACTTTTACAGTGGCATATCTTGAATCCTAAAATATTAGGTTTAGGGTGTTCTGCTTGCTGAGGAGTCAGCACATATGTAAAAATGCACAGCGGTGGCTTGATTATGCCACTGGCTCAGGTGTGCCAGTTGTATCATCAGTTCTCCTGAGTTCTTGTGCCCGGTCCATCTCCTAACAGAGCTACTACTCAGACCTCTGCTAATGTCACTACATGATTTGTCTCCCAGATGAATATATCAATAATTACTGATAGTCCATTTGCAACTCTTATTTATTTTCCTTCATGTGACTTTTTGGGGTAAAAAGAATGTACATTTAGTTTATCAGTATATTTTCTATAAAAATGTATTATATTTTTTAGTTTGAAGTTAGAAAAGTGTGTATTAGTAAAACCTATATTGTTGTAGAGAAATAATTTTCATAAGATACCCTGCTCAGCTGTTATACTGCAGACCAGAAGGTGACCAAAACATTCAGGATGTGCTGCCACTTCCCATGTTGATATGTTTCTTTGCTCAACAACTAGAGTTCTAAGAATACTTATCTCAGTGATTCATATAATTAACATATGAAATATGACCTTTGTAGTGCTGATGCTTCTTTACATGTTTATATACTTAAGGCCATATAAAAAGACTGATATCACTGGCTCAAGAAGAGCCAAGAAGGTGTGCTAGAAGTTGCTAAAATCACAGCCAGTTCTCAAATTGTTAAAAAAATAAATCCAGAAGGTTGTCCCTGAGGAATCTCCTCTTCCCTGGTTGGCTTAGCCGGTAGCTTCAGCTGCATCCTGTCCCGGAAATCCTTTGGCTGCTGTCTTACTAAAAGAGATAAAGAAATGACAAAGATATTGTTCTGTAAGTCTACTTTCTGAATTATGTAAGACTAGGAACTTCACAATTAAAAAAAAACATATGTATACTTTTTCCGTAGAATTTAAAAGCAAGAATCAACAACAATGAAAAAACCTACAAAACCCAAACAATTCCTTTTTTGTCAGTGTTTGCAAATAACCCAGGCATTATTCATGGGCCTCATGCATGCCTCATCCAGGAATACTCTAGGAAAGCATACCTTCCTTTTTTAAGCCGTTTCTTTAATATCAATGTGTGCAAACCATTCACAATTATTTCTTTTAGAAACTTGAGGGTTTTTTTTTAAAGTTGTCAGATCAAGTACTCAGGAATTAATGAATTGCTAAAACTACAAAATGCTGATTAAAATCTTAATTCAGTTTCTTGAATTTGTGCAAGATGACACAGCTGTGTATGTTTTCCTGATTGCATTCCAGTCAAAGTCCAGATCCACTACAGTAAAGAGCTTTTTTAGATGGGTTCTGGATGTTTTCAAGCAGGATGCATAGAAACATCAAACATTCCCCAGGGGGTGACCACCTGCTCTTCTGGGCAGCCTGTGTGTATGGCTGGCAGGTCTCAGTCCCTGCACTCCTTGTCCTCACAGTTTGTGATGTTAGGGTGCTAGATACCTTCCTGGGTCCTTGTCAACCACTGTACAGTCAGTTGGAGTAGGACTCAACCTTCCTTGGTGAGGGCTCCTCCTCACCACTGTAGAAGTACTGCCACACTGTCCTCACCAACCTAAAGCATTGACAGCAAATTAGCAACCACCCTCCTACATACCTCAGTATGAAACGGCATTATCGTTCTTGCAGTGGGTGGAGAGGTTATGCTGGTGTTCCACAAATCCAGCATTCCAATGAATCATCTATTGCTGACATGTAAGGGGGGGGGGGGGGGCTGGATGCTGGAGAGTTGTAATCTTTTGCTAAGGCTGTGTTCTGAGAGCAGTCTGTTGGTTGTCTGAGAGTTACCAGGGTATGTTTGTGGCATGTATAAAGTAACGAATGTCATCCCTGTAACTTTCTAGCTTTCTCTTCATTTAGCTTTAGAAAGCATAGATAGCTTTTAAATAACACCTGTTTGAAAAGTCATTATAAAATTCATTTGCATACTTTTATTTGCTTTTACATTAGCTGATGTTTGCTGTACTTACTGCTGTAGTGTACTTCCATTTCTGTGGTGGTGTCATAAATAAGTTGTTGCCCGTTGTGGACCAAAGCTTTACAAGACACATTATTTTCAGGGTAAAGACAGTTTCCTGAGGGTGCTGATCTAAGGGAGGGCACAGGAGGCTCTGTGCCCAGGTGTGTAGGCTGTGAGGTTGCTCAGCTGCTAGGTGCACATTTGTTCTCTGAGGGCTGCTGATGGAGCTGCATGAGGTTATGGCCTGTGCAGTCAGCACCCCCTGAACTCCTGGTGTCCTGTAAACTATGAGTTAGGTAAGGGTTGAAAAATAAAGAAAAGCATAAGAATAAAATCTAGGAAGCCTCTAGTGAGATGGGGGATCCTACCCACCAGCATGGCCCTGAGAACTGCTAGGGAAAGGTTATGTGAATAAATAGCTGAAGATTTCTTTGATTGAGGCCAGACTTTTATTTTAAAATCGCCAACTGTTACAGTCTCTCTCTGTTTTAGAGATACCTGTGATTTGTTTGAAGTTCCCTAATGAAGTTTCAAAGTGTAAAATTATTTTTTAGGTAAATGCTTTGTAGCTCGGTATAATGATCAGATGGCTGTTCTTGATTGATAGCTGCATCTGCTGAGGTCATTTCATGAGCGCTCATTGAGGAAACAAAACTTCCTTTTTGTTTGATGAGTTTCTCTGAAGCTTCCATTGCGTGAGCAGCTTTGTTGTAGTAAAGCCTTAGCTGAGTAGAGCAGTAATGTCTGCATGATGGCCAAGTCCTCGTGGGCTGTTATAGACCATGGTGACCAGGTATGTCTTGAGGAAATGAACAACACAATGTACTCCTGGAGGTGAAAGCCTGGGCTGGTGCATGGCAAGGAGGCTTCTGCAAGTGACACTTCTGTCCTTTCATGCTGTATGTTCAAATCCTGCTGATGTTCAAAGAGTTATGTAAATTCGTGCCTCCACTGCAGGTAGTCTGCAAAATTTCAGTGTTGAAATTCGCTCAGGCCCTCTGAAGCAATGGTATTGAAAGAAAAAACCTCTTGTGCTTTTTACTGTTCTTCAGCCTTTGAATTTTACTGTTGTTCATGAAGTAAATTTTCAACTATTTTTTTCCCCACGTTTTTAAAATTTTCCTCTTTGTAAGACGACCATAATATAACCCTTAAAGACCTGCTACTCCCACCCTTTTTCACATCTGGGATTTATGAGAAATGCCTGCTCTGGTGAGACTTGTGGTAGTTGTCACTGTCGTGAACAATTCTGGAAACAAAAAGGAACAAATTCATTTTCCCTTCCATTATGTGAATGGACTTCATGATGGTTTAATATGGACTGGATGTGAGTGTTATTCTTTCCTCTCTGCTCAGTGTTTCTGTAACCATGCAGAGCTGTTGCATCTTGTAGGAAAGTGGAACTCTGTCAAGGAAGATGTGGTGCGTGAGGCTGAGTTCGTTCCTGGCCGCAGGGTGCAGGATGCTAGGGGGAAGCACGGAGGGGCCTGGCTGTCATGGCAGGCAGTCTGTAGAGCTTTTGGAGCTCATGTGCCTAATGGAGTGGGATTTGCTTGCACCCAAGGCTGTCTCCATCCTACAAGCCAGTATGTGTGCACTGTGCAATCCATGTTAGCCAAAAGCACATGCTGCTGCTTTTCAGAAGTGTGTGTCTTTTAAAATCCATTGTCCATCCTATCATATACCATTGTGGCCATATCAGTTAAATGACTCTGGGAACATAAACAGCTGGCACCGACCTGGGGACATGCTTCTGCATAAAACATTGAGAGGAGCTGGAATCACTGCTGCCAGCAGAAACGGGGCTGCGCGTGCCCTGCCTGCTGCGCTGCACTCACCCTTTGGCAGCACAGGGCTCACATCAAACCAGCTTTCTCTGCCTCCCTGGTTGCCTGGCAACCTCCCTCCTCTTATTAGCATATGATTTCTATGCCTTTTTTATTTCATCAGTGCAGTGTTACATGCACTTCTCCCTGCCCTGCGCTGTCGCCTTGGTGAAGAGCAGGATTTGTGCCTCTATATGAGACTTGGGCAAGGATGATTTGGAATTAGGAAACCTTTGGCTACAGATGTCTTATCGGAAACTCAGAGAGTGGTATTTGTGTGGACGTTACTCAAAATCAATTCATTTTCATTTGCTATCATTTTTGTGTGAAGGGCAGAATTCTTCTTGCGGATCAGCACAGCATAAATCTCTGGCGTCCTTAAACATAGAGAGCATCAACTTGCTAAATGACGAGAGAGGCCTATGCAGATCTTGGTGGTCTGTACGCAGTTCAGATGTGGTGCCATAATTCAAGATGAAGTTAAAGAATTGAGTGGAGGAAATGAATTAAATCTTCTGATTCTCTTCTTACAAGGAAATAAGAACATTTTGCCTTCAAATTGTCTGGTTGTATTTTATGAAGTTAGAGGTGAATCAGATTGGGTCTTAAGTTTAACTTCAAATTCCTTGTTTTTTTTTCTTTTCATAGACTGGTACAACTATAAGGAATGCCCAAATCTTTTGCTGGTGCAAATGACAAAGAACATAAGATTCAAGTTGATGAACTGCTTTAAATATCAGAGAGCGCTTTCATTACTAAAAATCACAATACATAATAAGGATGAAATGACAAAGCAAGTACATCTGGGGACTATTTAGATCAAGATATGTATAGTTTTTTTTCTTAATATTAACCTTACAATAAGCTATTACAAAGTTAAGCTGTGGTAGAATCACCATCCTCAGCCCAAAGGGATCAATCGTTATTCTTGCAAGTAGTAGGAATACAAGTCTTTGTAAAGCAATTCCTATGTGTAGAAACCACTTTCTAACCTTCCACAGCTGCCTTACAACACTAGAGAACCACATCATCTGAATGAATTGCTTGTCTATATCAAACCAGTAAGTGCATTTGTGAGAGTTGACCTCTTCTCTCACATAACTAAGCGATAGGACTAGAGGGAATGGCCTCAAGTTATGCCAGGGGAGATTCAGGTTGGATATTAGGAAAAAACCATTCTCTGAAAGTGACATCAGGCACTGCAGTGGGCTGCCTGGGGAGATGGTGGAGTCACTGTCCCTGGGGATGTTCAAGAAACGTTTGAATGTTGTACTGAGGGACATGGTTTAGTGGTGAAATGTTGGTGGTAGGTGGATGGCTGGACTGGATGATCTTGGAGGTCTTTTCCAGCTTTGGTGATTCTGAGTTTAGAGTAAACGGTTTAAATAGTGATCAGCCTCAAAGGCATGAGAAGTCTCAACTGGATCAAGTGTCCCTGACTCCTGCACAGTAAGGGTATTGGGGTGACTTTCCCCATCCTATAGTTGTAGAGAGGTAAGTGCTTGGGTAGTGGTGCCCAGGACAAATATTCCCAGACCTTTGGTGTGTACCTTCAGAACAAACAGAATAAACCTCTTGTTTTCTTATGCTGTGGACTGAGTTGGGCAATTTCACTTCTGCCCTCTGTCATAATACTTAGTTGTACGAAATACCTGGTCTCTTACTCTGGTCACAGATGCCTGTCTAAGCAGATGTCAAATTTTGAGTATTTTTAGGTCTAGCAGAAATTTCATGATATGAAAATGGATGAAGCCCATGCATAAAAGTATTTTGTGTTTTTAAAAATGCTTCCAGTATTTATATGTATATCTCCAGAATGCTTTAATAGCACAATAAATATTAATATGTGATGACTGTTTTATTAGTGAATTTGGAGTGATAAACACAATGAAGTCCTTGAAATACCATTTCTGCTCAAGTCAAGGTTTAATTTTATTTTCAGTATGGCATTTGCTGCCTGAAATATTACAAGTGACTTGACCTTAAAATTACGTTTCCTTTAGTTCATTGAAATGGTTGGCCTTTCCAGTCTGACTTGATACCGGCAGTGCAAATGGGGGAAGGCGGACATGCTTGCCTGTGACTTCATGTGAAAGCTAATTTAAAAAAAAAAAAAATCTGTGTTGTATCTAAATATTTCTATGTAGATGGGATGGTAGTCATTAGTTAAAAGCAATCATGATGCATTCCAACATTTAAATTTTGGGTTCAAAATCAATTACATACGTAATTAAAGGGAAAACTATCCAGGCAGCCAGACTGTCTGATTTACAGGCACTGTGCTGGTGTGTGCAGGTTTTTAACAGATGTGCCTGTGCACACTGCTTTGGGAATGTGGAAATGAGGTGTAAAAATTGAAAGCTGCTTTGATAACTTTGTTAGTTAATCTCTTCTTCCCAGTGATGCTCTTCTTTCAGGTATTAGGCAAATGAGCAACATAATTTGCTTTATATTTATTATGGAATTTGGACTGTGCCATTTTCAGATAGTTATATTGTTGTGGTGCTTGGTGTATTAATATTACTGCATGCTTTTCCTAGGCTCTTACTTGTGACTTTAAATATGCTCTCAGGTTTTATTTAAATTGACCTTTCTGTTGGAATGAGCTATCCTGGTTAGGGTTTGCTCGGCCACTAGGGCATCTCAGTGATTTGGAGTGAACGCAGCTCTGCTGGGCTCTAGGCTGCTCCTTCCAAGACAGGGGCGGCTGGTGCTGTACTGTGCTCTCCTCCAGCCCTGAGAGGTCACTGTTTTGCTCAGCCACATTTCCAGCATTCCTTACAGAATGGTGCTGTGCTCTGAAGGGGAAACTTTTCAGCCTTGAGGTGAAAGGACAGAAGCCAGGATGCGTCTTTGTGGGTGTGGAGAAATGGGCTGATACATGGAGAGTTCCAGAGGGAAGGAGAAATAAAATAGGCTCTTATCTGCAAGGCTGCAAGCGAGCTATCGCAGAATTTAACAATTGCAGCGTTTTCCTCTACAGCCTTTGCACCATTAACATCTATGCTACCATCTAGCTCATTATAAAATGCCTGTTTTTGCCTTGATTCTGAAGGGCATTGTACAAAACCCCTTTCTATTCTGCTCTTAACAATAAGACAGCTCCCCTCCCATCCAGGCATGTCTAGCATCTATGCACAACTCCAGAGTACATGTGTAAAAGTAGGTAAAAGTGTTAGAATAGGTTATTAAAAATGTAGACCCATAATGTGATTAAAGAAGATTGGAAGTATTAAAAGAGGTTTTACACCTGGAAGTTATTATAGTTATTTAGATTGAGTGAGAATAATAACCAATTGTTTTCTAAGATGTATGACACATTTATGAAAAACCTTGAAGGATAAATGGATCTTTTTAGTATGCTACTTCCATAAAGGACTCTATGAATAAAATAATAGTGAGAGAACTCTCGGTGGATGCTGAATACTGCTAATTGATGAAATTATTACTTATTACGCTGCAACTGAACTCTGCTTAGAAACACTATTTTCAGTATGATTTTTTGAAAATGACAGCTGAAATGTAAGAGGCTTTGTATTGAAAATGAATAGTGATAATTTCTTGATATCTTTGAAATGAAGGATATTTCAATGACAGTTAAAACTGAGAAAAGTGATTTTTTTTTTTTTAAGTGCTCGGATCATGGAATATTGCTGTGAAAATGAAATGAACTTTTCTGAAATCAATACCATCGAGTTAATATGGATTTATGAGGCATTTAAAAATTCTTAGTATCCTTATTTATAATGAAGCAGTCAGTTATTTGTGTCAGCAGTTTTCATATTATGTCACATGTTAAGGTTAGAAATGAGGTTTTTGAGATAGGGTGTAGGCATTGCATCTAGGAAAATTCTAATTGTAAATTAAATCAGCATTGAAGAAGCGCTCCATCACTTACTGCTCAGGGCAAGAATGGGGGTGAGTATCAGATTTGCCACTGATTTAGTACTGACAGACTTCAAATGGGCTGGTTTTATTTTTCTTGGTATGTAATTTTAGGTCCCTGTGCTGACTCTCAAGGAATGTTTTCAGTAATTGGTGTGAGAATCTGCGTATTGTGTGTAGTGTAGTATTTTGGAATATAACTGCATGTGAATACAAGATCTGATTTCAACCTTAATAAATTTACTCATCAGTTTTAGGGGTATAATAACTCCATCCCTGTCAATATCAGCGGTTTTCAAACTCTGATGGACAACATCCGCTTGTACAAGTTTGAATATGCACTTACATGTGTGAATGCTAATAGGAATGTTTTGAGGTGGGTGATTAGAGATTATTCCCAGACCTATTAATTCCCCTTCTGTTTTAACACCAGGTTTGATATTGCATTTTCTTCGGTTCCAATTAAAAATTCAAAATTTTAACAGTTTTACGAAGCTTGTATGTAGCTCTTCTAAACAGATGGATGTGAGTGTGACAAAAGGCTTTGGGAGGAAAAAAAAAAATCCAATGAGATAACCACAGCAGAAGTTGGTCTAGAACACTGGTGATTAAAATGCAGGAACGAATACAGCAGAGCAGAAAAAATGAAAATACTATCTGCTCAGAAAACCTCCAGGCTGGGTAAATGCCAGCGTTTTGATGCAGCAGTGGTAACTGATACTATTGACTGAAGGGCCAACTCCTCTGTTGGTAGGGTACGATAAGAAAAAGTTTTCAGAACTGTAAATTATTTACTCTCAAATAAAGCAGAGTCGCTTGCCTGCTTTCAAACCTTGACACCGGGCAAGGAGGTTCTGTCAGATAAAGAAGAGCAGGAAATTACCTAAAGCATTTATCTAATGGTTACCTGGGTACTTCTCATTTGTATAATTCCTAGCCTACTAAGTATTGTTACTTATGCTGCAGCTGTTTCTGTTACTCTTCAGTATGTGCTGCTGTTAGCAAACCACAAATAAAGCGATGCTGGCCTGAGACAAGAGTTCCTAGACACTTCCGTTCTAAATGAATGACAGCTTTGGTGTTGTGTATATTATAGTCTAGGAGAGAGGGCTTTGTCCGATTAAAAAGAGAGGAATTATTTTTTTTCTGAAGATCCAGCGCTTAAAGTCTGCCTTTTAGCAACTGGAAATTCAGAGCTTTAGAATCATTACAGTACATTTATAGGATAGTTGATTGTATTTTTATAAACCTTTAGAAATGATAGAAGTGATAATTCTTCCCCATTCAGGAGTGTCATCACACAAATGTAATTTGGCTTATTAAGTAAGATTGAAAAATAATGCTACTACATCCAATGCTTTTCATAAAATGTTTAAAATTTTGTCTATAAGAATGAGACAAAGTAGGGTAGATCAGAACCCAAGTGTTTGCTGTCGTATTTTAAGATTAAGCATCCTAATTGGATTATCCTGTTTTTTTAAGAGTATCACAACTGCCTCTGGCCCACACGTTCAGTAATATTTAGTGTCAGATTCAAAAATCAAAATTGTTTAATGCAAGTGAAGAACTCCAAGGAATTGTTTCCATTTTCCCCATTATCAATACATTGTTGTCATCTGTAATGCACGTGACACCCTATTTATTTATGGAATGTTGTATGGGATTTCTTTGTTTAAAGGTGTCTCCATAGGAGTAATCTGTAGCTCTGCATAGGAGAAGAGATATTAAAAAAGGAAAAATTGGCCACAGTGTCCTCCTGCCTTACTTGCATCAGATGCTAGATTTTATTCCTTGAAAACTGTGTTATTATCAAATGTCTGATAAGTGAAAAATATTTTAATCTGTAACCTCATGTATCAATCCCTTACTCTTTATAGTAAATAATTAACAAATTCTTCGTGTTCTGACTTTGCTTCTACAAGCTTAGTATTTCCTTTTTGGCTAGATACTCTTTCGTATGCACAAGATTACTAGAAAATCAGTGGTGAAATTACAGTAGTGAAGCTGAAAGCATCAGTTTTGTATTTTACCATTGCATTAAACAGTTGCCACTGAAATTTACTCATTTGCTGCTTCTTAGTGTTGCAACAGATTTAAACAGTCAATATAGATATGCTTGGCATGTTCTTGGTATAAGTATAAAAATTCTTCACACGTGTTTCGAGCAGTGAATGTACTAGATCTTTCGCATATGCATTGTCACCAACATCCTTGCATTTCAAGTTCATTTATTGGCCTTTGAAAATCACCTTTAACAAAGTTTTCAGAACATTACTTCTCTCAGCTAAAATTAGTTCTGCTGTTTTTTTGCCAATGATTAAATTTAAAGCAGTAATAACTTTAATGCTAATTTCTCTCCGTTGATCAAAAGTCAGCAGAGCATTCACTTTTCATTAACTGACGTGTCTCCAATGTGAGTTTGGTCTCTCTGGTTAAGCAAACAAACACCTGTAATTGCAGTTGAGTGGAGGTTTATTCTGGGGGGTTCAATTGTCAGGAAACAATGGCTTATTTTTGGTTTTGGCACTAAGGCAGCCAAGCTTGTCTTCTCTTTCAATCTGTTTGTCTTGCAGAAAAGTGAAAGTAGGATGTAGATGTATGTGTATGATGATCCTTTTTGCTGTGAGATGGACTTAAAATGACTCTCCATATGAGTAAGCGGTTACAAATGTTATTTAGTACTCCTTGAGTAATAGAGGAATTGCAAAATTCAGTGTGCTAGTGGTTGAGACATAGATAAATGATAGTGAGGAAACAACAAAGTTCTGTTAGACCTTTGAAGTAAACTTAAAGCTTCAGAAAAAATTTAAAGAGGGAAGATATTTTTTATTAGGAAGATGAAGAAGGAACCAGGCTGTGGGGACCATGCCTGTGCTTGCTTTAAAAGGAATAGCAGTGAAGGAGCCAGAGTTGGCTGTATTGATGAATTGCTGTGCTTTTTTTTTTTTTTTTTTGCACTTATTCAATCAGTTGGATGATTAAAAATTGTACAGTTCATGAGATAAAATGTACTAGAAGGTTAAATGTAGGCTTAGAAAGAAAACTGCACCAAAATTTAAACCTTTCTATTTTTCAAGGCAGTAAATTACATATTTAATAAGGTGAATACAGAATGTCATGTTGAGCTGTGAAAACTGTGCCCAGCTATGCCTTCTCTGAATTTGATATGGTAAGACAAATAGCTTCTGATATGATGTATTGTTTATGATGTGAAAATGAGGCCTTATTGCAGAGCAGGGTGCTCTGGAGTGACCTCAGGTCTGAGGACTTTGGATTGTGGTGCTATAGTGCTGAGCCCACTTTAAGCTGCATAGCTTTTAATGTCTTGAATATATGAATAATTCACTGAATGCTGGGATACTACCTGGATACTTAACTTCAAGCACAGAGGGTGAGTATTCACTTCAGTTTTCTCTGTGAGGGTCAAGGCACTTCTGCAGAGATGAGTTATGTCAAGGCAAGTGCATGCTGAGCTTCCAAAGGAGTAATTTACCACCCAGAGCTCTGCTAATAGAGAACAGTGTTTGTTATCTATGGGAAGCAAGTAATGCTTATGTTTCCCATTTTAATAATCCTTTTATATTTTACAGTAGTATCTAGCATAAATACAGTACTGAGGTGGAGAAATCAAGTTCTTAATATGAAAATTAATGTATCTACAAAATTAGGCAAACTGTGCATATGGTTGTGTAATTTTCTTCTTTGTTAATTGCTAAAGCATTAACTTTGTTCATATAACAAAGTTCCGGAGGTATTCAACATTTAGTTAGTATATGCGAAAGTAAGACTTCCCTGACTTTTGATTTGATTTAGAAAACAATTTAAGAGACAGTCTTCACGGTCCTCAAATGCACATTATGTAAAGATCTAGTGGTAAAACTGTTTTGGAGATGCTGCTTTCTACATATCTGACACTGGATCTAGGACTGCGCCTCAAGGAAAACTGCACACACTGATGTTATTGCTAAAGCGTAGTTTTACTCTCACTAAATACCATCTTTTTTTTTGAGTCTCTGAACTCACGAGGCTCAGAGAAGAAATAGGCGCTGTGATTCAAAGCGGGATCCTTTCCCAGGTATGGCCAAGCTGCCCTGCACAGTGTGCCCCAGGGCTCAGTGCCTGACCCCAGCCCCTGCCCCTCCTCAGCCTCGCTTCCTCGCAGAGCCTGCAAGACATCTGCTTTGCTGGCATCTTTCATGGTCAGAAGCTGTTTGTCCATCCAGGAAGGGAACCCCCCTTCTAACTCTCTGGATGCTGAGGACTCTTATTTGAAGATAGTATGGTAATATAAATCATTGGCCATGGACAGAGAAAATCTTACCTGAGGAGTTTATCCTCATTTATATAGAGGATTGTATCTTGCCACACTGTGATACATTATAATGCAAATGGGATCACAGTCAGTATGTGCCTTTGTCCATACATGCAGCCATTTGTTGTAGCAGAAACGTATCCAGTAATACACAGAAAAAATTCCTGGGGGATTTCCCTCTTATATAAGCTCCTTGCTGTCTGGGATAATTTTTGATTCTGGATTTAGGAATGTTTGAAGGTTGGCCATGCTATTCCCATGTTGTTTGTTGTAGTTTTCCATTTTGTCTTACTTTCTCTGACATTTGTCATCTCACAATTAAATCAGGCCTGACTACTGTGAAAGCACATTGTTCTTTTTTGAAACATCTCAGGAAGTCATCCAAATATGTCTTAAGCCATATATTATCTATATGTTAAGTAGATTATAAGTTTTTTCTCATGGGTTCAGGACTTCAGTAAAGAAATACAAATTTGACACAAGTATTTGTTTGAGGCACTCTATTATATTATTCTTGATCTTAAAGGTCCCTTCCAACTCAAACCATTTGATGATCCTACATAGTAGCAGAATAGAGAAATTAGCAACTTTCCCCATGTCCTCATATAACAAAAAATGACAGCCAAAAAATGGCTTCTAGAAAACATAATATCATGACTTTTTTTTTTTTTTTTTGAAATCTTGATTATCTTTTAATATTTTGAATTGTTTTCAAACTAGAACTTTTCCTTGCTCATTTGGTGGTGGAATTTCCACTTGAAGCCATTAGGGACTTTGCATGATGGCTGAAGTGCTGCATCTGTTAGTGCTTCATGCAGCTTTCCTAAAGGCCTAGCAGATGTGAAAGATAAAGTAAACTAAGCAATGCAAAATGAGATAGTAGTGGATAGACTCATCTTTTTGTTAGCTGACAGAATTCTTAAACACTCATTATTCTGGGTCATCCAATCTCATGAAAACAAATACTTCAGGTTATTTGATCTTTCACTGACTAGCTTTTAATAAAATTAATTTCATGTACTAAAAAATAACAGGAGAAAGACTCTAGTTACTTGCTTCTGTCAGTAGTTCAACACTTGCATAGCTCTGAAATTAATTGTTTAGTATGCTCATTACTCTTAGAAAAAATAAGTATGTTCTCATTATGCTCACTTGGTGAACATATGTACCTTGCAATACATTTAATGTTACTTGCTGTGAGGAAGATTACAACTCTTTTTAAGGAAATTGGGTAGATTAATGGAATGGGGTGGGTTAAATTGCTCTCCACATGCATTCCCTAGCATGCCTAGCCCAATGCTGTATTTTAATTGACATATATACATACAGGCTGCTCTGAATGTAATGCCTCCTATTTATTTTCATGAAAACTGCAACAGATACATATAGCTATTTGATAGAGCGAATTCTCAGTGACAAAACACTATTTTTCAGCACAGTCACCACCATTAGCTATGCACTTTTGCCAGTGATAAGCAAGAGCCTGCAAGCTGTACTCGTAAAAAAAAAAAAAAAAAAAAAATCTGCACCAGCACAGATATGACCCACTGTTTCACAGCTGTTATGAGGATGTATCTAGGAAGATGTTGCCCACACAGTCCATCTTTCAGTGGCCCTAACAGATGGAAGACAGAAGGTGCCAAATCTGGACTATATTGTGGGTGCAGTAGGACAGTCCAACCAAGATTAGCGATGTGCTCAGCAGTCTTCAAACTGGTATGGGGCTTAGTGTTATTATGTTGCAAGAGAAAGGCAGTTGTCTTCTCTCTTCTGACTCTGGAGTTTGGGCATTTGCCTTAGTCAGTGTCACAATATAGTGGTCAGAGTTGATGGCTTGTCCAGATTCCAGGAAATCCAGAAGAATTCACCCCGTTTCTACCTCAAAAGACAGTGCACATCGCTTTACCTATTGTGGGCTATGTCTTGCAATTTATCAGACTGCCCCTGTGCTGCTGTCTGTCATACAGCAATGGAATGTAGTGGAATATTGGTGAGAAGGTTCAACCTCTACTGCCACTAACATCCACCTCTGCCATTGTGGGCCAACATAATAGGAGGTGTTACTTTCAGAGCATCCCTCATATAAAGCAGTTTAGCTAAGGATGCTCAGTAAAGCAACAGGAGTAAAATAGGATACAACCTGTATATTGCAGGGGCTGAACTGAGTAAATGGGCTGTATGGTAAAATGAACCAAATAATGCTTGAGACCACGTTTATACTCATAGTCTGTATATGAACAGTTGCATTTTCAGCAACTTTGTTATGACTATATGCTCATTGATCTGTGGTGAACCTCAGCAGGTGTTCTGGGGCTGTTAATAAGAAACTTCCCTATGTGCTGGAGAAAGTGGACAGAAGCCATGAAAATAATTTTGTCTTATCAATAAACCTATACAGTTTTAATACTATGACCTGTGCCAGAGCCTGAGGAGGTCTTTTCTGATCCCTATTCAACTTTGATTTACCAGTTGCAAAAATGAGGCTCACTTAGGAATAAATACTCCTGATGTAACTCATTGGTGTCAGCTGTAGTTATTCCAGAGACAGAGAGTAACCTTCAATGTTCAATTTTTAACCAGGCTTTCTGTTTTAAATGAGAGCTAAGGTCCAGGTGACTGGGACATCCTCCTAGGGTTGTTAATTTGAAAAAAATGTGGAATACTTCAAAGCTGAATTCTGTAAATAAAAGCTTTAAAAACTCCATATCTCTTACAAAGACTGCGCTAGATGAGTAGGACTTCTCTAAGACTGCCTTGAAGGTACTGCAGTCTCACAGAAGATATACACTGTACTTTTACTTTAACATCATTGTCTGAATTTGGCCCATTGAACAGACTTCAATCTTGGGGTGTGGGTTTTGGAAGATGGAAGAGCCTTGTGTAATTCATGCTTATCATTGATGTGTTAACTTGTAAGAAACAAACGCTATTTTGCCTCAATGCAGTATAATGGTATAAGAAAATGTATGCCTTAGAAGTGGCATTGTTCTATAAAAGACTGCAATCCAATTTGAAAACAGGAGCAAAAAGAAAGTTTCTGTACTGTCTTAAGATAACATCCTAGAAAAGAGTCTGCCTTTGTATATGCGCAGTGTTTGTTCGTGGCAGAACTCAATGTATTCTGTGTAGCTCAGGAGTTCAAGCTAAGGAGAGCATTTCCTGTTACTTGTGAAAATGTCTACACAAACTGGGCCTCCCTGTTCTCTCGTTCACCGCTTTCTCCTTTTTACTGTTTTTCCCGTCCTTCAGTTAGCAAGTTCAGTAAGAAAGCAGGAAAATATTGCTCAAATTCTTTTTTTTTTTTCCTAATGCCATGCTTGGAACATCATCCTTGGAAGACAAATCCCTCTCTACCTTTCCCTGTTTGGTGCTGAAACATTACTAATAAGCATAGTGCTTCCAAAACTTTCTATTTTATTTTTCTGAAGATGCTTTTAATTAAAGATCAAATTTAATTGCAATAGCCTCTTAAGATTTTCAGCTAAAAGGATGACTTTATGAGATGGAAATAAAATGGCTATGATGCTTTTTAATGAAATAAATATCTGGTATAGAGAATTATATTAACGCTGGATTACTGCAGGACAGTGTGAAATCTATCTTGAATTATCAGGAAATGCTGCATCAGAAATAAGACTCCCAACAACAGAATATGTTTCTATCTCAAGTGACTGCCTTGAAATCACTTATTTTGGAGTAATATTAAATCAAAGACTTGAAAAATTACTCACTGTAATATAACATGCTGTTTTAAAAGCTTCTACAGCCTTGGCATTAATAGATGATAGTGAAGATTAGATCAAGTATTTTTTTTCACGTAGACTTGTTAATCATAGCCTTTAAAGTAGAAACTGAGCAATAAACATCTAATGAATAGCTTATGGCAAGTTTATTCTCTCTCAGAAGCTGTGTTGGCACAGATCAACATAAACCATTTATCATTAATTTCTCAAAATTTAAAAACAGTAGCTATCACTTAGACATGCCACATTTACATTAGATATGAGTAGTTTATAGCACTTTTGGGTACTTGCATCCTAAGTTAGTTTATATTATTCACAACAAATACCTTCCATTCTAGAAAAGAATATATTAGAAAATATTAGAACTATTCTCTAGTATTTTTTAGCTTATCTTTGTATTGTAAAAGACATGAAAGAACTAATTGTCATGGATGATTATTAAATGAATTCCTTACTGTACTGGATTTTGAGTGAATCTGTAGAGGTAGTATTCCAACTCCTCTGTGTAAATAGTGGAAGAATACTTTGGTGGTGCCAGTAACTGTCATTGTAGTGCAAGGCTGCTAGTTTAACTCCAGTATGCGTAGTGTTCAGCTGTGCCAAGAGAATGTACGCAAAGTGAGCCAAATTTATTTCTGTGTATTTACAACCCTGTTTCTTTCTTCATCAACACAGTACCTAAACAGATTTCTGCAAAAATGCAGCAACATTATGTTCAGATTAGCAGTCATTAATGAAAATAGATTTATACCTACTTTGTTTTTATTTTAATAAATATAATCACCTACGCAAACACTAAATACATAATTTATAGGTACTCAATTACTATTCAAATAGCATCTTAAAGTGAAGTCCAGACTTCACAGTACTCTGAAAAGGGATATAGTATGTATCTACCAACTCCATTTGGGAGTTTGAGTGTTGCCCTTTCAACATCTGGAAAGATCAAATGACAGCTCATCTGGCAAGAGTGAGAATTTATGTAGCAGAATAAGTGTGGGACTGGGACAAGCAAGATCACAGATGCCCAGATAATTATCCTTATCAACGAGTTCTCTGCTGTTTTGATGGCCAGTGTATTTGAAAGATTAGGGCCTTGGGTTTCCTTTCTTTCACTTGCAATTTATTTTTGTTTAGCTAGGTGCATATATTAAGTGTTAGTTGCAACATTCCCTCCAGGACTTTCTTCTCAGTAATTTTCCACTTATTGGCTGACTTACCTGAATATATTTGTTAAATTTACTAAATGTCTGACTAGCCATAAGCTGCTGAAAGCCAACCAGGGAACTGAAATGAATACTAAGAAAATACCCTCACTAATTTTCCTTTCTGACAGTTAAAAAGACTCAAAAGCATTTGCATTACTTTTCCATTCAAGCAGTTAACTTCTGAGTTATTTTTAAACATCAGGGACTTCTAGCTGAAACAATCACCTAGGTCAGCAATCCCAGATTCAGGCAGTATATTATTTAGGTAGTGGGAATATAAGCAGTTTTTATGTTGTATATGTGATTTAGTGTGTTCTTAATAGTGTGCCAATTTTGTTTCAGATTTAATTCTGGAACATACTGGACTATGCAGTCCTTTTGGATTTCTGCAACTGTTGCACTTGGAGCCATACTCCTGTTGCAGAATTCCAACAGGAGCAAACATATGGGGATTCTTCCGTCCTTGGCTTGCCCCACCATTTGTTCCACATTTTAAACCAACTGGTGCTGTACCCAGTGGAGTACATCTGTTACGGTTTATTACTAGAAATTTGCAATTCATTTCAGAGCTTGCTAAAATAATTATAATATTCATGGCCAAGAGTACTGTATTAAGCAATTACAAAAGATAGTAGGAAAGATTTTGCTCAAGTGCATGTGTGATTCAAGACCTACTGTCCAGCTTGGGTGATTGGGGCACTCACTGGCCTATCAACAGTGAGTCAGATGTGCTCTGACAACTGAGTTTGATCAGCTTGAGAAATTAATGTAGCAGCAGAGATGCTGTAAGTGACATCCCTTATGTGAATGTCCCTGCTCTGTTTTAATTAAGAATGAAAGAAATTAGCATAAACCACCACTGAATGCAGTTGGTTGCCACATCTTGCCTGAGATATTTGGCTGGGGAGCAACCAGAAATGGAGCAGAACCTATCCTGCTGGGGTTGTGGAGGTGCATCTGTTTATACCCTGTAAACACCTCCTTTAGAACACTACCTCTTTGCCTTAAAAAGCAACAACAAAAACAAAACAATCCAAACATTGGAAGAAAAAATACACACCCAAAAACTGTAAAAACTCAAACCACATAAACATCAATGCTAAATCATACAGCAGGTTGCTTTTTCATCTTTATCACCCACACAAGCAGACATACTCAAGTGGACTTTTAAAATCAAGAAACATTCTGATATATATAACCTATCACATTCGTCAGTTTCAGTCTCTAGCTCTGTAAGTCAGTCTTGCATGTCTTTGATGCATAGTAACAGTGAGTACACCCTGTTCACTGCAGTGCAGATGTATAGTGCTAAAGTGGAATTTTTTGAAAGGAAATCTTACAAAAACCAATTTCAAAAGTTACAACAAAGAGTATGCCTGTTTTGGTTCTCCATCGCAGATCTGATTCTGGATCTGTCACTTGCATACTATTCACACTTGCCCTTTGAATTATGTGAGGTCAGTTTTCCTACAGAAACCTGTCATTTGCCTAAGCTGAAGAAAAGCTTGAGTTCTAAAAGGCTGACTTAATTTTTCAAGTTACTCTCTAATGAAAGACTTTTCAAGTTCAGTCTGCCCATGTTTTCAGACTATAGCTGTCACTTAAAAGTACTGCTGTATTCCAGCATTTGTGTCCTTGCAAATAAAAACACTGTGAGAGAAAGGAAGCTACTCTGTAGTGAAGGTAACTTATCAGGTCACCACATGCAAAAGCAAGTTCTCATGAAGGAAAATCTGGAGGTTATATTGACGTGATAAAATGTGTAGAAACAGCATGAATGCTTTGAAATCTTTTTACATGTTTTGCTTTACTTTGCAAATTTTATTTGAAGCATTGTAATGAAGTAGAATCATATGTTTCCACGTGGCCTAGGTTAGAAACACTGGGGAGTGGAAACTGTTGCCATAGGAATGGCTGGCTTCTGGGTGTAACACTGCTTTACAAATGTCCCAGGAATACCTTTTAAACATTCAGAAACTAAGTGTTGTGGAGAATGAAAATCTAAACAAATTCCTATGATGTTATGCTAAAATACTGTAGCTTTTCTGGTTTTACGTAGCAGTGTAAATAAATATTTGGTGTGATTTAAAAAGTTTCAAACGTATTTTTGGAAATTCAACTCTGGGTTTTTTTTTTTTTTTGTATTTTCTCTTTTCTTTCTGCAGAACCTCCTGGCTTTAAACCCCCGAACACAGACTCATGCAGCTCTTCATTCAACTGTAACAAAGAAACAAGTCAAGAAGCATTGGAAAAGGAATTCTGACAAAAGTTGTTCTGTAAGTAGATATTTATTATTGCATCTGAAATATGCAATGAATTATTGAGGCTGAAATCTCAGTTGTGTGGGAAATTCAAACTTGAATTTCCTGTGATGTTCTGTAGCCAAATTTGTCTCCTAGTTTCGCTCCTGCAGAAAAAATTGTTACTTTGTGGTGAGCAATTTGCTTCTTCTAGAACCATTACATGCCATATGTCTTAATTTTTGGGGGAGCAGGTACATCTTTGAAGCAACTTGTTTCCCTCTTCTTCTGGAGTCAGATCAGTCTCAAGCACCTGTGAGTAGGGCAGCCAGCTCACCACTTCCCTGAGCCCTGCAGGGCTGCTCACCCTGGCCTGCTAGCATCGGCTGCCTCCTCCCCACTCTGCATGGCTGCTGCCTGCTTGCTCCTCTTGTTTATGTTTCCCATGAGTAACTCTGGGAAGAGTAGCTCTTCACTGTTGTTTTTTTTCTGAGAATTATAAAGGTACTACTCATTCAGTGCAGAAATGGGGGAAAAATACATATTTTTACATATGTGTATATATACATGTGCCATATATACACCAAGATGTATATATTTTGTAAATACATGAAACTGGTATTAAAATGTGGCTCTCGATTTTTACATTTTGTACCTTGTATTTTTTCAGGAAATAGGTATTGGAATAAATGTATTTTCATTATAAAATGGCTATCGTGTTCAGAATTTCTGCCTTTAAATATCACCTTTTTCTTTCGAGGTATTTAGATTCCTAGTGTCAGTGTGATATTTGACTAATCCAATCAGACATGGTTGTCTCTTTGATCTCTTGGCTGATTAGAAGGTCTGTAGGGCTTTTACAGTCTTCCTACAGATTCTGTTAGATAATCCTCTAAGTTCAGAAGACTAAAAGTCCTACTTCCAGAGTACTATTTCTGTGTCTCTAAACTGTTGCCCTCATGTGTACAGAGTTGTGGTGTGTTTTAATAGTGTTACCAAAACACCCTCTGCGACTAATTAGTGTCAACTTGAACCTAATTTCTTTTAATAAAATTTTCTCAAAATAAGGAAATCCAGTATGAACAACAGATATTTGCAGGGAAAAGCAACCTAGGATATCCTTAGTATTCCAGCCATACTCTATTGGTAATGATTCCCAGCTTTGTAAATCAATGACAAGAATCTCTCTGTTACTATAGCTATCATTCCTATTTTCTTATTTGTTTGTTTAGGTATTTCCCAGTTGTTATGACAATAACATAGATATAAAGCTTGGGTTTGTGAACAGGGATGATTTCTTTAGAATTTCCAGTACAGTTATTGCCTACAACTATCTCTGTGCTGTGCAGGTAGTTGAGCTGCTCAGTAAGCAGCTCCTGGGCAGCTGCAGTTTACGTACTGATGGTTTCAGGTGACCTAAAGTCAATACTGAGCTGTGAACTCCTGTGCTTTCAGAAACTTTGATAAGAGGTTTAGGTATCCATGCAGTAGGTGTGGCAGACACCTCTGCAGTAACCTAATCAGCTGTTCCTATGGAAATTATTAATTAGATAGTTGGTTTAAGCTCCAGTTATAGTGTACATGTATGTATCTTTCTGATAAATGTGTTCACACATTTTCTGATGCTCTTAGCCTTTAAGTGTGCTACTGTCTCTGACTTTTCTGTTTGATCTTTGTACTTTCAGTTCATAAAATCTGGGTATTTGAAGATTTTTTTGGTAATTGTGGAAGTGCCTAGCTTTTTAGGTGCTCCCTATCTTCCCACATTCCTGCTTTTAGTAATGTGTACCTCATTGTCTTAAAAGTTCTTGGAGCCCTAAGGCCTGAAATTATTGGGCCGTGCAAACAGCATGGATCTTGAGTTCATAGCTAGTTTGTATGTCTCGGCTGAATTTTGATTCAAAAGAAATTCTGAATGTCTTCAAATATGGCGTGATGATATTTCTTAATTGATTTACAATCTATGTAGGTTGCTCTGAAAGTAATGACTCTTATTTTTTAGAATAATTAAGGTGAAAAGTCCACTAAAATCATTTAGTTCAACTGCCAATCCATCACCGCTATGCCACATAATGGGACATCTACCTTTTTCTGCATAGAGGAATTCAGTGACACACCTCTGCTTCATATGCACTTCCATGTCAGATGCCATTCTGTCAGACTTCCCCTCTGCTGCCATATGTCACATGGCAGCAAAATGTAATGGAATAATGCAGGGAAGGTTCAGCCTCTTCTGCTGTTCCACCAACATCTCCCTCTTCTGTTGTGGGCCAACATCATAAAATAGGAGGCACTACTTTCAGAGCAGCCCTCATAAGCAGCAAGTTGGTTTGGAATTCTGCATTACTGCATGGAGATCTGTGGGGACAATGGGATTTTTACATTCTCCAGGTCATCACTGATAAGTAGGCGAAAACAAGAAAATGCTTTCCTGGCCTTCTTAAGGTATGAAAACTATAATGCAGGAAAGGGTATATAGAGCATAATTCTTGTTATAGTCTAAAAAACCATTGGCAGTAACAATTGCACCTCTTAATGGACAGGTCAGACCCTTTTGAAAGACCATAGGAGGAAGTGTACTTTGCATTTCCTTAAAATCAGAATTTGGCTTTTAGCTTTGGATTCTTTTGAAACTGGGCTGATGCTGTCTTAGCAGAATTACTGTTAGAGGGAAGGTGGGAGTATGAAAATACAAAACTAATTAAATTAACAGCTCTCAAAACTCTGAACAAAAGCTGCATCTGCTGAGGCATGCACACAGTGACTTGGTAATGTCTCATATACTTCCAGATGGCAGACTTAAATATTTCTTCGGAATAATTACACAAGTGAAATTTTAACTCCTCGTCTTCTCTGAGACATTTTTGCCCATTAAATGAGTTCTGAAGTGGAAACTGAATGTCAGTATTTTTCATCAATGCTCTTCAAGGATGGTCCAGTTACACTTTCAATAAGTGCTGTTGTTTAGTGTGTTTAGCAACCAAATTTTGTTGTAAAAATGATTTATTGCTGAAGATACACAATCATTCAACTTCAGAAATTTTGTCAGCTTTAGATCAGAGTACATTGGTCACCCTTGATAGCAGTGCTACACCTAAACAGTAGCTCTGAGTTGGCATCTTCTGAGTCATGCTGGAAGGTGGCATAAATTTCAGGAGTGTGTCTGTGGGGGGAAAAAGATCACTTTGGCAGAAGAAATTCAAGACAAAAGTTCTGAGGTGCCTATACTGACAGTAGGTCTTTGGAAAGGATGGTAAATTTGGGTCACATTAGATCATCAATTTCATAGATAAAACCTGAGCAAAGGAATGAATTGTGGATGCTGTGAGTCTTTGATTCTGGTGATACTTTGATTTCAGGGTTTTCCTCAGCAATTCAGGATTGTTTTAGATATCAGATTTATGTTTCTATTTATGGTCGCCATATTGCTGTTCTTCAATTTCAGCAAGCATTTTATGCTTGATGACCGCTCAGTCATGAGCTAGCTGAGCACTTGCTGTGCGCATTTGCATTACAGCTAGCACCATGCTGCAGTCCTTGCTTGTGATCAGGGTTTCTAAGCATTATGGGCTAATTTCTGCTTGTATTTGTACATGTGCAGATTTGTGGCTTTTGTACAATTTTATGCAAATGTTATAAATTCACTTGTCGCTGGATAATTCAGTAGGATGTTGTATTGCAGCCTTTTTTTTTTTTTAAAAGAAAGACAACTTGTGGTACCTACTGAGTGTAGGTGAGAAGATGATATAAACCCATCTATATATTCAGAATTTCTTCAGATTCTGCATTAAAAAATAATTGTAGAAGTTGCTCCAGATGGAAGAGTTGGAAGTATTTCAACAAAAAAGGCAAAAAGGAAATGGGGTTTAAATTGGTTTGTGGCTAATTGCCGTAGCCTGTAACAGTATTGATTTTCTGGCAGTAGCAGCATTGTTCTTTGTCCTTACGTTTGCTAAGCCTGATCAACATTTTGCAACATGAGCTTTTCTTTCTTGAACAAAATAACTTTTAAGCTCAGCTTTTTTTTTTCAGTGACATCATTTTGAGACAAGACTCTCTCATTGCTCTGCAGTTCATTCTAGTCATCAAGGTAAAGAATGTGGTTCTCTTTGTCTTCTGTGCAATGTTATGCAGCTATCACATTGGTTTGTGCTGAGACCTGCACTTAGCTGTAAAATGAAACAGATTATGTTGCTCTTTAAATTCAGAGGATGTGTTTACTCCCCTAGAACAGTAATAATTAGGAGGTAAAATTTCAAACTACTTTTAATTTTGACAGCATTTCAGTGGCTGTCACTGTTGCATATGAAAATCTGTTAAAAAATAATCTTATTTAAAGTACAAAAAAAGTTTATATGGACCTTTTCTATACAGATGTCTGTACTTGTATAGGAAAACATGTATATAAATGATTATCTCACAGCTATAATCAATTTGTTACTGTTAAGTATTGCATTACAGTTAGATGGAAAAAAATGCCATGTCATTTTTGTGCCCAATCAGGTATCACAGAATAATTAAGTTAGCAGTTCACATGTAACTGATGGGTGGAAGCAGAAATAGTGCAAACTGCAAACAGATATGCAACCTGGTTCACCAAAAGCCTAAAATCAGGAACCTTAATGAATAAATACTTTCTCAATGAATAATTTGGCCATTTCTAGACTTGTATTGATGAAAGAGTATATATTTATAAATAAAAAATAATCTCACATATTGTAAAATAGAGAACACTCATTAACAGAAATCAACTCAATTATATATGTAATCTAAATGTATAGTTTACCTTTGCAAATATTTATTTTTGTCTTCATTGCATATGAATATGTAAGCTTAGCTCTTTTCTGAATGATATACAATGGCAGATGTCTCTCTAATCGCTGCTCTATTCAAACATTAATTGGTAGAACATATGTAGAAATCTACTAGTCTGAATAGGTATAGGATAGCAGCAGTCTTTTTAATCACATCACTATTCAACCACTAATTGGTGTGATGATTAAGGGACATTAGAGGGAGCACTTTGACATCTGATTCTTTGAACTGATGTGTGCTCAGACTGCACTGTATTCATCACGGCCAGACTGATTTCTTAAATAAAATGCTCTGATTCCCAAATGTGGAAAATATTGCATTAGGTTCTATTGAGGTGATTAGGGAATTTGAGAATGATTCTTTTATATAACTAGTGGTTGACTGTATATGCACAAACTATTCATATGAATAATACATGGGTTACTTTGAGTATCAGAAAGAGATAAGAAGTAACATCAAGAGATTTTCTCTTTTCTCACAGTGTCAATAATTAAATATTAATACACATTTTAAAATGTACCAGTTTAATCATTTAGCAGTCAAATTCCTGCTCATGCATTTTTTAGATTAACTAATTACTCTGCATTTCCTTGTATTGATACCATATGCTGGCATTTACAATCATTTCAGTAGAATAAAGTGGTTTACGTGTTTATATATGATCACACTTATCCTTGCTCTAAGAAATGCATATTATAATCCTTGAATTTTTTGTTTTATATATATATTATAAATCTTAACTTTTTTAAATAAGTATTCTACACTATGTTGTCATAAGCCAATAATAAATTAGTCTATTTAAAAACAATATCCAGTGAATGTACAAGTAGGTTATTGAAAAAAACCTACTACTTTTCTGTCAACCACTGAAAAATGTTCTTGGATACCTGGAAGAAAGCAATATACTAATCTACTGGTGTAATGTTTGGTGGGGTAAGGGAAATGGAGGAGGAGGAAATTTGAAGTATTTTAAAAGGTGAGATAAGAATTTAAAACTCAAGAGAAATTGAGGGGTTAGCGTTGAAGCCGTAAGTTGAATACATGCCGATCCAAATAAATTACTTGTCTTAATTTAATTCTTACTTCTCATCTATATAGAACATCTTTCTCATTTCTCATTCTTAGCTAATTGAAATTTTCTTAGTGCCTTAGCTTTTGATTTTATTCCTAGAGTGCTTGTGCTGTTCAATTGTACTTAGAAATGTATATTACTTAAGTGTGTGTCTTAGTTTTCCTGCTTTCATGATTTTGATTTTCAGACCATAGGGGAGATGTGATATCATCATAAAAATCTCTTAAGTGCATTTTTTTCTTAGCTTTGCTCAGAAATAATTTTCTTTTGTGTATTTAATTTTATGTCATTTGGGTTTTGCCCTCTATTTTGCTTTCCTTTATCAATCAGTATATCTTTCAGGAAACATAGCAAGTTGATCTGTGAAGTCCACTGTTTTCATTCTGTTACCCTCACAACTTTCTAGGCTTAATGCTATTAGAGGCAAATCATTGTAAGACAGCTGAACTTTATATATTCAGCCTGGAAAAAAACCACATGTTCTAATAGTAGTAAGGTGCAGAGACTCTTCAATGTAATAACTGACAAACTTTGGTCATTAAATCAGAAGGGATGAAGTCATGTGTCAAGCTGAGTGGATTGTAGTCTTAAATTTATCAAGGATTAACATTATAAAATAGATAATCACACAAAATAACGTTAATCAAGCTTTTTAAGCAGAAGAATAAGCAATTTTTAAAAATTGTTTTTTTAAGACTGAGGAGATGAATCTTTTCAGATCTTTGAACTGAACTAACCTGTTCAAAGGCATGAATTTTGAGAAGATCGTTATTCTTTGAAATATATAAAAAAAAATTATTTGGAATCAGCATCCCAACTTGTAAAGAAGAGTTTCAAACTAATTTGGGAAACAGTTTCCAAAAGAATATTAAGAGTATGACGAGAAGTCAAGGGGGGAAAAAAGGGATTGATAGGCAAAGCAGGAAGTACAGAGGAAAAAGTGATAACTTTCAAAAGTCAAGTTGATTCACACCTGGCAAAAGAAATTAAAACAAATAGTAAAAGGTTATTCAGCTATATAAAACAAACAGTAAAAGGTTCTAAAGCTATATGATTTAAAAGAACAAGAGAAACCACTGCGAAGATAGGATTATATGTCCTAGGTATTGTCTGAAATCTTTTTAAGCTGTTGTCCCAGTTCCAATAAAATGAGACTAAAACAAGAGATGGCTAATGGGCAAACAAGTTCAGAAATGGAAATTACCTTAAGCAGGCCAGAGGAAAACTTGAGAAGTTTGATCTCAGAAGTCAATAGGACAGAAAAATGACCATAGAATTATCACAGAAAAAGTGACATTTGAAATTTCAGGCTTGAGTGTGAGATTGTTAAATCAATCAAGCTGTATGTTTTTGCACAGATTTAAAGAATAGTCAATCCTGTCTCTATATTTAAAAAAAGAGAATTGACTGGCAGCTGTAGCTCCATTAGTCTCGTATTAGAAGCAAATGCAAGATAAAGCACAAAGATTTTCCTCTCTTGGCTCTTAGGGGTAGAACATGACGCAATGACAAGCTGGTGGTTTTTTTTTTTTTTTTTGCCAGTTTAAGTATCATCTGCTTGGATTAGTAAGTAATGTTGATAAGGACCTGGTTTAAGGAAACTACACTGACTACTGCTGAAAAAGCTGCCCTTGGGCTTTTAACAAGGCTTGTTGAAGGATCATTTTTCAGATTCGTACTGTTTAATATTTTTATTAATGAGCTTGACATAAATATTAGGAGCATGTTACAAAAAAAAGTCGACGGGAATTGTCAATACAGAAGGAAGTAGAACATCATAGAAAAAGAAGTGTATGACACTGGAGTTAGAATAATAATAATAATAAAAGGTAAGAATAAATTTTGTGGTGCAATTAGGAGACTGTACAGCCAAGCGCTTGAGGATAAGGATGACTAGGAGTTAATGGTTGAAATTAAGAGAGAAGGTGATTCAGAAATATCAGTTGATTATAGGGTGGTTGTTCCATCATCTGGATGAGAACACAAAAAAGTCAAGTGTGGTGTCAGAGTAATCAGACCCACTGCTTCTAGTGGTGCAAGGCACATAAGATACGTTATTATTTTCAGTCATCCCAATAAACTGTCAAAGTTATCAAGGGACTGTTTATTGAGATGAGATTAGAAGAGTGGATAGTCTAGCGGGACAAAACTATATACTCTTGTACTCAGGGAATTATGGATTTCTTTAATAATTTGAGGGCAACATTAGCATAATAACACAGATACCCTTTTGCTGCCAGTAAATAAGGGCAGGGAGTGAATATGTTGCATTCAGAGCAGAGGAATGGTGGGCTGTGGCCTTGCAGTAGAGGTACTGAGGAAGAGACATCTAACTGCGCATACAAAAGATGGCATAATGCAACTGAATGTGAAAGCAGGAGAGTAAATCCATTAGCACAAGTTGTCACTTCCGGTCTCTTATATATTTCAGAGTTTTGTACTATAGATATCTGACATGGCATGCTCACAGTTATTGCATAGTTTTTTCTTTGCTGATTTCTATCTGTCAAAAGAGGATATCTGTAGAATACAGATGAATAAATGGCTTTTAAATCATGTAAGATACCAAAGTGATGAGTTCCATTGAAACGTTCACAGGAAAAATAGTTCTGCCTTCAAGTATGGTTTTGAATGGTGTTCAATTAATAAGGCCACACAGCACAAAAAGGCTGCATGTAAAGCATGAAGTTGCAGGGCTGCTGACTAGGTGAGCACTGTGTTCCTAGTCAGGCAGCAATTCTATGTAAGATAGCATTTTGTCATGTAATTAACCCAGTGTTTTAAAGTATGTGTGTGAAGGGGTCGAAACAAGTTTTGGAAGAGCAACACTTTTAAGCTATTTTTGAATTTAGGTAACTGATACAGTGTTTGCTTTTTCATGGCCTGTATCACTTGGAGTTTTGCTGCATTCTCCATCCAGCTCTGATACCCTTCAGCCTTGAATTCCTACAGACACTGCTGTGGGAATAAGATTAATAAACAGGAATTTTCTACCTGAATGTTAGATTGTCCTGTGTGAATTGCTTTGCTTGAAGTTTCTACTTACTGTGTAATGATTTGTAGCTGTATGATGTAGACTGATACTGTTAAATGTTTTTTTAAGATGTGTTCTGATGCATGTTCTTTTAAATATCTATCAGTACTCAGCTATGCAGACATCAAATTGCTTTGAGGCAGATTTAGCTATGTCAGAAATTCCCAAGTAATGGCACCAATTCTGATGTCCTTCAAAAAGATGGATGTTAGCTGAATTTTTTTTGCCATTCTTTAGGGCTTCATCACAGATGGGTGCTCAGCTAAATTATGCATTTATTTTCTGCTATAGCATTTCTTACTTCTTGACTCCCTTTCCAGAAGTCCTAATACCCTTAAAATGTTAGTTCCTAGGAAAAACTTTTATTTCAATTCCGAAATTAAAGACTTTTCTTTCTAAGAAGTTGCCACTGACTGTTGGAGGGAGTCTTGCGGTGCTGTGGAACAAAAAGACTGTCAGGGAAACTGTCTTAGTACCTGTCCTTGAAACTATGTCTGTCTGATGCTGAATCACCGACATTTTAGAAGTATGGACTTAATGAGCATTTGTTTCTATCTTTTGAAGACTGAGCCCAGCAAACTTTTTTTTTAGTGGAAGAAAGAAAGAATAAAAAGTAAAGCTTAACTTTTACTTCTGTCACATCTGAAGTAATTGGAAATAAGAGATATTGAATGGCTTTTAAGATTCTTCCTATCAGCTCTAGGAACAGACTTCACTTCCTTAATAATCCCACTGTATTTTCAGGCTTTATAGTGCCTGGACCACTTTTCCCATCATGTACAAAGGGAACTACTCACTATCTTTGGTGCAAAGCTTTCAGCAGCAGCTATGCAGGAGTGTACGAAGACAACAAATTGTAGCTGCTAAGGCTTTCCCAGGAGTTGTACAAGAGTTGAATGTATCACAAAATTCTGTGAGACATATTTACATTCTTTTTCCCAAATATTGTACCATTGTTGGTATTAGTAACCCATAAGTGCTTTGCAGCATAGGTGAGAAAGGAGAAGGCAGCCCCCCATCAGTTCATTGTGGTTTTCTGTGGCAGCACAAGTGCTGCTGTTGGTTCACTCTTGGGAGTTTTTCCTTCTTAAGCTCTCTCTGGACTTACCTGCACCCATGAATGGCAGTTGGTGTGGGACCCTCTGTGGGTGCTGTTAGGAGGCACCAGGTGATTTGGTTTGTTCTGTTGTTCAGCAGCTTGTGTGTCCTGCTTGGAGCTGTTTTATGGTGGGGAAGGGAGCACAGAGCTGCAGGGGTGAGATAAAGGAGTGCATTAAGGAAAACAAGGCAGGGGAAAGTTGGGACATAATGAAGCAGAGCCAAAGATGTGAAATAATTAGGAAGGACTGCAGAAAATTTAAATAAGGTGAAATAGAACAGTAGGGGAAAAACCCAAGCAATGAAGGAGGAAAAAAGGGAAGAAAATGACTGGAGAAAAATTAAACACTGAAAGCTCAAACAGTGCATACATGAGGGAAATGGGGGAAATGCTGCATAAGAATAAGGCTTAGAAATTGAACGTAAAGATGTCTTCAGGAAAAAAAAGGAAAAATTTAGTAATTTAAGAGGATAATTTTTGTTTCTATTTTCTTTGCCGCTGCCCTGATCTCTCCTATTGCTCTGCTTGCACGTGTGCAATAGTTGTGGTGATGCTCAGGAGCAAGGGGTTGATTAACAGGTCCAATATCTTTTGCAGAGAGGAAAAATACTTCATATTAAGATTTTGTATTATTTAGAAAATACTCCGTGGTGTAAGTTTGAAAATAGCATTTTCAAAACTAGGTTATTACTTTTTATTGTAAAATGTGGGTAATTGCACTGAGGGCACCAGGATAAGCTTTGGTTGCAGGGAAGGAATGGGGTACTCAAATTCCCCAAGTTAAACACATAAGCAGCAGCAACTCTGTCCTGTTCAGCATTCTGGGACTTGCAATAGCTGGCCTCACTTCTAGACTTGAAAATAGCATAGTCATGTGAGGAAAATGCTATGAGAGAGCTAAGAGACCCCATCAGGTGCTGCCTACCCAGCTGTTCGGTTTTGTTGTGTCTTGAAGGTGAGACCCAAACTGGACTGCTCCAAAGAGTGCTCATAGCAGGAAGCATTGCTCCAGACTTCTCTTCTGTAAAATCTTGATGTTGGGTGCACTTGGGGCCTGAGAACTGAAGGAAAAGGATTTGCTTGGTGCTGCACGGCATGCTGGTGTTGCTCACCTCATCTTGAACGCGGTAGTTTTAAAGATGCTAACAAGGACGGGAATACTGAGTGTCTAAAGGCAGGCCAGAACAGTTTGGAGAGGAAAGCTATTCAGGTGGCAACATGAAATCTTCCAAAGGAAGGACTCTAAATGGAGCACAGAACTAAAGAGAGCACAATGTAATAGTGAGGTGTCAGATTGTTAGGTGCTGTAGGTGGTAAATGGACTTGAGACCCGAGGCTATAATACTTATTCTGGGTGTTTTCAAGTGCCATGTGAATAATAATTTTAATTTTTGGAAAGCTGAACACAATTTGTTTCTGAGGAGTGCATTTCTATCTACATTTTTAAGATTCTTCTTTTTTTCCGTGTTATGAGCTCTGTAAATGTTGTTCCTCAATATTATTCTGGTCTTCACGTTCACTCATTTTATTTAATCTCAGTAAATCAGGGGAACAGTATTTGCCTAAGCAGAGTAAAGAATGCCAAAGGAAAAGCAAGATCTGTTGAGGTACAGGAAAATACTAGGAGGGAGTAGAGTATTTGGGTATTTGTTTTCTTGATAAATTTTATTCAGTTAAGTTTTCACTGTCAATTGAAAATAGTGTATTTAGAAATTCTGTGTAGAGACTGTCTCTCTTAGGCAGCCTGCAAGCCCTAGAAGAATTAAATTGTAAATTCTTGCTGCAAGCACTGGAGAACCTGAGGATTCAGCTGTCAAGGACTGGTCCCAGGCAGCATCTTGAACAGCTTCTGTGAAGGCCCTCATGAAGTGCTCAGCCTTTTCAATAGGAAAAAGGCAGGGCAACAGCCTCATTAGACAGCAGTGTCTAGATGAAGATCTTATCATATTCTAAGAAATGATGTGTATTGCTCCCTGCTTTGTGGGCCCCATCTCATGCAGGGAAGCACTCGTAAGAGCATCCCTTTGGATGCAGAAGGATGAGTAGTATTGCCAAGTCTTCGCATTCCTCTACTGAGCAAGTTTAACGTTTGTTCTAGGAAAAGGAAGAAAAAGTGGGAGAGCTGTTTTCCTTCCTTTTTATTTTCAGAGTTTTCTGTCTTTTAAAGTTGAGTCATGGGGGAGAAGCATTATAAAATGTCTTTAGTGGCATCATCTGCGCTCTGCTTCTTTTGTTATTTCCAGCTGTGCTTCTGCTGTCTTGCATGACTCCAGATTTTTAGCCTTTTTGAGTTCTTTGGTCTACTATTCTGTGCTTGGTGCTTTCATTATGTCTTTACTG
Organism: Pavo muticus; assembly: GCA_016647715.1. NCBI lineage: Eukaryota > Metazoa > Chordata > Aves > Galliformes > Phasianidae > Pavo > Pavo muticus. Next base: position 369,854 of record JACDJE010000527.1, read on the forward strand.
ATCTTCCCTGTATTTACTCATCTTCCCCGTATTGCTCCTATCAGATGTATTGTTATTGTCGAAACACGTGGTGTCTGCATCTGCTCTGAAAACAGCAGGTTGAATGCAAACAAGATTCCATACCTTGTGTGAACACAAAGTCTGTTATAAATTTGCCACTTGAAATTTGTGCATGAAACAGCATGAAAGGGAAGTTAGCAGAATGCCATTTCAGATCAGAAGAACTTTCATAGTCCCAGTAACATTGCAAACTGAAATGTTATGTATGTTTAGCAAGTAATTATCTTCCAGATAATCACCTGTGTTTAAGGATTGTATGTATCACTTCTTAAGCTGAGGGAGCAATATAAACTCTGAAATTGTCAGCTTCCACTTCAAAATTTCCAATTACGTGAGCAATATTTCTGGTAATTAATAACAAAATGCATTTGCAGAATTTCGGAAAATACCTCATGCTGGAGTTTGAATCCTGCCTTACCATTATGTTTCTGTTTGTGGAGAAAATGTGTTGAGTTTTTATTCATCTTAAAAATATTCATCTTAAAAATATTCCTCTAAAGAAACTGAAAAGAACTAATGTGGTTATGCTAAGGAGGCATTGATTACAGCCTCCCACAGTTCTACTTAATATTTTTCTCAATTGATTTTTATTTGATTGCTAACACTTAGGGCTGGCTTTCAGTTGGAAGTCTGCTGTTTTTGGTATATCAATATCTGTATTTTTCAAGAGTCGGTCTGGCCAATGTGTCTATGTCACTTCTGCAGATATTAAGAATATATACATGCTTTCTTAAAAATACATATCTTCCCTTTGTAAGCAATTGCTCAGGTATCAGTTTTAAGTTGTTTTACTGCTGTTTGGACTGAGAACCCTTTGAGAATGAGTTGCAACAAATGGAATGGAGGAGCTTAGGTGATATAGTGTAGACTGTAATATCTTCCAGATAGAAAAAGGACCGTTTGATTCTTTCTTGTTTAGCCTTCAGCAATGCTCTGTAGATGAAACAAATGCTATTAACCCTTTGGAAACCCTTTGGCATCTGCTTTGTTTAGTTACTCAATACAAAGATAGTTTAAAGGGGCTTCCTATGTGAACTACTGCTATTGGCTACTGAGTAACTTTAATGAATTGTAGTACCAATGTTATAATGCAACAGAAAGACATTTTATCGTATAGCAGATGGGTGCTTAAGTCTGTGAGAGGAGATCAATGGAACCATTTAGCTTTTTGTGTTGTTTCAGTGTAGAAAGACAGTCTGTTCCAAATCAAGAGAGGTCTGGTAAGAGTATTTCATAAGGTTTTATTGTAATAAAGCACAATGTTACATGAGTTCACATCAAAAGAACTAGATGTGCTATTCCAAATTCATAGCAGTTGTCTATTAGTCTGTTTTTAATAATTTTTCCTTTGCATGTAATCCTGTTTAATTAGATTCTACTCTATCTGTTGTTTCAAGACTCAATAAACAGGAGTCTTATATACCAGCTGCTAAAGCAGGAGTTACTGTCTAAATGATATTCACAATGAGTATTTGGAAGGTTTACAATTATACCCTCGCTAATAAATTGTGCTATTTTCCCCAACACTTTTAAGTGCTAATCTTCAGAAGGCATTTTAAAATTAGCTAAAATTCTGTCAAGAGATTTACAAAAATTGTTAGCATGGAGATAATTATGTCACAGTCCTTGGACTCCATCTCTGATTGTGTGCATAAATCAGAAAATGTCAGCTGTGTTTTCCCTTAATAATCATCCTTGCTGCAATATATTACAGTTTAGATTACTATTACAATGTTGCTTTAGGTTTGTAAAATACAAGATAGTTATTTCTAAAGTTTTCTGTTGATGAAATAGTTCAGATTTCCAGAATAATGCAAGTTTCCATATTGAACTATTGGTGTTAACATTTTATATATGAGTAAGAAGATCAATATGGAAATAACCATTCTGCACTTTCTGTACTGCCCCTGAGAAAAGTCAGTTTTTGAAAAAGAAATCTCTTCTACAGTATAGTCAATATTTTCAGAAGAGCAAGCTAACATGGCCAGCATTTGTGGTGTGTGTAGTATTTTCTTTTTCTGGAAATCTGTCATTACAGTCTACCTCCGTTAAAGGAAGCCAACCGAAACATCGGAGAGAGATGGCTATGTTCTTCATCATTCGTATCAGACAGTTTCATTTTAAGCAATCCTAAGTCTGGATACGATGACATTTAATGTAAAGATTTTAAAAACTGGCTTCATGAGCATTAGAAAATTAAGATACAGTATACTCTGTCAGAACTTTTCTAATGGATTATGAGGAAAAATGAGAGGAAATGTTTTAGTACCAATAGTAAGAACAAACCTTAAGAAGTGAGAGCTCTTCTAACTTTATTGCTGTTCATTCCTTATGGTTTATATACAGAGAATGTTCAACAGTAACAATGTGAGACTTATGTTTACAAATAAGCTTCCTTAGAAAATTTCCTAAATTCATGTGGAAGCAGTAAATTCTAAGAATTTGGCAATTCTCGTTACCTAAAAACTTCTATCTCAGAAGAGAGAGAGGGGGGTATTTTAAGTAAGGCTTCTGATTTGGCAGTGTATCAACTAGGATAAAAGATCTACTCTACTTTGGTGTTGCAGGCTGTCTTAGAATAGGTCTTACACTGTTGTCAGATCAAAAGATTTTATTTCTCAACTATCTAGAAATGTGTGCAAGACATTATCTGTAATGCTAATGCTTTTGAAAGTCTTATGTGAAGTATTTCAGGATAGAGCAGGATATGGCTTACTGTGATCTTGCTCTTCTTTGGCTGGATGGAAGATTTGTAGTTGATTTTGATGGAAGTGGGGTCATTTTTATCAGTACTGGATTGCAGAATGGGTGAATTTGAATTGTGGTCATCTCAAAGCTTTTAGGCCTGTCACAGCAATGCTTTTGTGATTCATGGTTAGCCTCACTGATGATACCTGGCAATAGACCAATTTTGGTTTCTGAGTTTTGCATTTGACCCACTTGCCCAAATCAACATCCGTCTTTCTCTGACAGAGTCAAGCAAAGAGGGCTTGACAGAAACACGGGGAAATAAGAAAACTAATCTGACAAACATTTAGTCTTTTTTTTTTTTTAAAAGACTTTTTCCAGAATCTTGGAATTTTAATTAGAAATAGTGATTGTTTATATTTTCTAGTTTTGTGAGCTAACTGGTTAGTTCAACTAGTGTCAAAGAGTATGAGTATTTTCAAGTTGGTAGTTGCTGACTTCGGACTTTTGAGAAGAGAATTCTATTAAGTTGATACCAGGATGTTACGATCATTTGCCATGTCTGAAAAAAATAGATTTATGGGCACATGGTCCCTCCTCCAAAAGCTTACTGTTTTTTTTTTTTTTTTTTTTACAGGAATAAGTTGAAGTAAGGAAAAAGTCATTGCCTTATGTTTATAGTAAAAGAAGCTTTTCAATTTGTGCAGTAATTTTACTTCATTATCTTCATACTCTCATTGTTCATCTTTCCAATTTCTGATTAAATGCTCCATCAGTACACTGTGTGAAATGACACATACTTGTGGATATCTAGTGCACGGCTGCCTTTTTAACTAGTTGTCATGTAGCTTTAGTTAAGATCTCAAATGATCAATAAGCTTTTCATTTGTATGTATCAAAACTGTTCCCCCCCCTCTTGATTTTTTTGGTTCATTTGAAAACCTCAAAGTGGTTATGTTATAGGAAAAAAAGGATTTAGATTTTTGTGGCTTTTTGATATGCAATGATAGTTTGATTTATGATAGCCATGTCCCTAATCGTATCTCTGTCTATTTATTTTTCATCTTGAACCTCTCAAAGGTTTTATTTAGTTTAGTGTCATGTAGTGCTATGGATCTGCCAACAGTGATAGCATACAGAAGGTATAAAGTAATATATAATTATTCAACTGCAGAGTTAAAATTCCGAGATGTTATCTATATCCAAAGAAATTAATTGGCTGTAAGCTTCTAAAATCAATTTTTTCATTGTTTGTATTTTGAATTTTCTACTTGAATTGCTGCTGAGAACTAAACACCTGGGAGTTTAACTGCTCATTATACTTAAATCTGTGAAGTATGATGGGCCAAAACATTCTGCCCTTTACAAGGTGTATATATATATATACATACACAACCTATGTATATATATATCTCTGCTATATATTTTATATATATATATATTTTATATATGTGTGTATATATACACACGTGTGTGTGTGTGTGTGTATATGTATATATATATATATATATGCATATATATACACACACATACACAGTAATCTAGTTAGTATAAGAAATGCTAAGTCGTGGCTTGAAGCAGTGATTGAACACCTGGTGGAAGGCAGGGCCAACCCAAAGGAGCTCAGCTGCATGCAATGCCCCTGGCTGACCGGAAGGAGTGGGGCTGGGATCCACTGCTTCCCTGACCTCATTTAAGGGCTGGCAGTGGGGGTATCTTGCTGGAGATCCCTGTGTACCTGAGGCCTTCCTGAAGTAAGCAGCTTCTTTCCTTTATTTCTGAGCCCATGGCTGTTACATTTGAACAAGTCCTCACTTGCTGCAGCCTAGAACCTTGCTGCTCTGCTGTCGTTGCTACACTTTCCATCATGTTACATGTGGATAATGGAATGACTGCAGGTTTTGCTACTGATTTAATATTTAGAAATGTAAAATTCATCTTGGTCATGGTCTACTGAAGTTTCACCATTTATGTGTTGTTCAGAGTATTCCTGTGCACAGAATTTCATACATGTTGGGACCTTTCTTATAGACTGATACCCTTTTAAGAGGGTCTAGAAATGTAGTGTGCAAACTGATGCTCAGACCCATGAAGAAACAACATTAATACACATGGAGCTGTGCTTATTTTTAGTCTTTTGGACTGCTGTTCTCTTTTCATTGAGAGATCCAAGCTACTGTTTTGGATTATTGCACCTGTAACTAGAAAATAGTTGTAGCTATTGTCGGTAGTTACTCACTTCTTCAATACTTTAGTAAGTGATTGTAGAGTGAGGTCATCTTCCTTTAGTGGGTTTCCTTCTGCCTTAGTTTTTAGGTCATTTTTTCCTAACAGCAAAACTACAGGCTTTCCAGCTGCTGTACTTTGTATGAGAACTATTTAGCTGGAGGTAGCTGAGAAAGGTAGATGTGATATTGTCTAGAAATAGTTTGTGAAATTGGTAAAAATTCATCATCTTGCCAAATGAATTCTTATAACATTTATTATTTGAATCTTTAAACTATGTTCCATTGTTTACTCTGGGTTTTCTATTTACTTCCACATTGTTATGGTTATTTTTGTTTTATGTTTTGTTTTAAGGAATATTTGTGCACGTGTATGTGATTACAGAGTTTTCTTTAGGTACTGGCCACCCTTGTTGCCCTTGAACTGATTAATACAGAATCGTCCATATAGGCAAATGAGAAACACCAACTGAAAAGGATTCAGTGACTTACTCATTTTAGCGTTTCCCACTTAGACGCCATCAGTTATTTTAGATTGTAGGATATAGAGAGGATTTAGTTCTGCTTGGTAAAATCTTGTGAGCTTTCGATCCTTTGTCAGTTCTCTACATGCTTTATATCACAACGTCAGGAGAAATGAACTGCATGATGCTCGGATTTTCCTGAACCTGTGGTGAGTTGCCAGTGGCACAAGACTGTTAATAAACGGGCTTTAGTCTTTCAGTGCTTGAAGCAATATTCCATATGTTGTTTCCCTTGATCTGTTTTCCTGAAGAATGTGAAATTTGATTGTATGCTTGCACAGATGCTTTCAGTTTAGTACTGATAAATCTGGAATTCTTTCTATATTAGTATTGTCAGTTTGGGTTTCTTTTGCATATTTTTAAATGAGCTTCCCTGTTTTGTGAAATCCCTTTGAGTTTTTGAGTAGGATTTTGCCACGCAAAGGACATCTGATTGTAATATAAACAAAAATATCAGATTAGCCGTAAGATTTACTACTTCTACTTAAGTCATACATCACAGGACAAGAGGTAATGGCCTCAAGTTTCACCAGGGGAGGTTCAGATCAGATATTAGGAAGAATTTCATCTCAGAAAGAATGATGAGGGAACAGGCTGTCCAGGGAGGTGGTGCAGGTCACCATCCCTAGAAGTGTTTAAGGAAAGGATAGATGTGGTGCTTAAACCACGTGGTTTAGTGGTAATATTGGAGGTAGGTGGATGGTTGGACTAGATCATCTTAGAGATATTTCCAAACATTAATGATTCTATGATTTCATTTTTATACGAGAGAGAAGAATGAAGAGTTCTGAATGTAGACTTCATTTCTCCTGTTCAGAAATGTATTGTTGAAGTGTTAAAACTTTGTATTAAAACATCTACAATTAAATTTAAAAATAACTGGACAAACTAAGATATCTGGTTAGGCCATTTACAAATATCTAATTATTTCCTCTTCAATAATGCTCTTGTAACCTCTAATTGCATATAATTATAAGGAATCAATACACAAAAGAAATAGTAGATAACTTATACTGTATTTATTATAACTTCAGTTATGGACTTAAAAATTAATTCAGATATTAAAACCTGTGAGAGCATATGACCAACTAACAGTTCACGCATTCTCTCTAAAGATCCTGTTTGAAGAGCCTGATAATGCTGCCTTTCTAGTTGTTAGCAATAAAAACTGTTAATGCTGCTTGCTACTGGTGTTGCTTCTCAACCCATGTGGCAAGGTTATGCCTCCCAGAGGTAAGTTTTGGTATTGGCAGAAGGTGTTGGAGAGGACAGCGACGCCTCAGAGCCTCAAGCATATAAAATCCTATGGATAATGCAGATGATCGGAGAACTCGTTTGCTGTGTTTCCCTCTTACTTTGTACAGATGCAAATTTCTGTATTACCCAGCATCTTCTGAATCAATTTTACTGCCTATATGGGAGTAGAAGGAAAGTGTCAGCACTCTGGAGTAATGTAACCATTTGCACAGTTAAAAATAAGTAACTGAAGATAGGGAGATTTTATTTCTTTTATTGTCACAAAATGTTTGTCTTCATATCAGCTTTAGAAATATCGGTGAATTCTAATCTGGAAAATATATTAAGTGGTTGAGGTCTCTATAAACAATCTTTTTAGTTCTTGTCATTTTCAAAATTGTGTTAAAGCTTGGTTTGTTCTAACAACACTGCCTGTTTCACTGGGACAGAATTTATAACTTCTATTATTTTAAATTCACGTTTAGGTATTTATTCTTTTCTGTATGTGTGCAGTAGCTGTGTTGCTTTGTGTATTGGTAAAGGAGAAATTTATTTTCTTTTTTTAAGCGTAAAATCTATACATTTAATTATAGAACATTTATAAGATGATTTCCATGACAACCATGTAAGAAGATTCATATTTACTTTGTTTCTGAGTTCTCAGTGCCTTTAATGACTACTGTATAATTAAAACAGAATGCATAATTTGTGAGATTACATAACATAAATCAGTTTTGTTTGCATGATGCTGAATAATGCTAATACATGTACGATATACTGCTGCAGAGACTTACATGGATTCTTCCATTTGTTGCAGAACTGTGAGAAACTAGAAAATAATTTTGATGACATCAAGCACACGACTCTTAGTGAGCGAGGAGCACTTCGAGAAGCAATGAGGTAAGTCTGGGTCACCATAGCAACAGTCACAGATGTGGTAAAGAAAGAGTCATTCTTCATTATTGGGGGAACAAATGAGTTCATTGCCACCATTCAGCTCTATTCTCTAAGGTATTAATTTGTCAGTGGAGAGGCTTCCCTTGAGGCTGTACTTTGGTTTTGAAGCTGCATAAATGTTAAGCCTGACTGCACAGTAAAAAACGTAAATGTTTAATTTGTTATTTAAAATGCTTAAGGGGTGCCTTGCTTTATATTTATACTAAACTGTGAGTGAATGAAAATATTGTTCATCTAAATTCTGTAAGTGTTAAAGAAATTGTACAATGCTGTTTGAACAAACCTGAGTTTGCTTCTAAATTGAACTTGATTTTTATGTTTGTGGTGGCCTACGTCCTCAGATTTTATCACTGTTTTTACATGATTTTGGTTTTGTTAATAGAATTTTAAAATGCATCTGATATTTCATATACGTAGGGATGTATATTTTGCATAACACTCTTGTATCACTTAATGCTTATTAGAGGGGGGTTAAAAGTTGTCAGTAAGTCAATCTTTTCTTGCTGCCCTTATTTGCATTGCAGAGTATTTTGGTATAGGACTCCAAAGAAACTCATGAGCTATAATGCCCAAAATAGGGAATGATCAGTGGATGAAAGGAGGCAGAATAGAGACAGAGTTTCTAAAATAATTTGCTAACTACATTCAGAAAGAATATTAATTTTAATATTATCTGTGTGATAAAATTGGACAAACATGCTTTATTAAGTTTTGAAAGTTGGGTAGTAATATACAATAAATCATTTCACTTGCCTGATATGAGTAACTTCTTCGAGTTGCAAAGTAAAAAGTACAAACAATAATATTGAGGAGAATCTCAAAAAACTAATTAAAGCCATTTGCTTTGATTCTGTTTGTAATCCCTTTACATTTATGGATGTTTGTGAATGACTTTGTTTTCATGACTCTGAATGACTTGATGTTCATGATGCTCTTGGCTTATGAACACTGCTATGAATAACTGTTTGTAAAGGTACCGTGATGTGAAATGTAACCTGCCTATTTAAAAGCCTTACTTATTACCTTCCAATTATATTCTTTCCTTTCTGAGAGTCAGCATTACAAATAAGATAAAAAGGTGTTAGCCTTTCTAATTTTGATTTCTTGCTCTTTGTTTGTTTCCTACACTTGAAGCTTTTCTTCCTGTGTGGTCAGTCCTCTGTGTACATAGATCTTTCCTGTAGTGTCAGTAAATGAAAGATGACTTAAAATAAAGGTTTAGGGAACATATGGTGTGTGAAGCTACTTTCAGTATTTTCCACAGGCTGGATTTCATGTCGCTGGTCTCCTGTAACAACATTCCATGGGTGTTTTGCGGTGTTTTGCAGTACATGACTCAGCATAGTTAATCTTTTAGAAACTTGGTAGCTGACAGCTCTTTGGTGATAAACATTCACTAGAGGAGGGATCTTTAGCATTTCAAAGGTCATGCATCTGTTACAAGGACCATGTAAGATCACGAGGATTTTCTGCATCACACAAAATAGAAAGCACACTACTAACACATACATTTGTATCTTGGTCATTTTTGGTAGCATACAAACCATTCTGAGAAATAATAATTGATTTTAAAGTCTGACAGATTGTGCAGTGCTGGAATTCTCTTAATTGCCCTCAATGTAATGTAGTTCTTTTTTGATCAGAAGATGGTGAGGAATTGCTTGTGTATTGCTTATGTGTTTGTATATAATATGTAGTCATAACTACTATTATATTCCTTTTTTCTTAGTAAATAGCTTTATCATAACCCACAGGTTCTACTTTTTTTTTTTAATTCTCTTCCTCATCCCACTGGGAAGGGGAGGGTAAGCAAACAAATGTGTGGTACTGAGCCACCTGCCAGGTTAAACCACAACACCTTGATGGCTGCTTTTTTTTCTATTTGGATCCAAGATTACCTGCAACCTACTTTAGTCTAGCAGTGCATCTTTGAGAGATGAAAGTTCACTTTGCTTTGCCACTGCTGTAGTGGACTTTGTACCAGGTGTGGGAGGATATAGATTTGCTGACACAGGTGTTAAGATACTTGCCTCCTTTTGGTTAGGGAAGCAGGCAGAGAGGGCTGCATGTTGCGCAGAGGCACTAAAATCATATGGACATGAAAACAACAAAAAATCCTAGCTGGATAGCTAAGCAGATATGTGTGGATCTCAGATGAGCCTTAAGTTGAGTGGGCAGTCTGCCCAAATCCTCTCTGATTTCCTAGAGTAGTACTACTGTTTGGCCTGATGAGACAGACAATGAACATTTTTCCCAGTGCTCCTGTTTGGAACTAGACCTTCCATTTTAAATTTCTCTTTGAGAAAAATGGTCAATTTGATATGTATTTCAGTATATTTCTCTCTTATGAATATTACCATGCTTCACATAAACACCAGTAACCTAGTGGGGTCTAGTTTTCTTCCAGCTCTTCAGAAACAAAATGATATTCAAATTAAGGAGTAGAGGAAAATCATTGCTGTTGTTTATATATAAATACATACAAAAGTAAACTTTCTGTAAGATCATAAAACGTGAAACTTATCTAGTTTTATTTCATAAAATATTTTAGACCTTGAATTAAATAATGAGCTTATTAGTTTGGATAGATTGGTATCGCAAGAATTTGGTTTATTTTTATTTGCAGGTAATTGTATAAAGCATTCAATTCAGTTTGTGTGGGTTTTTTTTTGTTAATATGGACTAAAAGGTTTGTTTATTATATTTTAATGTAGTGGCAAAGCTTAAGTAAATCCCCTCCTTGGCCTGCTGATAAGCACTGCCCAGCACAGTGCAGGGCTGCTGGCCTTGCTGCAAGACGTGTTGCTGGTTGATCTTCACCTTATCCTTCAGGCGCAGAAGGACCTGACTGCAGAGCTGCTTTCTAGGTGCCTGCTGCCTGGAGTTGTTCCTCCCCAGGGGCAGGATGGTAACATACCTCTTTTTCTTTGAACTTCATGAGATTCCTGTTTGTTTATTTCCTTGAGCTTGTGAATGCCCTCTGACGAGCAGCACAGAGTATCGGCCATTCCTCACAGTATTGCAACATTTGTAGACTTGAGGGGCATGGCTTCATGACAGGCAACACGTATTGTATTGCAACTTAAATGATGGTACATTGCACCTGAACACTCTACTGGCAGTATGCTTTAGGCCTATATCTAGTGTAGGTTGCATGAACTTGGTGTCAGACAACTGAAGCCACAGTGGGTAGCATCCTGTGAGTCTGGCAATGTGGTGGCTTATGGCAGTGAGCCATCAGTTAGTGAGACTGGTGAGACAGTATGTAAGTGAATGGGCCTTCCTTGTAGGTGTATAAATCTACGATCTGTCTTGTGAACATTGGCTGAATTAGTATGCATGAAAGCTTTGCAAGTGAAAATTAAAGCTGAATATTTTTATACAGACTCTGTTAATAAAGGAAGATTTAAACACATTTCATATTTACAAGTGGGAAAGGAGAGAGAGAAAGTTTACTTGTCTGTTTAGATCAGTCTAAAAAGGCATCAAACTTCATTTGGAATTTTCTTTTGCATTCATATATTTGCATATTTTGGATAATGTGAGCATGGGAGTGAAGCTTCAGCTATGATTTCCAGTTTGATAGAAGCAGTTTCTGTTAATGATGATATTCACTCTGTTGTCTTGACAACTGTATAAGCTGGGGTTAGTAATAATCAAGCTTCTTTTAATATGGTCTAGACTCTCAGATGTATTTGACAAATAGTTCCTATGGCTGGGCAAAACCCAAAGAAATTGCACTGTAAGGGGTTCCATGATTTCACGAGTGTGCACTGGTTTGCAGTTAAAGCCTGGGGATTTAAAAAAAAAAAAAAAAAAAGTATGCAGTGCAAGCTACAAAATGTTGAGTAACCTGCTTGTTTGGGCTTCTGGCATGTGCTCTGCACAACAAACACACCAGTACTGTGTTTATCTGTACTGTCCCTGCATACTGTTTTGTGGGGGAGAGGAGAGAAAAAAAAAAAAAAAAAAAAAAAAACCAACACCTCACTTTTGTGTCACTTCAAAGGAGAGGAAGCCTGTTTCTGCTTTTGAGCTATTTAGTTTTATAATTTAAAGAAAAAAAATGGGTGACAGTCAAAAATTTTGCTTTTAGCAAACTGCAGGAGATGTTGTCTGATGTTGGTTCTGAAAGAGATTTCGAAAACCACTGTGGCAGATGGCTTACCACAAAGACTCCAAAGATGCCATGCAGTGGGTGCAGTGTCATACCTTTTTCAGTGACTAATAGTCACTCATCTGCAAACTGTTAGAGCAGAAAATTGCGTTATAGAATCTTGAGTTCCCTCTACGGATTCCCTTTTAGTTACCTTTAAAATGCAAGGTTTTAGGAATATTTCTTAGATTTGTTTTTTTGCTACCATTAACAACGGCTCTCTGTAGATGTTTTTTATGTTGTGGAGCTTTGGGCAATTTAGTTAGAAAGTGGCTTATGGCATCTTAGACTTTAAAAAAAAATGTCTGGGATACAAACAGAAGCTGGGTGTGTCACAGCTTTGTCAAAGGAGGCTGGTGTTTCAGTTCAAGCTGTTGAAGCTCATGCTGTTTTATCTGTAAGTCGTGAATTTAATCTCTACTGTAGTCAGCCTACACACGTACTCAAAAAACCCCATTTCCTCTGTTAACTTCTGTTTTGCATGCAGTCAAAAACCAGTGCATCCTTACGAATACTGTTTTAAATATCTGCTCTGGTTTCTTTCCAGGCACTTACAGTAGTTTTCAAATATCTCTAAAAAAGTGATCTATTTTTCCTCCTCTTATCTCCATCATGCCCATTTGAAGTCATTGGGTTTGCATTGCTGTGGGCATCTCTGACTGTATTCTCCTTGGAGTTCAGCATACAAAGCAGAGCTGGTATTGAGGATAAAATAATAAAGCAGTTCTGAATGAAGACTATCTGGTGGTGTCTTTGCTTTGTGTGTTCATTATCACCAGACCATAGTTATCATAACTGTTTGTAACACTTTGGTTATAATGAAAATTAGTAGCTATACATACTTCTTTTTGCTACTTTATACCATACTGGATGCTGAGGTTCTGGAGATAAAAAGAAATCATCATTTTCCTAGAAATGTTTTCTGTACTGGGATGAAGGTGTTTCAGAGATTAAATTGGGTCCAACTGTGTCCCAAGATACTTAGCTTTCATCAAAGTTAATCTCCACTTCCCCTGTGGACTTCTGAACCTAAATCCGGTTTACATACTTCAGGGTATTTAGGAGAGTAAGAAAAGATTTTTCAGTGAATCAGTGTTCTGGTGGAGCATTAAAATTTAAATAGTAAGACCCTATTTTCTTTATTTTTTTCAATAACTTAGTTGTATAAAATGTTAAACTAACATCCATACTGCACCTTTGGTTATTTAACTACAAAATTTTGGGGAAACACTTTACATCTGCAGTGCTGAAGAACACAGCTACTTAAAAGGAGAATGTCTTTTATTGGAGTTTACTGTTGAAAATGTATTTGGCACTCAGGTAAGCCCTGAACCACTTTCGGTGCCACATTGCTTGCTTAAGTGGGTATAGCCATTCTAGGGTACGTGATGTCACCAGACACCTAGCCACTCTAGGGGTACATTCCTTAGCTGGCAAAGTCATGGGGAAGGGTGCTTAAAATACTCCAGGAGAGGACCACTGTTCATCTAATTGCAGATAAAATCCCTGATTTTTTTCTTTTCTAATACAGGAAGCCATTTATCCAGCAGGAACTACACAGCATTAATATTTTTGCTCTTTTCTAGTTGAAATAGATATATTTCAGTGAGTATAAAGCTGTATCTCCTTATATTCCTTGTTTCTATGATAATTTTTTAAAATTCTACTCAGGTGCACTGGATGAGTGGAGAATTTCCCCCTAAACTGGAAAGGCCCGAGTAATTTTTTGCTGTTGGTTTTAGTAAAATTCTATTGTCTACTTAGTATAACAATGTAATAAAATATAAAATGTATTTTTTCTTAAGATTATAGCTGCAAACAGAGCTTTGAAATGTAACTCTTTTAATATTTTCTTTATCATATTCATTTAATTCTCAATGTAAGATAAGAATTCATTACACGTGTGCTGAGAGTGTGAAACCAGGAGCTGATAATGGTAACTCAATGTTTGTAAAATGAAGTGTTGTTCCTGTAGTGTGGTCCAATTACACAATAGTAGAGTAGGGATGTAATGCAGCAATGCTGCTTTCTATTTGTTTCAGTAAGTTTAGCACAGTGGGAAATGTGGCATTCTTCCAAGGTAATGCATCAAGTTTACAGTTGACTGGAAGTGCAATGTAAGTTACTCTAAGACTTTGTGTGCTGGCTAAAAACTCTGGTTGAATGTGTGAGATAATTGTCTTATGAAATCTATTTGACAACGTTTCATTGCAAAGAATTTGTATCTTAATTTTGAGACATTATAATATTCTAAGAGATATTTGAACAAGTGTCTCTGTAGATGCTGCATTGACAACGTTGCACTTTTAGTGACTGAGCATAATTTATATATGAATAGAGCTCACATACATTCTTTTTCCAGTAGCCTGCTGAATCTGATGGAACTTGGAAGAACTGCTCCATTAATTTGGTCGAATTATTTGAGAAAAATGTCAACAGGCTGCCTCATTTCTTCTTGATGCTTAGAGAGCTAGTAACAAATCAGCAGTTTGACAGGTAGGAAGAAACCAGAGATAGCGAGGTATCTTTCTCAGTAGTGACTTTACCATTGAGATGTGGAGAGTTAGATGAGAATCTCCTAGAATTTTTGCTCTTGTGTAAATTTTATTAATTTTTCCATCATGTTAAAGCCATTTCCAATTATTTAACTTCAAGGCGGATGATATTACTGTTGTACTGGGTTTAGCAGTCAACCCACATTTCTCTCAAAGGTGCTACAGCAAAATTGCCAGGTCACAGCCAGAACCAATGGATGAGCATCAGATGAGAAGGCAGGCAAGTAATGCGTCTGAGTGACTGGAAGGGGTGGAGCCTGGAGGGCTCATTTAAGGGTTGGTAGCTGAGGGAGCAGCATCTCTCTGGATAGAGATTGCACTTCTCTTGAGCTGACACTGGTCATTGGAAGGGCTGAGCCAATTTTCCTTATTTGTTACCTGCTGCTGCTCCATACTGCCTGAATCCTATTAGAAGGCACTGTCATCGCTGCCTTTTTGCCATGCAGGTGTGTTAATATTATTTACATTTTTGAAGAATTGTTTGTCAGCAAAACATACACATTTGAATTGTATGGGAGTGGTTCTAAAAGCTCCTTCTTGCTATCTCCCAGCATGTTTCAAGCATAACGTGGAACAACCAGTCCTTAAAGGTGTTTTAATAAATAGCTCCTAATGTGATTTTTTTTTTTGTGAGTGCCAGGTTGAGGATATCATTTAATTTGAGCAGGTTATTGAGTGCTGCCAAAGGTAAAAATACCAGCTCTGCACTCGCCTGGTTATATTTTATTATAAAGGTAAAATTTCTGATCTTAGATATTTTTTTAGAAACCCTGTTACTTTTCTCAACCATTTCTCTAAAAAGAGTATCTGACAACTTACAGAAATGTTCTTTACATTATTGAGTTTGGATTTACAGTAAAAGCAGTAATTGCTGCTAGCTTCTAAGGCTTTCCAGAGATCTGTAGTTCTGTACACGGGCCTTTTCTGAAGCATTTCTGCAAGCCTTTGACAGCACTGATCCAGCAAGTGGAAGACTGTCTGTCACTGGCAGCATTTTTCTTTACAGGAAGTATATTTGTTCCAACTGACTGGGGAAGTTTCAGCACTGACACCTGAACATGTAAAAGTATGTAAAAAAATGAAGAACAGAGAAGAATCACAGGGTTAAAAAAAGAACAACAACAACAACACATCCAATGGTCTTGGCCAATGCTCTTTAAAGAGATAGTGTTGTGTGTGAGGGAAAAGCGACCAGTGATTTGGCCAAGCATCAAGGCTCTGCACTGGGCTAACAAAGCAAAGGTAACCGCAGACAGCTATTAATGGGACTGGAAGAGGGGATCAGTACTAAAGGGAATCCTTTAGTAATTCCTTTCAGCATCAAGAACACAAGCCAACTGTCCGTGCAGTTAATATAGTGAGCTTGCTGGCTGCAGAAGTGTGTTGTGAATGTTGTCTGGGTCTAAGGGTCCTTGTTCATTGGAATTGGCTCACACGGTGGTGAGGGCTGGAAGAGTGAGAGCTGAGTGGATTGAGGGCACGTGCTGATTTGGCAAAGAATACAGGTTGAACTTGGTCTGTAGCAGCAGTGATCAAGAGTGCCTTCCGGATGAATAATTGAGTATAGGTTGGTCAAAATTTTCCTCTCAGCAGTGACATAATTTGGCATGGCATGTGCCAACATTTAATGAAGAATACACACTTGAGACCTTCCAAGCTGGCTTGATGCCCCTACAGCTGCTTTTAGAGCTCTGAAAGCTTTATTTCAGGTTGGGAAAACATCCCCTCACACATACAAAATAACTCAACACATTTGAACATCATCTATCAGGGGGTTTGGGGACAATGTTGTGTGGTAGCAATCACAAAAGGAGGATCAGTCAGAGATAAAGATCAAAACTTCAGAGCGACAAAACATGCTTGTCCCTGGATATCCTGGATCAGAGTATCTGTTCAACACCTTGGTTTGCTTTGATGACTGGCACTGGCACAGAGGTGCTGCTTTTTCTGTCACTAAACTCCAGTTGAACCACTGCATCTGTGTATGTAAGATGCTGTGATTTTTTTTTTTGCCACTTTTTCTTACAGATGAAAATTTAGTGAGAGAACAAGGTGTTACAGTGTGGATTTCTAAGGCTATGTAAACAGGCTTGGATTAAAAGCAAGAGACATCCAAATTCTTTGTAAAAGTATTGTCTATCTTCCGTCCAATGTCACTCATATCTACTGCATCACCAAGCAGACTTGATAGATTAAACTCTGCATTTTATTTATTGTTATGAAATAGTAATATGTTCCCTCCTTAAATTCTGTAATTTAATGTTTTCCAGAGCTTCAGTCATTATTGCACTGAATTTTCATCAGCAAACTTATAATAATTTCCATGTGGCAGAAGTCATCCTTTATATTCAGTGTGGAAGTCCATTTTTGTGGTAGTAGCGCAGCATAAGAACATGGAGTGTTCAGGAGGTCAAAGGACAGTGCCTCTCTAGCTGAAGTTAGAATTATTTGTGAAAGCATAATCTCTGCTGTTGTTGCCTTTCTGAGTATGCAACTTAGTGCTGTGTATTTGCACTTAAATTGTCATTTAGTGGTTAATGTGGAAAATGACTAACAGAAGGGAGAAGAAATGTTCGTCATTTTTATTCTGCTTCCTGGCTGCAGTTGGAACAATGGGTCAAAGGCACGAAATACAATCTGCTCGTTTTGTTTTACCTTTGCATTTTTTTTCAGTCAATGGATAATGGTCAGTTAATAGAATTACATTTATTGCTTTTTTTTTTTTTTCTAGAAGGATTTATCTCATCTTTACTGATTGCCAAGTTATTTGTATGTAGAGAGAAGATTCTTTTCGTGTAATCAATCTGCTGCTACCCATTTTACTGCCAAGCATTCCTTCTCTATGGTAGCGTAATGTTACCTAGGGAACAGCTTAAAGCTGACACATACAGTGGTGCCACAAATTAATTTCACAGTTATCAGGATATAGGGTGATAACAACAACACGAGCTACTGTGAAATTACCATTGTTCCCATTGAGTTACAGTGTAATTATTACTTTTGTGGCAACTATGCAAATAACTCATGTCACCACTGTAGGATGGGATGCGCTTTCCTTTCTCTGATTCAGTACTTTGTGCTACAGAGACATCTTTATGTACTATAAACTAGAGCTGTGCTTTGAATTTTGAATTGAGATCTAAACGTGGCTATGTCCTCAAATAAAAAAAAAAAAGCCCCAAGCCCCCACAAATACTTGAGACCTACTCCCACCCCCAAGTCCCCTGCTGTCTATTATCAGCTGGAATCATAGCTGCATTTGTACATTAATTTAACAAAATAATAATCAAGCTTTTATTTTTCCATTATTTCCAGCATGAAACTGGGATGTTTCCTTCAAGAAGGGAGCTCTGAGATAGTTACTTTTATTAAGGGATGATTTCAGGTTTCTTTGCTGCCACTTTGTGGAGGCTGTTTGGTGGAAGGGACAGAGAATTTTTATTACGTTGCTTATTCTTAGGTCAATAGGTAGGAAAATGTCTGGAGCAAGATTAAGGTACTGTCCTAGTATGTAAGAACAACTAAAACAGCAATAAAATAACACCCTGCAGCATAATAACAACAGAAGACAAAGTCATGTACTGTGGTGGAGTTGGCATGGGTGCTCCTTGTATCATTTAAAACCATAATTAAGAATTCTCTGGGAGACTGCAGCTTGGGTTACATATTTTCAGAAAGACAACTCAGTGATTTATTTATCTTTTCATCCATAATTGGGATTTTCAGACGTTGCTACAAGGAGCTTAGACGTGCAATTTGCAGTTATGTATGGATAGCTCACCTTCAACTGCTTTTGAAATTCCCATTTTAAATAAGTGGCTAATGACCAAATTTTCAAAATTGATGAGAATACTTAAATCCTAAAGAAGAAAGAAAACTTCAGAGACATTAGAAAAATAATACAGCTACAATTATATGAAACGAATGAGCAAATGACACTTGATTAAATAATCTGTAACAAGTAAAAATCTGGATAGATATTGATAGCTTCCAATTATCAAAATTGAGTGCAAGGTAAATTCATTAGAGTACAAGATTTTTGAAGATGGGAGCTTTATTTCTACTTAAGAATTCAATGACCTTTCATTGAAAAATGATGCTAACAATAGAATGATAGATTTTAAAATAAGAATTAAAATCATATTTTATAGTAAACAAAAATGAAATAATTAAATTGGATGCATTTTCAAAAATTTCTGATGGCTTGCAAGCTAGATTTCCCTAGTTTGTGCTATATTGCAATGAGAAATATAGCACAGCTTGATAAGCATGTTTGTGAGAATTGACTTATGAAAGAACACAAATACGAACAATGTTCTGAACGAACTGTGTCCTGAGCATTTCTAAAAAGTATATCAGTACTGAATCACCAAGATTTGAGCTGCAGAGATGTTGCAAATTTGTGTTAAAGTGTAATTATACCTTTTTTCTTGTATGAGTGAGCTACCTGTATTTTTTTTTTTTTTTGGAGTTATGAAAAGAATTGTAGAGAAGCTGTTGAGACAGTAGGAGAAACACCCAAATGATACTGGAGTATTAAAGAAAATAGACATTCTGTGTGTCAGTCTTCAAATATACAAGGGCTGCTCTGAATGTAACACATCTTACTTTATTATATGATGTCAGAGGTGGATGTAGATGGTATGGCAGTAGAGGCTGATCCTTCCCACCAGTATTCCATTACATTTTGTTGCCATGTGACAGATGGCTGCAGATCTGGTCATTTTGTCTCACAAAATGGTGTCTGACATGGAAGTGCATATGAAGCAAAGATGTGTCATAGAATTGCTCCATGAGGGAAAAAATGGCACCCATTGGCATTCATTGATGCTTGCTGAATGTTTATGGAGACCAAAGAGTAGATGAGAGCGCAGTGAGTGACGATTTTTCAGCCATGGGCTGCCTCCAGTGGTGCAGCACAGACTCCTGTTCATTGCTGGGAAAAATGTATAGTGAATGGTGATGACCATGTTAAAAAATAGTTTTGTAGCTGAGAATTTGCTCTATCAAATAGTGTTATTGTGCTCTTTGTGTCTGTTGTAGTTTCCATGGAAATAAATAGCAGACATTACTTTTGGAGCAACTTATGTATGTTATCAGTGTTTTTCAAACTAACAATTTTCTGATGCCATTTCTTTAAGGCAATTGAAAAACTAAACAATCACAAAATTAAAAAGCAATATATTGTCTGCCATCAAAATACTGTTTTTCAATAGGTTATACATACACTGATGAAGATGTTACTGATATTTCTGGGTTGTTGTACCTGGTGGAGAATCATTTAAAGCAGTAGTTTTTTTCAGTTATCTGCTAGTTGTATGTTCTTCACTAGGAAAGCAAGGTTCTAATTTCTCCCTTTTCATGAATTTTTTGTTTGAGTTGTTACAACCTGCTGAGGCTTTTCACTGATGGACTATAGCACGTGCATATAAATCCTACAATTGATGATCTAGGGGGAAATAGTCAAAAGATAAACCTAATGATCTTGCTCGTTTATTATCCATATGATGAATAATGGTGAAAAAGCGTATGGTAATTAATGGACTGGCTTCATGGAATGACTTCTGTTTATTGTATGTTTGTCACCCTTTTTAGAGATTTGCTGACAAGTATATTTATTGCAGTGTGAGGAGGTCACTAATTAATGTGGATTTTCACAAGATTTTGTGAGTACTCTAAAAATCTACTTAAAAATTCCTTTTACCCTCCTGTTCTGTCACTTCTAGTTATTCAAGAGCTAAGCCAATATTTAACACCACAATAATGCTCAGGTTTGATGTTGCTTAACCCATATAAGTTTCATTTGGAAGAAACAGCTTGTTCTAATTAAGAGCTTCTGGAAAATCTGCTGCAATCCTTGCATGCTGTTCTTAAGAGTCAACCTTGTGGAAGCAAGTCATTAAAGGTTTAGAGCCACCAGAGGTGTGCTCATTGGCCCAGTTTTGGATGGAGCAGGGAGGTCAGGGATTGTTGTTGTGGTACTGTGGGGAACTTTCACTGCTGTTAGTAATGAGCAAGAAGCTCAAATGGTTCATAAAAATCAAATGTTGTCTTAATATACCTGATGATCCAAATGAGCAGTTTTTCGCAGGTATATGGGAGCTCTGCAGAGAGGGACCTGGGTGTCCTGGTGGACAACAGGTTGGCCATGAGCCAACAGTGTGCCCTTGTGGCCAAAAAGGCCAATGGCATTCTGGGGTGCATTAAAAAGAGCATGGCCAGCAGGTTGAGGGAGGTGATCCTCCCCCTCTACTGTGCCCTGGTAAGGCCTCATCTGGAGTACTGTGTCCAGTTCTGGGCTCCCCAGTACAAAAAAGACAGGGATCTCTTGGAAAGAGTCCAGCGGAGGGCCACAAAGACAGTGAAGGGCCTGGAGCATCTCCCTTATGAAGAGAGGCTAAGTGAACTGGGTCTGTTTAGCCTTGAGAAAAGAAGACTGAGAGGGGACCTGATCCAGGTCTATAAATATCTAACGTGTGCGGGGCAAAGTGGTGAGGCCAGACTCTTTTCAGCAGTGTGTGGAGACAAGACAAGGGGAAACTGCCAGAAACTGGAGCATAGGAAGTTCCGCACCAATGTGCGCAAGAACTTCTTTACGGTGAGGGTGAAGGAGCACTGGAACAGGCTGCCCAGGGAGGTTGTGAAGTCTCCTTCTCTGGAGATATTCAAGACCCGCCTGGACGCCCTCCTGTGCGACCTGGTGTAGGGAACCTGCTTTGGCAGGGGGGTTGGACTTGATGATCTCTGGAGGTCCCTTCCATCCCCTACGATTCTGTGGTATGTATTGTGTAATGAGAAGATTTTCTTAATGGAAGTAAATACAATAAAGCTGCTGCTTATTACTATTCATATTAATATTGTATCAATATAATCATTCATAATATCACCAATATTCATACTAATGAATAATAAACTTGAACTATATGATGGATTGTTTCATTATTATATACATGCAATATATCTCCAGAACTGCTTGCATAAAAATGTCTGGCAAACTGTGCATTGATAATTAGGAATAATTTACTTGCAAAGAGACATGATTGTATGCATTTTAGTGTATTTTATTTGTGGTTTCATAGGCTTACTGGACTAATAGCGATAACTTTGTGCAAGTGACATGTCCTGTTTTAGGTTTTCAAGTAAGGGAATTGTCTTAGCCTCTCAATATTTTCATGGATTTCTAATGTCCTCCCTTCCACTCAGTGACCAGTTTCAGCTACCCTGGTGGTGAAACATGAGGGAAAAGTGGGCTTTATTTTGGTTTTAACCATCTAGATAAGATTTAAGATAAAGCATTTTGATCTTTTTCTGGCTCACCCTTGCAAAATTGTGATACTCCTGCTTACCTTTATGTCCTTTTTTTTCATTGTTATTTATGTGGCCAGCTATGTCTTTACTAGTTAATAGGGGCTAAGCCACCTTCATTTATGGAGTAGCTGTCATAAAGGTTGTGACTTTCCAGACTGATCCTGCTTTACTGATCCATTACTCTAGCTAGTAATGAGCACTCAAAGTTCTCAGCAAAAGTATACTGAGAACTAAAGCCCAGATCTGACTGTTAGGGAAGCAGATTCATACCTAGTTATTTATAGAGAGTCAAAAACTACATAGTAACTGAGTTGATTTCCTGCTGTGTACTCAGTGCAAACCTCTGCAGAGCTCTGGAATGGTCTTTCAGCAGGTTCTCATGGCTTCTGTTAGAGATACAGGCAACCTAAACTGATGTGGCAACCTAAATCTGATCTATATTGTGTGCTGTAAGTACAAAAGGGTGTGCACAGTGGCTGAATGATGACAGGTGAGTAAAATCCTTCTTCAGCAGTGTCAAGGGACAGGTTGTGTAAGGACAGCACACTTATTTTTCTATTCTTAGAATTGACATCACGTTTCATTGTGTTCTAGCTCTACCCAGAAGGCAAATGAACTGTGTAAGAGTGGGAGAAGTCTGTAGTTGTGCTTCTCTTGATGGAAGGTGAGCTTTTGACATGGGACTTACATGTCCCTTCATGTTTATCACAGCCCATGACTCTGAGGGATATAGATGTGTGCTTATGTGGGTAAAACACTTCTTGTTTTAAGTTCCACCTACCAAACAAAACTTAAAAATGACTATACGTGAAATTGTCTCCCTTTACCGGACTAAAAACTGTGGTCCTCTTGTTTTATGATAAGCCTACTATTTCTATACACAGGGCTGCTGAAAATTAAATGTTATCTGTGCTTTGAAGAATATGTAATAGTTCTTCTCCAGGGGAAATTCTCTAAATCAGTATTAAAAATAAATAACTAAACCAACAAACACCACCCTTCAACCCCAGTAAATAAATAAAAAAATCCAACACCACAACAGAAACAAGCAAAAACTAATCTATTACATTTTGACAAGGTTGGTAACAGTCCGATCCTTGGCTTGAGGGCCAAAGTATTTTTCTAAGTCTACATAGAAAGATGTTCATGTTATTTCTGCCTCTACTGTAAATAAAAAGCTGGATTGGTTCTCCTATGTTGTCTCTGTAATGAGTTCCAACTGGAATACTATCCCTCTGTGCTTGGCAACTTAGGCACCTTTTCAGTGGAACATTTTCTGGTTCTGGAAAGATTTTAACCTCTTCCTTGCCCAGGAAATTGTACTGTAACACAGGAAATGGCCTCAAAAATATAAAATTTCAGGATCTATGGATGTTAGTATAATTTCAGTTCATCCAGAATCCTCCATTTTCTTGTTTTGAGGAATTGAGTTTGAGGAATCGCTACTTTCAGTTTTGTTCTTGATAGACAGAACTTCTGGCATCCGTTTTACAAACTCAGCTTAGGACTGTGAGTTGTTCTTAAATATCAGCTACTTCTACGTGACGCTTATTTGTTAGTTACTTTGCTAAGTACGCTTTCTGTACAACTGAGCAGAAAGTAGTATTTTCTCATGGAAATACTTAACCTGCAAGAAGCTGGTCTGCAAAATGCTTTGGACAATTTGCCTCTGACCAAGAAAACAAACTTAAGTGGTAATTAAGTTTTAATTGAAGGTAATATGACATTGTACACTCAAACAGTACAGAATAGGTTAAACAAAACAAAAAAGCCTTCAAGCAGAAACCTGAAGCTTAACAGCTTCTCTAGAAAATATGTGATTAGGGAATTCCTTGGGGAAAAAGCTATCTTTTCACTGTCCCTCACTGAGATCACTGGAGAGCTTTCTTTTTCTGCTTTTAATAATCATCAGGTTCTTGTTGTGGATAAATTAAATCTGCACATCAGTGTGCTATTTGCAGATGTGAATCTCTTCCCTCAGCATGTATGGAAGACTCAGGAAAGTGCTGAGCACTTTGGGGAACACTAAAGAAGCTCCTACTTCTTTCACTTAATTTTAACTTAAGCCAAATGCTTAAACTTAAACACATGCTTCGGTGTGTGTATAATGTAGGGCTGTAGTACTTAACTCTGCAAGTGAAATATCTATACTACTATGTTGATTTTATGTTGGCTCATGTAGCTCCTCATGCTCAGCTCCTGGAAATGCAGCATTTTTTTTTCGTGTGATGATGCCTTGTTGTGAGGCCAGTGCCCTACCTGACACAGCTTGGATTTTCTTTGTGAGGGTTCAAGGGATCCATCCTGAGCTTCATCCAGAGACTATCCAGTAAGAACACTAATACTCCTGTCACACCAAGGATAGTCCTGATCTTGTAAGTACGTTTCTCTAAGAAATAGGATTAATAATTAATGTATGTTCCCTCTGTGTAAAATAGGATAATCTCTGACAGATGGTAGTTTTTAACAAGAACACTGCAATAATTCAAATCAGACTAAGCATGATTTATCCATGCTTCAAAACTAAAAGGTGCTCACACGGGTGAATGTAAAACCTGCATGGCTTTCTTACATTCCACTCTACTCCTAGTTTTAGTTCATGGACGTATGGAATTTTTGAGTGCCAGTGGTAATGGAGTTGTGTCAAATTTCATATCATTCAGAAAAGATTTGTCTTTAGCTGTCAAGTAGTGTGCCTATCAGAGGTGAATAACTGATAAGAAAAACTAACTGGAGAAGGAATTACAAATAGTCACAACTAATCATTAAAAAATGCAATCTAACAAAACTGCATTTTGTGTGTATGTGTGCACATATATGTCTCCACACACAGGCAGTTGTAGGTTTTCTGTTTGTTTTTATTTTTAATGGCCTTCCATGGTGCTCTAAAAGAAAGGAGATACTTAATCAGTTCTCATCTGTATTTTACTGGGGTATGCTCACTCAAGGTTTAGAGATCAAATTTGGCACCAATCAGGACAGTCTTGTATTGGCTTTCAAGAAAAGATTATCCATCTCTTTCTGGAAGCTGTAGAGATTTTAATGTACAATGAAATAGTTGAGATACTATGAGGAAATTGTTGAACGTCAGCATCAGTTTGATGTGCAGGCAGGAATGCCTGATGTGCTATAAACATATTCGATATTTAGAGTACCTCATTTCATGGAAAAAAAAATTGTAAAAAGCATGCACCATGGCATACTTGTGATGGATGGATGTCGTTGTTTAAATGAAGGCTTTGACTCACAAATGTATGTGCAAGTAGCTATTTTCTTCCATTTGTAAAATATTATGCTAAGTATTTTTCAGAATGAGTAATGTACTATATATATATAGCAGTAAAACAGTGTCTAAAAGTGCTTCATGTCATGCTAAGTAGAAATAAATACATTTATTGAATGCAACATCTAGCTTGCATCTTTGGAAGTGTTGGTTTGGACCTTTTTTCCCTCTGATAATTTGATTTTGAGATAATATACATTTGTTCAGAAGATTATATGTATTTTTCAAAGTTACTGAAAATAAAAATATTGACATTAAGTGGACCAATTATTTAATTTTTATACAGAGAAAATTATTAACATGAGAATATATTTTTTTTTAGATGACTGTTGTATTAGGCGACAGCGAGGCTACGGGATGTCACGGGATAGTGCCCCCCCGGCTCAGTAATTGGACACCTTTAGGGGTGTAGACGAAGTACAGCAAAAAGTATTTAAACGAATGCCACGTGTGATTAAACGCCATTTTTCTGCACATCATATTGGTGTCTTATTCTTGGCCCTCATCAGGTAATTGATCAGTCTCGCAAAGGGTTAATACAACCTGAACAGAACGATCACGACAACATATGGTGCACCTCTCTGAAGCAAGGCTGTGTTTTTTGCCCTTTGCGAGAATGTTATACTGCTATTTGCTATTCTATCTGCTATACTGAACGCTTTGCTTATTTAGAACTGTGCTTTTATCCTGCTGTTGAGCAGCAGAAGACCAGGTATTGGTAAGATTTATCCTGCAACGGGAAGAGTTGCAGAGGGCCGGGGTTCAGCGCTTGCTTATCCTGCAGTTTACGAAATTTGTGGGGCAACAAATTCGTCTGCAGATGACCGGGGAATCGGTGCGAGCCTACAGCTGTTAGCCAGCAGCTAGTAGAAGATCGGGAATCGATAAACTTAACCTGTAACTGCTGGTAAGTTACAGAAGACCAGGTTTTGGTTTGCTTATCCTACAACACGCTGAGACTTGAAGGCGTTTGTAGAAGACCGAGGTAAATCGGTGCAGCTTCTCTTAGGCAATGGCATCTTTACTATGGAATCGCTACTTAAGGTAATATTTCAGCTTTCTAATGATTATCACGGCAAATCTGTGCCTTCTAAGAAGGATATTCACGCTGTTATATCCCGATTAAAGCGGGAGGGGGAGGTTAAATTCCCCCAGGGGATTCTCGACTACCGGAGATGGGATGACCTCATCTCCGTGCTCGCACAACATATTATGAGCGCTCAGAAGGGTGCCTCTGAGTTAAAAACTTTTAGTCTGATACTAGCGGCATTAAAAGCAGCCCGGGAGGAGGGTAAGATATCAACAGAGGCTCGACAGATCCTGGGACTTACTGGTGGAGGCGAGCCACCGGACCCGGGGGGGTCTGAAGGGGGTTTGGGAGCTGTTGTCTGCAGGAGCCAAGAGGAGACGGAGCATAACAGCAAAATGGCGCCGGCCGAGCCGACCGCTCCTAGCTCGAAAGAAGAAAAACAACAAGATCAAGGCCATTCGGAGTCTCATCCACATTCCTTGCAGACGCATCCCCCGTTCACATCAAGCAGTTCACTGTATCCTTATCTAAAATTCGTCAGTACACTCGGATTCCAGGGGGCGGAGATCCACATGAGCAGGATCAGCCCTTCTGCCCACCCAGGGAGGGGCCAGGCAAAAGATCTGTCCAATACGGACAGGGGGTGGAACCCACCGCCCCTGGCCTCTCCCAGGGACGATAATGAGAACGATTGCGCAAGGGAGAAGGAATGGGCTGGCCCTAGAGGAGGGGGGCCAGTAAGTAGAGGGGGAGGGATCAAATGACGGACTGGAATCGGATTAGATCGGAAACTTTGGGGAGGGACATGGTTCCGGAAGCATTGCCGGTGATTGTGAGTGATCGTGGTCCCGAATGGGTACCCCTCGACCCTAAAGGCGTCACGCGCCTGATGGAATTTATGGATAAGAGAGGCCTGAAATCGCCTCTGACACTAAACACACTACAGGCTTTGACCGCACCGAGACCTTTCCTCCTACTCGACATCGTAAATCTAATGCGTATGGTGCTCAAGCTCAAAGCTTTGCAGATAGGCTTTTAGCTGCTGAGATCTGTGCAGCAGCAAGGGCTGTGTTTCTTATTTAGGGAAGCTAACGATGCTTGCTCCAAATCATACTGGCTGGCTTAATATCTCTCTAGCTTATATCTCTATAGGCGCCCGTGCACTAGCCAGGACATGCTCTATTCCTTTATCTGTAGCACGTGATGTCGTCCAGGCATGTCCCCATTGCAATTCCTCACCAGTAATAGGGGCTGGAGTTAATCCTCGTGGCCTTGGACCACTACAGATTTGGCAAACGGACTTTACATGGGAACCACGTCTATCCCCTCGTCCTTGGCTTGCAGTTACAGTGGACACTTCCTCTACTGTCATCGTAGCTACGCAGCATGCCAAGACTAACTCGTCCGCTGCACAATACCATTGGACTGCTGCCATTGCGGTAATGGGCTTACCTAAACAAATTAAAACCGATAATGGGTCCTGTTTCATCTCACGCTCAACCCAAGAGTGGCTAGCACTATGGGGTATATCTCACATCTCAGGTATCCCAGGCAACTCTCAGGGGCAAGCAATCATAGAGCGTGCCAATCGCCTCCTTAAGGACAAGATACGCGTCCTTGGGGAAGGAGAGGGTTACAGGGACAGGATCCCTGTGGCTAGACAGGCAGAGATACTAGCAAAAGCTCTGTACGCTTTGAATCATTTTGAACGCGGAGATTGCATTCGAACTCCCGTGCAGAAACACTGGCAACCCAAAATCTTAAGCGAGGGTCCTCCGGTTAAGGTTAGAGTGGACACTGGAACATGGGAGACAGGCTGGAGGATATTAGTATGGGGAAGAGGATACGCCGCAGTGAAACATGAAGAGACAGGCAAAATTGTATGGGTCCCATCACGAAAAGTTAAGCCAGATCTCAAAAACAACACTCTCTCTACAGAATTCACTGCTGGGAAAACCAAAGCCGAAGCTGGAACATAAACAACCAAGAGACCTATTCAGTGACTGGCTTCTGGTACTATTTAGTGAAATTACATCATTGTTCACACAGATACTTAAAACTATAGTTCTGGTACTTTTAGTCTTTATCTGCCTTATATTATGTATTTAGTGCCTTACTGAATGTATTTAGCAATACTCAAGCCGTTATAGATTTTCTTTGTTAGTTTAAGGCCATGGGTGTTAGGATGTTAAAGGGATGTGCTGCTTCAGCCTGAGTGACCACAGTGAATCTGTACACAGGAAGCTGCGATGGATGCAAGAACATACGCGGAAGATAAGAAGAGAGACTGATCCTTTTAAGAAGTGGCTGGACGGACTGTTTGAGGGAATAGGCTCATGGCTAAAATAATTACTTAAGTTTCTTTAATAGGGCTTGCAATCTTTGTGTGCTTTTGGTTTGCCTTCCATGCTCTATAAGATATTTGTAGAATTGTAGAATGGTTTGCTACGTACGATATTCACTGCTTTGATAGACATTTAGGGTATCATAGAATTCACGAAATATTGTAACTAGTATAGGGTTTAGATAGATAGATTTAGGTGTGTGTAAAATTGCGTTCGCATTGTAACGGGACAATGCTTTATTGAGCTTGGGGGAGAGGGAAATGTTGTATTAGGCGACAGCGAGACTACGGGATGTCACGGGATAGTGCCCCCCCGGCTCAGTAATTGGACAATACACCTTTAGGGGTGTAGACAAAGTACAGCAAAAAGTATTTAAACGAATGCCACGTGTGATTAAACGCCATTTTTCTGCACATCATATTGGTGTCTTATGCAGTTCTTGGCCCTGATCAGGTAATTGATCAGTCTCGCAAAGGGTTAATACAACCTGAACAGATCGATCACGACAACAGATGACCTGCTCTGTCAAAAAAGAACTGGCAGTTATGACACTCTGGTGGTAATTAAAGCCATTTGTGCATTGCTTCTACAGGTTTCTAAAACCATGTAATGGATGCCAGTGCACTTATGCTACTCTGCAATTTAAGAGTGAGCATGTCCAGCTCACGGGCTGCATGCAGCCTGGTGCAGCTTGCAATGCAGCCATCATGGCGGTAGCTCTGCCCTGTCAAGTGGCCCGGCCTGGGTGCCCAGCCATCACTCAACACTAGCCTAACATTGGTGTGCTGCTAACCCTCTTTGGGCTGAAACCGGGGCATGGGGAGGGTGCAGTGCAGTGCTAACTCCAGTGATGGCAAGTATGTTTCTGGATTTTGATACATTGGCTAAACACAGTCCTGTAAAGCTGCATATTTTTTGCTGTTTCTGTTGCAATAAATACATTTGAGAACAGGTTTTAAGATGAAAAAAAAAAAAAAAAGCAACCCAATTTTTTGGCTTATTTGCGACTCCATTTTCAGTTGATATGATTACATTACTTGTGAATTTTCAAATGGAATGTGTAGAGTTGCAATCCAAAATTTGATCACGTCTCTTTACCAGACTTGTATAAGCCCTGTCTTAGCAGAGAGAAATATCTCTCACTTCACAGTCATGCCTTATTCATGTCATCACTTTTGGCAGTCTGTGCATTTGTGAACAGCTGTCTTCAAGGATGAAACACAAGGGGAGTAAAACTTCATCCAAAATCTCTGAACACCTTGAGAACTCACTATGAATTGCAGCTGCTACCATCGACCTGACTGATGCATTGGTGGGATCTTTTAATCTTGTTTAAACTAGTTTTGTGGTTTTGTTGCTCTAATCTTAATGTTTTAATTAAAAAAAAAAAATAGAAATTAAAATAAATTGTTACTCATATACATTAATTATACTATATATTTTATGATGTCTGGGCATGAAAGCAATGCCTCCTGTTTTGTTATGCTGGCTTATGATATCAGAGGTGGATGTTGGTGGTATGGCAGCAGATTGTAATGGAATACTGGTGGGAAGGTTCAACATGTTGCTGTATGACAGATGGCCGTGGAGGGGCAGTCTGACAGAATGGTGTCTGACATGGAAGCGCATATGAAGCAAAGGTATGTCCCTGAATTCCTCCATGTGGAAAAAATGGCACACACTGACATTCGTTGGCCCCTGCTGAACATTTATGGAGATCAAAGAGTAGACGTGAACACAATGGGGGAGTGGGTGGTGCATTTCAAAAGTAGCAACAGCGGTCAACTCTGCTGGTACTGGTAAGAGCAGCATGCATGCTTTTGTTCATTGCTGTTGAAAATTCATAGCTGATGGTGGTGACTGTTTTGTAGCTGAGGGTCTGCTCTGCTAAGTAGTGTTATTGTGCTCTTTGTATCTTATTGTTTCCATGGAAATAAATAGGTGGCATTACTTTTGGAACAAACTTCATAGATCCAGCCCTAGACAATTCCTCTTCACTTCATATGGTGCAGGCAAGCCAAGAAATTGGGCACCCATGTTCTAAAGGTTGAATGAACTCTACAGTGAATTTCCAAACTAAGGGTCTTCCTGTTCCCCGTTGATCCTGTCAAAAGGGAAAGGAGAAGCAAAGATAATGTAAGAGATGCATTAGTAGTCTTATGTCCATAAGACATGATTGTATTTGGTCATTGTTTCTGTTTATGAATTCAGTTCAAAATCTTCAAATGATAGTGGAATATTAGTGGGCAGTTTTCAACTTTTATCCTTTGTTTTCATAGATTGAAATTAAGAATAGAAGTTGATCTTTGCATGATAATTTTTGTAGTGGTGCCCTTAATCTGAGAAATTGGTCTCATCTCTAGAAAATATTTTCTAAACCCTTGTGCCTACTGTGCCAAACCTCTGCAAAATGGTAGTCCGGAAGCTGTTTCCTTTTTCCCTGCAAAAGTAGATTGACTTTGAGAGTATTAACAACAACAAAAAAAAGTAAAAAATACTGCATCTCTCAGCTTTAAAGTTCTGGTTATTTACTGTGCAGTGGAAATGCTCGCAGAGTATTTTTGTAGAAGTTGGAAGAGGTTGACAGTAGCTTATTATAAAAGCAAGGAAGATACTGTCCTTCTTGCACTGATATGTGGCAAGATTACTTTAAGTTCATGAGCCATGATGGGTTGTGCCTTCACTGGGGTGGATCTGGGATGCATATTGAAATGACCCGCATTGTATTCTGCTGGGTTTTGTTTTGTAGCATTCCAATATTATGAAGTTAAGGGAAGCATAAGTTTTTTTTTTTTTTTTTAACTTCAAACGTTCTAGGGCACAGAGCTGATGATGTTAGCCTTCCTGTGAATCCCTACTTCAGTGGTTGTCATTGGAAAGTATTTGCATAACCGCCTGAAAGACAAATTAAAGGCTAAGTGGTGATATAGCTTTGCATTTTTCCCTTTCTGCCATAGCAGTGTAGGTTGTCAGTGAATTCTTTGCTCCAAGATTGGACTGCAGGAGGGAAAACAGCTTCTGTAGTATCCAGTAATATGTTTATCAGATTCTTGCACTGATGTTCTCTCAGTATGTTATAGCTCCTCATTTACTGCTCATTTACTGCTTGTAGGTACACAAAAAAAGAGAGGGGACAAAAATGCGGTTTTTTTACTTACTAGTTGTGGTATTAAACAACATCTGTGTAGAAATGTGGAAGTCCTGGTTCTTTCTTGAATCTTAAGATATTGTATCATTCCACATAAGTTACTTTGCCATGAGCTGTGTATGGCATTGTTATGTATCTGTCATTAATTTGTGCAAGTACAAAATCGATGTTTATATGTCTGCATGGCAAATTTAAAAGCTTTAAGTATATTTGTCCTAAGTTTTTTGTTGTCTGGCAAGATGTGTTCTCATCATGATTTTCCCAGTGTTGCTTAAAGAGTGTATTTAAGAAGAGCGTGGGTTCATAAAAGCTGCCTTCTGGTTCACATTGGTATGTACCTCCTCCTGAGCTGACAGCTGCCACTGTAATTTCAGTAAGAATCCATGTTGCCCTCCCTATGGCTTCTCCAGGTGCTACAATGCCTGGAGGAGGTAAAATTGCACTAACTTTTACAGATGTCAACATCTGCACCAGTGTAGGGCTGTGTTGATTAAAACTTCAATAGTCTAACACATTAGGAGTAATTAACGAAAACTACTTGTGACTGTGCAAAAGACATTTTGTTTAGCGTATGGCTTCCCTCTGCCTTCTCCTACCTCTGAGGTTTAAAAGAAATCAGCTGTTTGTTTTACTTGTAGGAACTCAGGAAATGTGATGTGAAATATTTCTACTTTTAGAAATATTTGCTGAAAAATATTTAAATTTAATAAATTTGTAAGTTATTCTTACACTAGTTATTGTATGGACATCCATGGAGACTTTATCCACTACCAATACAAGCTGGGGGATGAAAGGATAGAGCATAGTCCTGCCAAAAAAGACCTGGGGGTGGATGGTAGGCTGGACATGAGCCAGCAATGTGCCCTTGCAGCCCAGAAAGCCATCCATATCCTGGGCTGCATCAAAAGATGTATGGCCAGCAGGTCGAAGGAGGCAATCCTACCCCTCTGCTCTGTACTAGTGAGACTTCACTAGGAGTACTGCATCCAGATGTGGAGTCCTCAGTACAGGATAGACACAGACCTGTTGGAGCACATCCAGAGGAGGTCCAGGAAAATGATTCAAGGGATGGAACACCTCTCCTATGAGAGCAGGCTGAGAGAGCTGGGGCTATTCAGCCTGGAGAAGAGAAGGCTGCCAGGTGACCTGAGAGCGGCCTTTCAATATCTAAAGGGGAGCTACAGGAAAAAAGTAGACAGGCTCTTTAGCAGAATCTGTAGCGATAGAATAAGCGGAAATGGTTTCAACCCTAAAGAGGGTAGATTTGGGTTAGATATAAGGAAAAAGACTTCTACAGTGAGCGTGGTGAGGCATTGGCACAGGTTGCCCAGAGAAGTGGTGGGGTGTCCAGGGAGGGGGCATCCCTGGAGACTTTCAAGGCAGGGCTGGATCAGGCCCTAGACAACCTGTTCTAGCTGTGTATCTCCCTGTTCATTGCAGAGGAGTTGGGCTAGATGACCTTTAAAGGTCCCTTCTAAGTCTAAGGATCTCTGGGTAAAGGATTTCTTAAAAACATAGAGTTTGAAGCTCATTTGGTGATGTAATTTGCAAAAATTTGTCCATTTTCCTGCTCAGTTCTTCTTGGTTGGAAGAACTTCTTAAGTAACCCTTAAATTCAGCTGTCAGAAGGGACTGATGGCTAAAGACATAGGGCAGTCTTCTCTGGGGCACACAGTTTTGTAGTTATTCTTTGGCAGGGTAAACTCAGTCAAGACCTTTTTGTTTACGTACTGGCTGAAAACAAGGAAACTCAAAGGTCTAGTGTTCTTGTGCCTTTCTTTGTGGAAATACCATAGCTTGTATAATTTAGAAATTGTACTTTGAATTTACTGAGTTTGAAAGTCTGCTTAGATAGAAGGGATTTGTTTCCTACTTACAAACTCCCTTTCTCTTGAATACCTTCAAAGCTATTCAATAGAATTACTGGATATCACAGTCGCACTTCTTTAAGTTTGCATGAGACAGATGGATGCTTTATATGACGGGTGAAAGTGGAGGTTTCCTTCAGGATAGTTTCTCTTCAAAGTTGTTTATTTGCAGACTGCAGCCTCAGGGTAGCACTAATGCTTTTGCTAGCAAGTGATTTGTGCCAGCCCCAATACAAATAAAACATTAGATTTGTTCATTCTATTGTAAACAAATGAGCACATTCTTGCTGTCTTCAATCACACCTTATTTTATCAAGAAGAAGGATTCTTATTTCTTTTATTATAGAGTGCAATGAATACCAGAGTTAGAACAGTAGTATGTTGTAATAAAGTGTTATAAATTGAGTAAGAAATTAGCTAATGAAATTGAGACAAAAAGTGAGACTGTACCATGCAGAGCATGTCTTCAAAGTGATCCATACAATTGGAAAAGACTTTCTGTTTCTCTAATAAATATATGCATACCCTGTTTCTTTTCCTATTTAACTAAAAAAATAAAGTTTTACGCTAATACTGCTTCTGATACATTTGGTAACATATTGAGTGGGTAAAATTATGTTATTCCATGTGGTGATCACAGTGTACAAATCACTGTCTCTTGTTCAGCATATTTTGAATGCAGTCTGTCAACATTCATTACCCTTCTGGTATTTTTAGGAAAAAAAAGCCAACAGAATTAGATGTAAAACAAAATGGCTCTTTAGTGTTATGATGTAGTATGTGTACATGCTAAATTACACCTTATTTTCTTTTTGAAATGAATAGAGAACCTTTGTGTATGATTGCTATTTTGATATTTAGATCCAAGAGATCAAATTGATAGGAGAGTCATTAAGGGAAAGATACGTTAAAAATTAATCTGTAGGATTTCTCATTAGTGTGTGAACATACTGTTTATTGCAATAATTAATGTTGTAGTTAGATGCACTGGAGACAATATTGAGTGAACTGAATATTATGAACAATTTAAAGCTATCTAGTCTTTCCTCATTATTGGTAATTTCAAACATACTTTCTGCTTCATACATTTTAATATGCAAATAGACCTCTTGTCCATGAAATAAGACGTTAGTTTTCTAAAAATGAAAAATGCTAAATAATAAACTAATTTCTTTTAATACCGATAGCTATTTTGTGTATCTTCAAAGTTGTCAGAGAATTTTAGCAGTGATTGACGTAAGAGACTTGTCTGAACTATTAAAAAAAAAATCTTTTCCGAAGTTTCTTTTAATGAGGTATTTTATAAATAACACTTCTGTCACTCTAAATAGATAAAGTATGTTATCATCTGTCATTACAGTGATATTCATTGTTGAGAATACACCTATCTCTAGCAAAATCTGAAAAATGGTGTATTCCGTACTTTAGGATTTTGTACTAGAAAGAAACTCTTTTGACATTAACAACGTTTGTTGTTAACAAGCTGCATGCAGTAATTACTCATGCAGGCATTAAAATCAGTACAGTTACTTTGGTGCTCTGGTCAATGTTCATTCACAAGTATATGATATGAAAAACAATGTTACTTGACGTTATTTATTAAAACAGTATTCTTTTTCTCAAAAGATATTTAAATGTCAAGGAACTCTGAATTTCACTCACTTCTAAAATTACTGCTTCTGTTTACAGATTATTCTTCCTTTAAAATCGGCCTCCAATTTCAACNAGGCTAAGTGAACTGGGTCTGTTTAGCCTTGAGAAAAGAAGACTGAGAGGGGACCTGATCCAGGTCTATAAATATCTAACGTGTGCGGGGCAAAGTGGTGAGGCCAGACTCTTTTCAGCAGTGTGTGGAGACAAGACAAGGGGAAACTGCCAGAAACTGGAGCATAGGAAGTTCCGCACCAATGTGCGCAAGAACTTCTTTACGGTGAGGGTGAAGGAGCACTGGAACAGGCTGCCCAGGGAGGTTGTGGAGTCTCCTTCTCTGGAGATATTTAAGACCCGCCTGGACGCCCACCTGTGCGACCTGGTGTAGGGAACCTGCTTTGGCAGAGAGGTTGGACTTGATGATCTCTGGAGGTCCCTTCCAACCCCTATGATTCTATGATTCTATGATTCTATGATATAATGCTCCATACTCAAGAACAAGTGATATATCAAACCATGGTGGATTAACAGATTGTTTTTATTAATCCATCCTAATTTTTTTTCTAAGCTGCATTTCTCTGAAATATTTGCCAAAATGGCTGCTGAACCATTCCAGAAAATATGTCTTCATTCTCATGCTATTAGCTTTGGCACGGTAGGAAATGTGACCAATACTTTATTTTATATAATCTTCTTAAGAGGGTATGAAAATTCTTTTTACTCGGGTTGTAAAGGTAAAACCTAAGATGGAAGAATTTTCTCTCCCTTTCCTTATAGTAACAAATGCTTATACTATTGTTGCAAATGCAAATCAGCTGATTGTGATCCAGTTCACACCTACACAAGGTTGACACTAGTAGGCCAGTGCCTGTTCTATATTTAGCCACTAAATTGAGTTTTCTTTTCTGATATATGTCCCTCTAAAATCTGTGATAGTTTTAGAAATCAAACTATTTAAAAAGTGTTTTCAGGCAATTGAATCCAGGTGTATAATACCCACCTATTTAGATCATTTGGGTGCTGTTATTTTAACTAGAATCCTCTTATTTCCTCTAGTTTTGGATTGCATGGTTTTAAAAAAAAAGTATTTAATGTATATGGAAAATATTACTTGATACTTGTTACTCTTGTAATACTAAATAACTTGAAATATGTATACTCCTAATTCTGTAAAGTTTACTTATCTCTGTGAGGAACCTCAACTGCAGATTGATAAGCAGGCATAAATTCGGCCTTTTTAAAGGCCATTATTTGACATTAGAAGAAATTGTAAAGATAGTCTAAACCTATTAGGTCATCACAACTATCCTTCTGTCCATGTAACTTTACAATAACTCTGGCTGGTGAGGATTAAAGATTGGCCATCTATCTTATAGCCCCAATCAAATAGACTGCATGTAGGAGTTTCTCTACTCTTGACAAATCAGTCTGCGATAGGAGAGAAAATGTGCAGTATGGTGGTTCTGTGAATCAGCCTTCTCATCAGGTTGTAAATCTGCTTGGTCTATCAAATCCATGGGAAGTGAACCTTCACATTACCACTGCTCTCTCCNTTTTTTTTAACTTCAAACGTTCTAGGGCACAGAGCTGATGATGTTAGCCTTCCTGTGAATCCCTACTTCAGTGGTTGTCATTGGAAAGTATTTGCATAACCGCCTGAAAGACAAATTAAAGGCTAAGTGGTGATATAGCTTTGCATTTTTCCCTTTCTGCCATAGCAGTGTAGGTTGTCAGTGAATTCTTTGCTCCAAGATTGGACTGCAGGAGGGAAAACAGCTTCTGTAGTATCCAGTAATATGTTTATCAGATTCTTGCACTGATGTTCTCTCAGTATGTTATAGCTCCTCATTTACTGCTCATTTACTGCTTGTAGGTACACAAAAAAAGAGAGGGGACAAAAATGCGGTTTTTTTACTTACTAGTTGTGGTATTAAACAACATCTGTGTAGAAATGTGGAAGTCCTGGTTCTTTCTTGAATCTTAAGATATTGTATCATTCCACATAAGTTACTTTGCCATGAGCTGTGTATGGCATTGTTATGTATCTGTCATTAATTTGTGCAAGTACAAAATCGATGTTTATATGTCTGCATGGCAAATTTAAAAGCTTTAAGTATATTTGTCCTAAGTTTTTTGTTGTCTGGCAAGATGTGTTCTCATCATGATTTTCCCAGTGTTGCTTAAAGAGTGTATTTAAGAAGAGCGTGGGTTCATAAAAGCTGCCTTCTGGTTCACATTGGTATGTACCTCCTCCTGAGCTGACAGCTGCCACTGTAATTTCAGTAAGAATCCATGTTGCCCTCCCTATGGCTTCTCCAGGTGCTACAATGCCTGGAGGAGGTAAAATTGCACTAACTTTTACAGATGTCAACATCTGCACCAGTGTAGGGCTGTGTTGATTAAAACTTCAATAGTCTAACACATTAGGAGTAATTAACGAAAACTACTTGTGACTGTGCAAAAGACATTTTGTTTAGCGTATGGCTTCCCTCTGCCTTCTCCTACCTCTGAGGTTTAAAAGAAATCAGCTGTTTGTTTTACTTGTAGGAACTCAGGAAATGTGATGTGAAATATTTCTACTTTTAGAAATATTTGCTGAAAAATATTTAAATTTAATAAATTTGTAAGTTATTCTTACACTAGTTATTGTATGGACATCCATGGAGACTTTATCCACTACCAATACAAGCTGGGGGATGAAAGGATAGAGCATAGTCCTGCCAAAAAAGACCTGGGGGTGGATGGTAGGCTGGACATGAGCCAGCAATGTGCCCTTGCAGCCCAGAAAGCCATCCATATCCTGGGCTGCATCAAAAGATGTATGGCCAGCAGGTCGAAGGAGGCAATCCTACCCCTCTGCTCTGTACTAGTGAGACTTCACTAGGAGTACTGCATCCAGATGTGGAGTCCTCAGTACAGGATAGACACAGACCTGTTGGAGCACATCCAGAGGAGGTCCAGGAAAATGATTCAAGGGATGGAACACCTCTCCTATGAGAGCAGGCTGAGAGAGCTGGGGCTATTCAGCCTGGAGAAGAGAAGGCTGCCAGGTGACCTGAGAGCGGCCTTTCAATATCTAAAGGGGAGCTACAGGAAAAAAGTAGACAGGCTCTTTAGCAGAATCTGTAGCGATAGAATAAGCGGAAATGGTTTCAACCCTAAAGAGGGTAGATTTGGGTTAGATATAAGGAAAAAGACTTCTACAGTGAGCGTGGTGAGGCATTGGCACAGGTTGCCCAGAGAAGTGGTGGGGTGTCCAGGGAGGGGGCATCCCTGGAGACTTTCAAGGCAGGGCTGGATCAGGCCCTAGACAACCTGTTCTAGCTGTGTATCTCCCTGTTCATTGCAGAGGAGTTGGGCTAGATGACCTTTAAAGGTCCCTTCTAAGTCTAAGGATCTCTGGGTAAAGGATTTCTTAAAAACATAGAGTTTGAAGCTCATTTGGTGATGTAATTTGCAAAAATTTGTCCATTTTCCTGCTCAGTTCTTCTTGGTTGGAAGAACTTCTTAAGTAACCCTTAAATTCAGCTGTCAGAAGGGACTGATGGCTAAAGACATAGGGCAGTCTTCTCTGGGGCACACAGTTTTGTAGTTATTCTTTGGCAGGGTAAACTCAGTCAAGACCTTTTTGTTTACGTACTGGCTGAAAACAAGGAAACTCAAAGGTCTAGTGTTCTTGTGCCTTTCTTTGTGGAAATACCATAGCTTGTATAATTTAGAAATTGTACTTTGAATTTACTGAGTTTGAAAGTCTGCTTAGATAGAAGGGATTTGTTTCCTACTTACAAACTCCCTTTCTCTTGAATACCTTCAAAGCTATTCAATAGAATTACTGGATATCACAGTCGCACTTCTTTAAGTTTGCATGAGACAGATGGATGCTTTATATGACGGGTGAAAGTGGAGGTTTCCTTCAGGATAGTTTCTCTTCAAAGTTGTTTATTTGCAGACTGCAGCCTCAGGGTAGCACTAATGCTTTTGCTAGCAAGTGATTTGTGCCAGCCCCAATACAAATAAAACATTAGATTTGTTCATTCTATTGTAAACAAATGAGCACATTCTTGCTGTCTTCAATCACACCTTATTTTATCAAGAAGAAGGATTCTTATTTCTTTTATTATAGAGTGCAATGAATACCAGAGTTAGAACAGTAGTATGTTGTAATAAAGTGTTATAAATTGAGTAAGAAATTAGCTAATGAAATTGAGACAAAAAGTGAGACTGTACCATGCAGAGCATGTCTTCAAAGTGATCCATACAATTGGAAAAGACTTTCTGTTTCTCTAATAAATATATGCATACCCTGTTTCTTTTCCTATTTAACTAAAAAAATAAAGTTTTACGCTAATACTGCTTCTGATACATTTGGTAACATATTGAGTGGGTAAAATTATGTTATTCCATGTGGTGATCACAGTGTACAAATCACTGTCTCTTGTTCAGCATATTTTGAATGCAGTCTGTCAACATTCATTACCCTTCTGGTATTTTTAGGAAAAAAAAGCCAACAGAATTAGATGTAAAACAAAATGGCTCTTTAGTGTTATGATGTAGTATGTGTACATGCTAAATTACACCTTATTTTCTTTTTGAAATGAATAGAGAACCTTTGTGTATGATTGCTATTTTGATATTTAGATCCAAGAGATCAAATTGATAGGAGAGTCATTAAGGGAAAGATACGTTAAAAATTAATCTGTAGGATTTCTCATTAGTGTGTGAACATACTGTTTATTGCAATAATTAATGTTGTAGTTAGATGCACTGGAGACAATATTGAGTGAACTGAATATTATGAACAATTTAAAGCTATCTAGTCTTTCCTCATTATTGGTAATTTCAAACATACTTTCTGCTTCATACATTTTAATATGCAAATAGACCTCTTGTCCATGAAATAAGACGTTAGTTTTCTAAAAATGAAAAATGCTAAATAATAAACTAATTTCTTTTAATACCGATAGCTATTTTGTGTATCTTCAAAGTTGTCAGAGAATTTTAGCAGTGATTGACGTAAGAGACTTGTCTGAACTATTAAAAAAAAAATCTTTTCCGAAGTTTCTTTTAATGAGGTATTTTATAAATAACACTTCTGTCACTCTAAATAGATAAAGTATGTTATCATCTGTCATTACAGTGATATTCATTGTTGAGAATACACCTATCTCTAGCAAAATCTGAAAAATGGTGTATTCCGTACTTTAGGATTTTGTACTAGAAAGAAACTCTTTTGACATTAACAACGTTTGTTGTTAACAAGCTGCATGCAGTAATTACTCATGCAGGCATTAAAATCAGTACAGTTACTTTGGTGCTCTGGTCAATGTTCATTCACAAGTATATGATATGAAAAACAATGTTACTTGACGTTATTTATTAAAACAGTATTCTTTTTCTCAAAAGATATTTAAATGTCAAGGAACTCTGAATTTCACTCACTTCTAAAATTACTGCTTCTGTTTACAGATTATTCTTCCTTTAAAATCGGCCTCCAATTTCAACAGTAGCCTAAAAATGCATTATTTTTAATCATCATTAATGCTTTCAATAAGGGTTGCTCATTTGAAACTCAACAATCTTTCTTATGATCAATGATTTACCTCTAAAATCAAGGTAACTGCTAAGTTGCCTTCACTCTTCAGAACAAGCATGGGTAAAAACGAGCAGAAAACATTGCCATAATTTCACCTTAAGGTACAGTGAAGTTAGAAACTTCACTGCAGCCAGGATTTTGCTTACATGAAGCAGCATAGTGAGGACTCTTCTGTTGATCCAGGGTAGCTTAAAAGCCTTCTGACTTTTTTTTTTATTAAATTAAGAAAACTGCATATAGCATAATGGTCCAGTGGAGTACCCAGAAGTTGTTCTGGTATTGGCTAAGATGCTTGGATACAAGAGATTCTCAAGGTGTAGGCTGCTGAAAGCTTCTAAAATGTTCTGTGCCTTAGTCCTTAGTTGTCATTTATAGTCATGATGAATTATTAAATATGATATATTTATGACACAGTAGCATGAGCTGTTATGAACTGCTTATATCGAAAGTGTAATACTTGAGGGCATTTGTCATGCAGATGCTGGATAAACTGACTTTAACTCCAGTTGAGATGGTTTGCATTCCATAACTTGCTTGCATTGTGAATATATAGAAAATGCTGGAATTCATGATTTTTTTTGTCATAATATCTAGAAAGGGAAAATTAAATCACAATTATCTCAAAACTGTTCATAGTGAAAGTTTTCTGTTCATAGATGAAAGTTGCTTGAATTATTCATTATTATTTATAATATTTGTATTGTGAACTGTTATTAATGAGATAGATGCATTAAATATAGCACCCATCCCTCCAAAATTTGCAGTAAACTTTCAGTGTTGCTTTTACAAATCAGAACTGTGAAGTACTAGTTGAAGGATTATTTTTCTGAATCTAAAAATGGAATTTGAAGTTTCTTTGGAACCTACTGATCCTAGAGATTTATTTCTGTAAGTGACATTGGCTTTAACTATAGAAAGATTGTGCTGCAGAAAGAGTAGAACAGGTGAAATGTTACTGGTCTGGAAGTAATAGGATTCACTTAGTGTAGGAATGACTTCAGTTTAAAATATGTGAATAGATGGCACTATCAGGAGAAATTAATAAAAATAATGGCAGTATATTTTCCTGACAAGCAAGAAAACTGCTGGTGATAATACCGTACACCCATCAGGCTAATACTGAGATATATGTCAGAATGTTATCTAGAGCTATTTTCAGGTTTGGAATGATCACCCTAGAATTTCATTTGACTGCGTGATATGTTTTATCTTGACAAAGGCAACAATGTAAAGTGCAAATTTAATTACGTTCTAGAAAATTACTAACTTACATTAATGATAGGGAGACCCTTTTATGAATTACTGAATTGTACAAATGAGCAAGTGAACAAACAGAAAAAGAATAATGCACAACATAATGCACTTAATCTGTTTTGATGTTTGTTGTTCAGTGTTAATTGTTGATGGCAGTGCATCATCTTGCACTGCACTATGAAACCTAGAAGGCACACTCAAGTACATTTTAGTAAATACCATGCACTATAGGTGGTAGAACACTGACAGAGCAGTGTCACTGCTTCCTCTGCTGAAAAATCGGAGGGTTATATTACCTTATCTAATGCTGTACGTATTTTTCTTGCTTCTGTTCGAAACTGTAGATGAAGTTTTGTGTAGTGGTATTCTGTAAACGAAAATTAGCAGAATTCCTTAGGATTTCAGTATACAGAAATCACCAAAATTGATTTGTGGAGAGATCTTTCAAAAATGCAAACAAATTTTGTTCATAATCTTGTTTCTTTTTTGTTCTTTGTTAGTTTTATGACATCTGAAGATTTTTGATTTTTCTCTTTGAAAGATAGCAGTCAAATTCATCTCCTCTTTCTGTAAATCTCTTGGCCTTCATGGGAGTTTGTAATGGAAATGAAGTTATGAAGAAAAGATTTTTTTTTTTTACCGTTCTCCATTCCTATCCAGAGTGAAATACCTATGGTGATTGCTAAAATATACCATCTTCTGATTATGAAGAAAATTGCTTCAGTCAGATAGGTGTTTAAAGTAATATGTTGGGTCTATTTCAGAGAATACGTTACTGGTCATGATGCACATCCAGTATATTTTAAGCCCGTAGTGAAATGGGAAATTAAAGAGTAACTATCGTTCTGCTTTTCCAGGATTGCAAAGGAAAAACAAATTTTATTGACTGAATTACAAGTGACTAAGTGTATTTACACTAATTTATCCTTTGCTTTTCTACTGCTTCATGTTGAAT
This sequence comes from Pavo muticus, assembly GCA_016647715.1. Lineage (NCBI taxonomy): Eukaryota > Metazoa > Chordata > Aves > Galliformes > Phasianidae > Pavo > Pavo muticus. The sequence goes on from JACDJE010000527.1 coordinate 412,689, forward strand.
AACCAAATATATATAAATGGCACAACCAATAAATAATTTAACAATATTTTTTTGAATTTATATTGACATTCTTCATTGAACTACATAACTGAGTTCAGAACTAGGTAGTTTATGTGCCTATCTTAACTGAAGAGTGTCACAGTATTCACATTCTCACACAAAATTTAGCCCCAAAATATACCTGGAAGGTAGTTGGAATGGAATTCTAACAGAAAATACTGCTTCTTACAATCTAGAATATGTTATCAAGATGCCTTCATGCAGGTGAGCAAACTGCTTTTGAAGTTGCTAGCAAAACAAGTCCTGACTGAGAAAGTAATCTGATGAAGCTGCAGCCTCACTTACCATCTAAATGCTTACATTAACCCTAGATTTGAACACGTTCTGCTGCGATTGGGTTCTAGTAGAGGAGGAGAAGAACATTAAGCTTGTCTGTTGACTTTCCTGAGCCAGGATGCCAGTGGATTCTTATTGCAAAGAAGCTTTAATAAGAGCTGTATCAGTCTGTATGTATCCACTTCTTTTGGCATTCAAATATAGTACAGAAAGCAACCAGCAGCCCTTGCTGTTAAAGAAGGCAGACTGTTAGGGAAGCTAGGCTTGTGATTGTGTTGATACCACAGGCTGTATAACAGCATTCTTGAAAACCTGAGGTGTGAAGCTACTGGAAATTATCAGATCAAGTCACCAAACCTTTAATGCTTCTGCATTAGAAAATAGAAATTCTAAAATGATAGTATTTCAGCTTGGGTTGTAGGAGCAGTTGTGAAGTTGCTATTCATCAGTACTGTGAGTGTTTTTGTGTAGAGAGAGCAGGTAAATAAGGAAGGGTGGAAAAGAAGCTGTGTTTTGTACTGATTCCTAGGCTGTCTGTGTGAGGAATGTATTATTTGGATCTGTGAGGAGTACTTTTTACATAAATCAATTTTAATGTTTTTCTGTAATTGTTTTCAAATAACTATGTAAAAGAATTGCCTAAAGGCAGACATCTTATTTGTAGCAAAAGACACTATCAGAGGAGAATGTTTAAATCCTTCCAGCAGATTTTTGAAAGTGCGGTGCCTTTGGGAAATGGGAAAAGCACACTTTTGCAGTTGCACTACACTTGCAGTCCTGGGATTGCCGTATTTGACATGAGGCTAACAATTTGAGAATTCACAAAGTGATATTACACACATAGTAGCAGTGAGGTAGGTTGAGAACTGGCTGACTGGCAGAGCACAGAGGGTTGTTGGTGGTGGTGCAGAGTCCAGTTGGAGACCTGTAACTAGTGGTGTTCCTTAGGGGTCGGTGCTGGGTCCGGTCTTGTTCAACATCTTCATCAATGACCTTGATGAGGGGATAGCGGCCACCCTCAGCAAGTTTGCTGATGATACGAAGTTGGTAGGATTGGCTGACATGCCTGAAGGCTGTGCTGCCATTCAGCGAGACCTGGACAGGCTGGAGAGCTGGGTGGTAAGAAACCAGAAGAGGTTTAACAAAAGCAAGTGTAGAGTCTTGCACCTAGGGAGGAATAATTGCATGCAGCGGTACAGGTTGGGGGATGACCTGCTGGAGGGGAGCTCTGCAGAGAGGGACCTGGGTGTCCTGGTGGATGACAGGTTGGCCATGAGCCAGCAGTGTGCCCTTGTGGCCAAAAAGGCCAATGGCATTCTGGGGTGCGTTAAGAAGAACGTGGCCAGCAGGTCGAAGGGAGGTGATCCTCCCCCTCTACTGTGCCCTGGTAAGGCCTCATCTGGAGTACTGTGTCCAGTTCTGGGCTCCCCAGTACAAAAAAGACAGGGATCTCTTGGAAAGAGTCCAGCGGAGGGCCACAAAGACGGTGAAGGGCCTGGAGCATCTCCCCTATGAAGAAAGGCTAAGTGAACTGGGTCTGTTTAGCCTTGAGAAAAGAAGACTGAGAGGGGACCTGATCCAGGTCTATAAATATCTAACGTGTGCGGGGCAAAGTGGTGAGGCCAGACTCTTTTCAGCAGTGTGTGGAGACAAGACAAGGGGAAACTGCCAGAAACTGGAGCATAGGAAGTTCCGCACCAATGTGCGCAAGAACTTCTTTACGGTGAGGGTGAAGGAGCACTGGAACAGGCTGCCCAGGGAGGTTGTGGAGTCTCCTTCTCTGGAGATATTTAAGACCCGCCTGGACGCCCACCTGTGCGACCTGGTGTAGGGAACCTGCTTTGGCAGAGAGGTTGGACTTGATGATCTCTGGAGGTCCCTTCCAACCCCTATGATTCTATGATTCTATGATTCTATGATATAATGCTCCATACTCAAGAACAAGTGATATATCAAACCATGGTGGATTAACAGATTGTTTTTATTAATCCATCCTAATTTTTTTTCTAAGCTGCATTTCTCTGAAATATTTGCCAAAATGGCTGCTGAACCATTCCAGAAAATATGTCTTCATTCTCATGCTATTAGCTTTGGCACGGTAGGAAATGTGACCAATACTTTATTTTATATAATCTTCTTAAGAGGGTATGAAAATTCTTTTTACTCGGGTTGTAAAGGTAAAACCTAAGATGGAAGAATTTTCTCTCCCTTTCCTTATAGTAACAAATGCTTATACTATTGTTGCAAATGCAAATCAGCTGATTGTGATCCAGTTCACACCTACACAAGGTTGACACTAGTAGGCCAGTGCCTGTTCTATATTTAGCCACTAAATTGAGTTTTCTTTTCTGATATATGTCCCTCTAAAATCTGTGATAGTTTTAGAAATCAAACTATTTAAAAAGTGTTTTCAGGCAATTGAATCCAGGTGTATAATACCCACCTATTTAGATCATTTGGGTGCTGTTATTTTAACTAGAATCCTCTTATTTCCTCTAGTTTTGGATTGCATGGTTTTAAAAAAAAAGTATTTAATGTATATGGAAAATATTACTTGATACTTGTTACTCTTGTAATACTAAATAACTTGAAATATGTATACTCCTAATTCTGTAAAGTTTACTTATCTCTGTGAGGAACCTCAACTGCAGATTGATAAGCAGGCATAAATTCGGCCTTTTTAAAGGCCATTATTTGACATTAGAAGAAATTGTAAAGATAGTCTAAACCTATTAGGTCATCACAACTATCCTTCTGTCCATGTAACTTTACAATAACTCTGGCTGGTGAGGATTAAAGATTGGCCATCTATCTTATAGCCCCAATCAAATAGACTGCATGTAGGAGTTTCTCTACTCTTGACAAATCAGTCTGCGATAGGAGAGAAAATGTGCAGTATGGTGGTTCTGTGAATCAGCCTTCTCATCAGGTTGTAAATCTGCTTGGTCTATCAAATCCATGGGAAGTGAACCTTCACATTACCACTGCTCTCTCCATCAGTTTTCATTAAAAAAAAAAAAAAAAAGAAAAAGAAAAAGAAAAAAACCAACCAAAAAGCTTCGCTTTTAATTTTTTTGTTTCTTTCATGTAAGTGCCAACAGCCTGAAAAGTGACTGTTGACTGTCTTTCATTTATGTCATTGTACTGTGAATACTGTAAAATTCTCCATAGTGAAGGTGATTATAGTAAAATCTAGATGTAGCATGTGTGTGCCATTCATTCAGTCTTAATGAGCCAGAGTATTTACTTATAGCAAACAAAACTATATACTGTGAAATGTTGCTTATCTTTAAACTCAGGGTATTTTGAATGCAATGTTTGTTATGTAACCTTATAAAGGGCTGCTTTTGCTCTGTGCTGACCCCTGTAGTTTGCCTATGTGATTTCTGCAACAAAGTTTTCATCCACTAAGAGGACCCTTGTTTTGAATCTTTACTTTTTGAAGAAATTTAAGGTAGAGAAGAAAAAAGATTCCTATAACTGTGAAGCATACAAGAAAATGCCATGTTTTTAAGATGTTTATATATTTTAAACAGGGATATGTTTTTTCCTATGGATAAAAATCATAAATGACGCGTTTGGGAAATGAGATTGCATGATTACCCTGTATCACTTAGTGAGGTATCACATGAGAAAGCTTCATCTGCAGAAGAGAATGGAAAACTGTGGTTGCACACATGCAATTTCTATCAAAAATATTAAGATTTAGAATTGTCTCCTGAATCCTAGCAGTTTCCACATTAGTGAATGCTCTCAGGGAATGGACATGAGGAGCAGTATGTCATTCTCAAATATATAGCTGTTTCAATTTTCAGGTGAGAATAAGGGTGAGGATGCCAGAGCTGTTTCTGCTAGATTGGGCTCTGGGAACTCATTTCTGGAAGTCTTGTGCTAGGCTGGTTTAACAAATCCCTTAAGGGCTTAAATTATAGGCAAATGAATGGTCTGAGTTCCACTGGGGACTGCAGTCATATTAAAATAAAGAACTGTTAAGCAGTCAGATAATGAATTAGAGTGCTCACTGTCTTTCAGGAGTGAGTTTTTACTGAGGATTCTCTAACAGTTTAAAAAATAAAAAAAAAATGGGAAAAGCTGTTTGGCTGGGGCGGATGAATACCTCCTACATGGGAAGAAGTTATCAGGTTCATGGTGGAAATATGGCTGAACATGTAGTTTTTCTGGAGTTATGAATTGCAGTGCCAGCTAAAAATGTTTTATCTTTCTCCAAGTGTGGATACAAGGCAAACTGAAACTCTTACTTTGAATACAGAGTTAAAAGAGGTAATTCCTGCTCTTGTCTGCTTCAGACTGTGCTCAACATAGGATCAAATCTTCAGGTGACAGCATCAGCAAAGCTTCTGCAAATCTCCTTGGTCTTTTACCCTATTTCCTCTTCCACCATCCCTATCGCTTGCTAATAGCATCGTGGTTTTGGAAATGGTGGGAATTCATTGTACATAGAGAACTGAAGTGTGTCTTGGAGGAGGCCAGAATCAGTCTTAATATGGTATCAATTCTCCATTGGCAAGGCAACAAAAAAGAGCCAAAGATTACTTGGAGATCAGCTTTTAAAAGTAATGATAATGTTAGCTTATCCTGTTGCTGCCTTTCCCAAGATGACTGCTTCACAAAGTTTCTTTAAGTCTCTGCTTTAATTGTGCTGGAATTGTTGATGTGCCTAAATTGCAAGATGGATTAGCATTAGGACTGTTGGTCTAATTGTTAGGGTCTCTGTGGTATTGTAATGAAGAAATGTGTTTCTTCTGGCTTTATAGTTTTGAACTGAGAACACTTTCTTTAATTACCAATGCACGCATTATACTTCAGTTACTATCAATGATTATTTATATACATTATTATTTTTATTAAATGTTTGTGTTAAAAATTTTCAGTACAAATAAATGACAGATCTGAATTCCTGTTGTTAACAATGTGTTGTATGGTGCCACTGGTAAGATGGATGTAGGTGATGGAAGCATTTTGTGAGAGAGTAAATGTAACTTAACTTGTGAACAGTATTTTTCCTGACATGAACTCAAAAGAGTTTCAATGACATTAAGACAAACAAAGGGTGTTTCATATTTTGAAAAGGTAACTTACACAGGATAAGAGTCATGCCACATAAAAATAATTCCTTCTCTCTTATAAAGACTAGAGGTAATCCTCGATATAAGTCAAAAAGTCAGCACCACTTCTGGGAGAATAGTCCAGGTGAAAGAAGATTATTGTGTACAGGGCAAGCTATAATAAAAACTGTCAGTTCTGTCAACCCATTCTGTCTAAGGTCTATCGAGGATTAAAAGGATATTGAACATCATGTAACAGCTGTCTTCTATGTGAAAGGGATCACTATTGTGGTGAATGGAAATGTACTGGTTTAAAACACTTGTAAGGCTAGGTGTGACTGAGCCACAAGTGCTCAGGATGGCAAATAAAGTGCTGCTTTCAGGGACTTGAAGGAGCACAAATTTTAATAAGTAACATTCAAATAGTATCAAGAAATCAGAAGATGCAAACTAGCTGGTGCAAGTGCTCTATAACACCACTGTCAGAAACACCTGTTGTCAGATACTGGATCATACTCTATTAGCATCATCCATTAAGATAAAAGTGGTGTGAACAATGATTAAAAAGTTGTAGAAGAGAAGTAAAGAAGTTTCAGATGAATGGAGACGAAAAAGAATACAGAAAACAAGAAGACAGCCAGGATAATGAGAAGAGAAGGGTTCCTGCTGTCAAGAGGGATTCAAAAGTAGATGAGAAAATACAGTCATGTGTAGAGACCAAAGAAGAAAGATGAGTCACTGATGAATTGAATGGTTTGGAATCTATGTCCATACGATTCACTATCTTTTATGTACCTGAAAATAACCTTGTCTGTAAGTGCCATTATGCTGTACTTGGGTAGGAGGTTTTCTTCTCTGAAGGCTACCTCTTAACTAGCATTTTGTCCGTTCAATGGAGAGTACTTCCCTTACATCTCCTGCTGCTGCCAGCAGCAACATCTTGCCTGTTTCTGACTGTGTGGACAGCCTGCTTTAAAATGTGCAGACAGAAGTCTTTCCATCTTTCGGTGGGTCTGCAGAAGGCTCAGAGGACCCTCAGGTTGCCAAAGAGACAATGATGATGTGGGAAACTTTCCTTCTTTTTCTTTAGATATGAACTGTTAATACCAATTTATGTAATACTGAATATTTTTATTTTAAAGTCCTATGCCATGGCAGGCACTGTGTGCTGGATATTTCTAAATATGCTATTTTATTTATGAAAAAAATAAGTTCTTGGAACGCAAGTGCCAGAAGTCATAGGCACACAAGCTGGTTTTTCCATTATTTTCTTGCAATTCCTCTTTCTTGCAGTCTGTAAGTCTCCTTCCAAGTTCTGTACCTGCTTATATATATTTCCTTCTAATATGTTGTTTTCCTTACGCGTTCTGTCTTGCTAGGTCTTTAGGTAGGCGGTAAATCGCTCCAAACCATGGGTGTGGCATATTACTTCCTGTCTCCATCAGTTCATTAGGGCTCACTGTCTCACTGTCTTTCCAGGATGCCAGTGTTACGTATCCAGAACCACAATACCTTTTTGTACGGTCTGTTTACTGCTTTTCTATGTGGTTTCCAATGCTCTTTACATTTAGATGCATTTTGACGTGATTATATCTGTTCTTTCCATGGTGCAAAATTATGTGCTTGCAGTTGACTCTGGGATCATTTTGTCTTCATTGTTAAAAGTGCACGTACACAGCAGAGTTCTCAGCATTACATGTGTTAGTCTCTTTTTCTGCTTCTTGATTTTGAATGAACACAATTCCTCCAAGTCTCATTTGTTTTGGTATTCATCAAACTTTGCTATCAATTTTTATTATGTTTCAGTATTTATACCTGACAACAATCTCCCTGCTGCTTTATAATCTTTCTGATCTTCTGTGCCATGTGAAATGTAAAGGAAGACAAAAGTAGGTTCTTACCAGCCTCTTTTCATTGCAGTAGAGGAACCTTATGGATCTTTATCCTAGCATCTCTCTTAAATTAATAAATGTCCAAATCTCTGAATGTGAACTGGTCTTAGATTTGTTAAGTGGAGTCAACTCTGCCATTCTCTTAGAACTGGCCGACCAAAGGATGTATATACTAAATATCTCTGTGAGTGTCTTGACTCTCAGGGCTATCTCCCTGACTAGCAGTTAAGGTTTTAGAAACCTTAGAAGCTAGAAGCTCTTTTGCAAAATCAGTGAGTTGTCCTGAAACTCACATAATTGGATTAGGATTTAATATGCTTCTAAGTGTCTGCCAACAGTAACCATGATATACATCATTTAGTTGGATTTTTTTTTTTTTTTTTTTTTTTTGTGGTATATGAAAGTTTGATAGGTTATCAGCAATTATCCATTGTTTAATATTACTCCAGAATATTTGTTTCTACCCTGGCCTTTCAGCAAACATGATTGTACTTCAGATAGTACGTATTATTGCCAGTTAGTTAGATAATTGTTCACTGCAGTTTCAGGTAATGATATAATTAAACTGCCCATCTTTCTTTAGAAGCAAAGACATGTTAAGGACTAGTCTGATCAGGTATTCTGGCTTTAAAATAAAGTACTTAGAAATATTTCAACAAGTAGACAATGAAAATAAACTATGCTTGGCTATGGTTTCATTCTTTTTTTCCCCTCTGTAAACCGAAATATAGAACTATTTTCTGTTGTCATTACATCCCAGAGGAAAGAATTTGGTACAGAAAATTAGTTACTACTTTATCTATTCTTTTTTCCTTCTCATTTGTTTTCTCTTCATTTTTTTAAGAAGACACATTTCATAGTTCTCTTGCATCTTTTTTTCTTCCGCCAAGAGTAGTATTTGTTCCAGAAATTTGCAGTCTATTTGTCTATTCCATTTTTCTTTTTTCATTGCCTTGAAACAAAAATCACTACTTCTGAAGTGCTTTTTTCCTTTTATTGCTTTCAGATGTTTGAAATCTACTGTTCTCGGTGTAGCTTTTGTTGCTGTTGTGAGTTGTTTTGTTTGTTTTAGTACCTATGCTATTAGAGGTGGATTGAATGAGTTTGCGTGTGAGGACACAATTTTAGGTGCCAATTCTGCACTGACAAAATTGTTAGGTACAAACCTGATAGCTGATAATGTTGGGCTACTATATAGGTATCTTTCATGTATGTAATTTTGTTCCTGATAGAAATTTACAAGCATGCTCACCTTTAATATTAAATAACCTTAGTGTTGCAACATTTTTGAAAACAAGAAGTCCAAGATGTTAAGTTCACTGGCGTATGTTTGTATAATTTAACACTCTTCAATGAGAGATGTACGTTTTGAGTTTAGATCTGTGAGAAACGTGAAGTTCTGTCATGATATAATCACAGGCATGTCTGCATGGCTTTGCCAAATAATGATATTTGCACAAATATAAGAATATACAACATTTGCATAGCACTTTTAGGAGTTTTATATCTAACTTAATTTACCATTTTTCAATAAGAATGAGTTGAACCAACAGCAAAGTGCTTCCAAAATGAAGAACGTTAATTTTCTTTGTGTTTCTCAAGTTGGGGTTTAGTGGTACAAAAAGTGTGTTGCCTTTTGCATAGAAATAAATGAAATGTGGCAGAATCACAGAATGGTTTGGGTTGTAAGGGACCTTAAAGATTTATCCCATTCCAGCCCCTCTGTGTGGCAGAGTTGCCACCCGCCAGCTCAGGCTGCCCAGGGCCCCCTCTGACCTGGCCTTAAACTCCTCCAGGGATGAGGCATTCATAGCTTCTCTGGGCAGCCTTTGCCAGAGGCTCCCCACCTCTGGTGTCATTGAAAAACTTGCTGAGAGTGCACTTGATCCCACTGTCTATGTGGTTGATAGAGATACTGAAGAGTGGTGGTCCCAGAGCTGACCTTTAAGGCACATGACTTGTGACTGGTCTCCAGCCAGACATAGAGCTGTTGACCACAACCCCCTGTCTGTGACCATCCAACCAATTCTTTATCCACTGAATAATACACCCTTCAAATATATATCTCTCCAATTTACAAATAAGGGTATGTTGCAGGATGACGTTAAAGACCTTGCAGAAGTCCAGAACTGAATACAGTATCTTTTAAGACTCAGTATAGCTCATATGTTTCTGAAAGAGATTTTGTTCCATGAAGAAATAGGTGAAGCAATTGGCAATAGGGTGTTCTCTGATAATCAACAGCTATTTTTTCTTTTTGTACTAACAAATGCTGACATAATGATTCTCAGAGATTAGCATAGATTTTGCTTTGTCCTATGTTCTGCAACTTTATGCAGTCTAGAACAGTATGACCATTTAAAGAAATAACTTTTTTTTGTTGGTAAGCGTGTAGCTCTTCATTTATATTTGGTGGAAATTAGTAGGTGATAAAATTTAGAAGGCTTAAAACCTTTTAAAATGAAAGGGGAGATTTCATAGAATGGGAAGGCAGTTAAAGAAAAATAAAGAAATGTAATACTTAATGTTTCTTTATATGGAAATGTGCATGTTGAATTGAAGCTCATTATAATTGTTGCCACATTCCATTCAGCATGGTGTTTTGTCTGTGATTTTTTTTTTGAAAGGATCAATCACTTGCAGCAATTTATGTAATAACTTTCTGGTGAATGATTTTACAATTGTATTTACACTTTTTGCCTGCCTCACCAGAATGCAGTACCTTTGCTCCTTGGTACAGCAAATGCACTCTGTAATATTTGTTATGGTATGGTCAAAGCATAATTTATTGTCAAATAGAAAAATAGGTCAACATGAATGTCACTCAATGATCAACCCCCCAAGTTTAATAAAACACCTCACCAGCATGCATTTTGCACAGTGCTTGATGTTTTATTAGGACTACAGTACCTTACAGTACCTAGCTATAGCAGGAGTGTAATTACAGAGCTGTCAGGGTGATAAGTGGGATTAATGGCAGCCTGGTGCACTTTAGTCTGCAGAGTGCTCAGAGAATGGGAAGATGGTATTATTATAAGAGAAAGTCTGGACTGGCATATTCATGGCCCTCTCCCCTCCTCCCCAGAAGCTAGCATTCAAGTTTGAGTTGCCTCCCCCACTCCCTATTAAATAGCTGACATTTTCAACAGCTGTTATTTGTGAACCAGCTCAAAATTCAAAAAAGATACAATTCGACAAAGATGCTTAATAGCCACAACTGGTAACCGCTGTACTGCTTATCCTGCTACGTGCCATTCTAGTCAGTTTTGACATGAGATTTTTCTATATATAGTCTGTAGAAATGTATTTTATATTAAATGCAGTTCTTTTGATCTTCAGTACAGGGCTGTTACATTTTTAAAGGAAACCACATTCAGGAAAGTGAAGAGCCAAAAGTCATAATGAAATCATTGCCCTTTTTTTGTGTAATTTTTCCACTTCTTTTTACCTTACTGCCTATATAGACAAAATGATTATCCAAACCCTTATCAAGTCAGAATTTTTTCTAGTGTAACTCCTATTTTCCTGGCTTCTTGTACTAGTGCTTTTCTGTATTTTCATCTCCTTGGAATGCTAAGAGCATCTTTCTGGCTCAGTCTCTGGACACAAACGGTTTGAGGTTCCCATTGGCCTGTCTTTTCTGGGTAAAGCATTTATAACACATGCTTGCTGTGCAGGGCAGCAGTGCATGTAACAGCCACAGCTAAATCTGCTGGTACTTGTCTGCTAGAGCCCTCTGACATCCTGGCTAGTTGAACTAGTAACCTGCCATGCTGTTGAACCTAAGTCTGGCTTTACCACATTTCCCAGCCTTTGCCATCCATAAGATTTATTTTCCTTTAAATGTTTCCTTTGGGACCCTTTTCGCATGAATAGATCTATGAGTAAAACCAAACAGTACTACCAAAATTGCCTTCAATTTCAGCCACAGTATTGCTAGTGCCGTGGTGTCTGCAATACCCATCTAGATGGTAATGAATAGGAAGATGAAAGGCTAATTAATGTTTTACTTAACAGACTCTGCCTTTTTACTTATTCCACCCTTAATTGAAAGAAAAAGCATGCCAACAGACAAAAGCAAAAGCAATGTATGTGATTGACAAAGTTAGTCCAGTTTTTCACTGCAAGTATTTCAATCTCGTTTGTTCTTTTTAATTTACTTTTCATTTCTTTGTGTGTATTGTCTGTAAGACTCTTGCAGTTAATGTGTGTGTGCAAATGAATTCAATAATAACAAGGTAACACTTTGAGTTTTTAAACAGAAATTTTATGAATATGCTCTGTATTATTCATTTGCAGCTTATCTTCTACCACGCTCACTTGAAAACCTTATGCTGTTGGCAGCATTGCTATTCCATATCTCTGTGACACATTTTCTTTTTCTTCCTGCAGATGCTTGAAGTGTGCAGATGCCCCCTGTCAGAAGAGTTGCCCAACTAATCTGGACATCAAGTCATTCATCACAAGCATTGCAAACAAGGTAAAATCACACTGGCAGTAGTACATAGAAGCAGAGAGCAGCAGTTGTTTGCAGATCGGTTAGCGCTATTGCGTTACAAGGTTTATCTTTGCAAAGTTTTAAAAATGAAATGAAGTGTTTACAACAGATGCTTTAAAATTCAAGTCATATAATTTTTAATTACTTTTACGGCAATTCTGTATTAATAGAGATAGCGTATATTGAAAATCAGTTTCTTTGTGTCAATTTTGCTGTGAAGGTTTTTGCTTTCAATGGTTTTCAAATGTACTTGTATTTGAAAAACTGAGTATTACAATATAAGATTTTAACTTTGCTCTTACCAGAGCTGTTACAGGTACAAACTTTTCTTTCGTTAAAGATGTTATTATTATTGTTGAACGAGTTATTAAAATTTAAGTTGGCTTTGGACAGAAATGTGACATGAAGGTGTTTGTCTCAAGCAATGTTTTCTCATTTTACTTGAAGAATTTTTGCTTAATGTGAATGTGGCCTATCATGTAGACTAGCAGGAAAATATTACAGGAATAAATTGAACTTCTTTTTTGGAGGTATTGTGCCGCCTTCTTTTACTATAGTAATAACAAAATCCTAAAAGTATATATATATTCATGTTTTACAAATGACTTAACTATATGAACTAGGAATAAACAAAGATGTCTGCAAAATTGATATTAAATATTCATTAGGCAGCCTGGAACAGCCTAAAGAAGACTGGATATTGATGCACTTTACTTTTCAAAACTTTCTTCCATCTGTGAAATCATTAGCTGCAGTGGGATTTATTTAGCTGAAAGAACCCGTCTAAACTCATAATGTTCTGGAGGTGGTATGAAGATTGTGTGGCCACGCATTGTGCTGTGCCCCACCTGGCTGTTGGGTGCAGCTGGAAGGGGCTGTACAGGCGGAGCTGGAGAGAAGCAAATGGCAGCAGTGCGGCCATGCATGAGTTGACAGCTGCCTTGTTGGCACTGCACCTTCACAAGAAATGTTAGGATAAGAGGAGATCTAGGATACATGCATAAATTATAACATAGAATTGATGTGATTTACAGTAATTGGCATTATGACCGGCATCTGCAAATAGACAGTTTCCTTATAGTGTCTATACTTTGTCAGCATGGCATTGGTTTCCGTGAATGTCAGCATCTGTTTGCGACCATAGTGTAATATGTGGCATATTGCTTGTTATTATTTCCTCCAGGCGTTGTGAAGCAGATGAACTGAATGGGGAAGGTACAAGGTAGTAACAAAAGCTCTAGTCTTGTAATTGTGCTGTAGTTTGTTTAGGAAGTGTAAAGCAAATTTTATGAAAGTGTTTTACCAGAGTTGTCGTACTCGATCAAGGATTAGTTATGCTACTGTCTTGAATAGGATAGGGTGATGTGTTATTGAAGATAAAATAGTGTCCTGATTATTGAAATGGGAAAGCTGGGAGTAAAAAGTCAGGGAAGGCAAACTGAATATTACAGCAGAAGATATCAGAAGAACTGGCACCAGCATCATCCTGGAATGAGAAATTTGGTGGTCCTTTTAAACTCTTATAGCCTCAGAAATGTGATGCCCTTTTGTGACTTGGCAGAAAGGGCAAGTCATTTTAACAGCTGATTCATTCTGAATTCTGCAAATCCATTGCAGAGCAGAGAAAGTCAAGGTGGGTTGACTGAAGAGCTTGGAGCGTTAGATTTTGGCAAAAGTATACTGGAATAATAACAGGAATCTACCTTAAAGATGTGAAGTCTTTATCATGCTACCAACAATGGGCGCATTCTTCAGGATTTTAATAGAGACAGATTTTACTTGTAGGTGGATAGTGAGTCAGGTCAACCCTATAGAATTTGGGCTTTTTGATAACTTTAAAGCATCTTGGAAGCTTCAGCTTCTAGGTAAGCCTCTGCTTTTGCTCTGAGCAATTGATACGATCAGTTGCTGTTTTATCAGGAAATCCTGCTTTAGAAAAGAATTGCAGTATACTGCTATTCTCTCGGGAGTCTTAACATTCCTTAAGGGAAAACCAAGTATTTCAGATTACCGAAATGTAATTGCAGCCTTTCTTTTTTGGACCCCATGCCTAGCAGTAGCTTCTGTACCCAGTTTAAAACCACGGTTTTTATAGGAGAGTATACTATGTTTTTGGTAATTGCTAGAGTTAAGGTGGAAGGTAAGAGGGAGATACAGAAAGTTGAAATGATTCACTTGAAATCCTGGCCGCCTTGGCAGAGCTGACATGAGAGCCTGCTGGTGTGGCTGGTACTGGATTGGTATCTCCCCCGTTTCATTCTACTGCTGTAGTCTTTGAGGTACCTGCATCATCTGCTATTCAAGGAGACAGAAGACAAGAGCAGTGCATTTTTGGAAACCACACTGCAACTTCTGTTTTATAATTTTGAAAGTTTATAATGGAAACAAAGTAATTTCTCACTTCATTATTCAGTAGTTCAGTGTATTTTTTCTAAACTTTTATTAAAATGATCATTCAGATATCATTCAACAATATGCTTGCTGAATATTTTTGTATTATCGTAAATACTGTCAAGGTTTTGTTAAATGTCTTTGAAGGTACTTCTCAAAGTAAGTTTTTTTGTTGTATTCACCTTGAAAATATACTTTCTATTTTTCATCTAATACTTTACAAACATATAGACAAAATAAAAGTTGAAGAGTACAGTATTTAGGTATTTGAGGTCAATATGTCAAAGAAATCCAAGTAGGTTTGCTCCCACTTCTGAATCTTTCTTCTTGATTCTCTCAGGAAACTCCCTGCAGCAGGTTACTCTTCTAGTTGTTTAGAGGAGATGCAATTTAATGAATTCCTCATCCTCCTATGTGTCTAAGCAGTAAACAGTATTGTACTCAGGAATTTAAATATTATTCATTATTAATACACATGTATGTAGATAGCAGCATACTAAAAATGAATTACTTTGTTAGGTATTTAAGAACTGTATTGTACGCAATTCACTTTGTTGGCAAACCGCTCTAGTAATCATAAAAGGTCAGGGATTCTTGTTCTCTAATGTCTGCAGCTTTTTAGATGTTTACAGACCATGTACAGTGTAGTCATTCCTTGCTCCTCTGCCATTAGACTTCAGCTCAAGAGTAGAAGAGAGAGAAGGAAGGAGTGGTTGTTTCTGGGTGGAGAGGGTAATTGAGTCTCAATGAGCCTTTTTGAGAAAAGGATGTCACTTACTGTGCATTGTGCCGCAACTTTCATTCTCCTTTTCCTTACAAACTGGATTACAACCCCACTTTATAAAAGTCTAATCTAGTCTATTGTGTCTTCCCAGTTATCCTTTCTCAGTTGCAGACTGCTTGCATGTGTATGTCTCAGAGACCAAATTTCAAATTCCCCATGTATGCATTACTACATTTGTTTTTGAACATCAGACTGCGATGTCCTGTCTTCATGTGCAACCTTCACACAGCAAAGAGTATATTTTTTGTTTTGTAATGAATAAGAGCCATCTTCATTATCTCTTCTTTTAAAATTAAAAAAAAAATAAAGGAAAAAAAATGCATTTAACTGCTGCAGAAGAAAGCTTCCCTTGCTTCCTTATCTCCTCTAAAATAGTACCAGCAGAGAGCTTAGGAATTTGTGCCCTCCTTTCCTTGTGTTGATATATCGAAGCAAGAAGAACTTGATAAAATGGAGCTCCAACAGCCTCTATCCTTTAGGGCTGGTACAACCAACTTTTTTATAGCAGAAGGAAATCCTACAGCTCTCAGCCTAAGCCTGTCCAGCTCTCATTTTGTTAGGCAGGAGAGTTTGCCAGTGGAAGCTGCCAGCAGCTGCTTACCAGTCTAACTCTGTACTGTGCAGTGAGTCGTTCTCGGAGTTTGTTGTTACTGGACACCTTCACGGTTGAGTAGTTGCATTGAAAAACTGATGGTGCAGTTCAGACATAGGGATATTAAGTTGTGTTATATGACACAGGCATAAGGAGCGAGAGACTCAGCCTTTATAGTTTAAGTCTATAATGAAGAATTGGGGATGCAGAAGTATCTTTTGTGATATGGGTACTCAAAGTCACACTGTCCCTGCAGCCCCATGTTACAAGCTCTCATGTTTTTATCTCAGGACTTACAGTAGCATCTTGGTTCTTGATGTTGATCCAGCAGTTTTCTCCTTGTTCAGAGGGACCATCTTTTTTATCTGGCCAGAGCTGACACGTGAACCATTTTCTAACAGACTTCATAAGTAGACGTAAGCCTCTGGCAATCATTTAAAATTAAAAAAATACTAATAGAGAAAAAAAAAGCCACATTACCTTCTGGATAGGATCAAGTTTTAGATCTAAGACAAACATTTAGGTTAAGATGAAACTGAAGAAAACAAATATTTTCAAAGGAGGAATGAACAAGCTGGAAGATGGATACCCAAGGGGTTAAGGTGAACCCAAAGTTTGGGAGATTGAAGGATTAAAGGAGAAAATGTATGTGGTAATATACTTCAAGCGAGAAAGAAGGAAATGTGTGTAGAAAAAGGAAGACAAAAGACAGAAGACTATGGGATCATTAAAGGAAAATGAAAGGAGAAAAGAGAGAGAGTGGTAGGACTTAGTGGTATGACAGGTGAAAGAAACAGAATAATGGCTCTTCTGGTCTAGAGGAACTCAAGGTAAATTAACGAAGGTCATTTATGTGCTATTGGAAAGACTGTAGAAGATCATGAGTTCATATGTAAAATACTGTAAGAGGGATACTGTTAATACGATGAAATATTGTGGAAGTCAGAAAGCTGCTCAATGATTGGTAATAATTATATACAGATATGCATCACAATTAATTTCTAAGTACTACTTTGATTCTGCAGGCTTTTGAAATTGCTGTTTTATTCAGCTTTCTCTGTTAATCTTTGTATATTTCAGGTCACCGAATACACAAAACATTTAAAAGGAAAAGTAGTAATGGTGTTAAATTGATGTACTTGAAGCAATGACTTTTCTTGAGATGTCTGTTTGTACTTACTGTAATGGAATGGCTGACAGCTGGTTTCAGTTGCCATAGTGTAATTATGTAGAATAGACTTTTGCGATGACACTATGTCAATTAAGGAATCTCTCACATTCTAGACTACAAAGGACAAAATGACAGTACAAGATATTTCTTCCATTCTTTTTCATAAAAAGATAGTGACACTGTGTGAAATTACAGTCCTGTTATGATGACATAAGTCAAATGATGTGAAAGATTTCTGGATTGATTAAAAATCATCCACATTATTGTATAGAATATGTATGATTTGGTTAGCTGCTATGTTTTGTTCATTCTTGAAAGATATTTTGGTGGGGAGCTGACAGACTGGGGGCATTTCTTGTTATGTTTGAACTGGTGTGTGTCAATGTGAAAAATACTTATACAACAATGTACTTTAAATAGTGATTCTTCAGTACATGGACGTATTTTAATCCAGTAGAGTTTGAGTAAATTTTAAGGCCATTGCGAAGCATGAATGTGGATAGGTGGAGGTGGCATTTTCCCACATTCTTTTTTGTATGCCTCTTTTTTTTAAGCTTCACCCAGAAGAAAAGGAAATTACTTTTTTCTTTTTTTAATATATTCACTCTATGCCATAATACTGATGAAGTCAATGTTTTCGTTTTTATTACAAAAAGCACAATAATGCATATCTTTTTTTTTGAGAAAACTGCAGTATCAAAATACCCTGATGCATAAGTAATTTATAGAAAAAGCTCTTAAATTAAATGAAAGAAAAGATGCTATAAGCATTTCCTGATAGTAAATGCAGTTTCTTCTGGTCTCTCTGTATTGATCCTATGTGTTTTAATAGTTTTTTTTCCAACGAAAAACAGTCTCATTTGCATGCAAATTATATAATGTCTCCAAATGATACATGTGGAGATCCTCCTCTGCCTGGTTTCCACTGATTATTGATGTCTGTTTAAGGCTTGTTTTTGTTCCCTACTTTAGCAATGTAGTATTTATTGATATTTTGATGTAGGAAACCACAAAACATCCTATCCAGTTAGATTAATTTATTTCTATGGAAGTGCGCAGGAAAAAAACATTCTATGAACAAAGGCATGAGCAGACATTTATCTCATTTAAGAATTCGGAAACATTCTAGTTTCATTCTAGTTTTAGGCTTGCTTCCTCTGTGATGTTTGTAAGAAGCTAGCCAACTGAGTCATTATCTCAGAAGCTAAGAAAACACTCCAAACTATTAAGGTAGTTTGCATCATTCATATGCTGGAGTAACTTACTGATTTTACTCAAGTCTGCCTGCCTTTAACTCTGCTCTCATGTACTGCATGTGGTGTGTAGTTACCAGCTTGCTGTGTTTGTGCCTCGCATCTGCTTTGTGTGCAGCCTAGCTAACACCCTGTTTTTCTGAAATTAAAATGATCAATAATGAATTGAGTATTCTGCCTTAAATGTCACTAGTAATTGTAATGATCACTAATATGTATTTTCAATTCGGGAAAAAATATGAGTCCAAAGTGTTCATAAACTAAGCATTAAAGTTATTGCACATATACTGGAAATACTCATTTTTACTGTGGTAAATGATGGTTTGCAGTGGTATTACACAGTCTATATAACACCATTTAGTCTAACTTTCTGGAATTTAATTTATTTTCCTCAGTTTTTTCGAAGTATTGCAAAATGTTTTTTTAAATAAAGTTTGGTACATCGGATAATAAATCAGCACAGTTGAAAGCAGAATAAATAAATAGAATGAAAGGACAAAAGTGAAGTGACTTAGAACTCCTGAAGTCCTGCCCATGCCTTATGCCTGTGCTGAGCATTATAAAGGCTGCAGACAGGCTTGCTCTCAAACCTCTGTATACAATCATAATGGCAGCATGAGGCCGTATTCTGTCACTGGCAGTGAACAATATCAGTGGGAACATTGGTTACACTGCTGGTTTGGAAGGTGGAAGCTAGAACAGGGCATGAAATAAGATGGTTACGGAGCTACAGCACTTCTACATATGTAAGTTCAGTAATGGTAAAATTGATATGGTGGCTTTTTCATTGGCAGATGTGGAAACTAAGCACTTAACCTGTACCTCCTCTTCATCTTTAGAGGTGTCCCCGTTTGCACAGCTTGTGAAGTAGTACAGAAGACTTGCCCTGCTGTCAGTGTTGCCCTTCCCCTAAAAGATAAGTGGAATGCTTTGAACTTCAGTTGTGACAGCCTTTTAATTAATTTATCATTAAAACTTTTCAGATGTAAGACTAGAAGAGAGATACTCTTTGATACACTTACCTGATATCTTAATATTGCTGATGTTACAAAGCTGGGAGGAGTGGCTGACATGCCAGAAGGCTATGCTGTCATTCAGTGAGATCTGGATAGGCAGGAGAATTTGGTGGAGAGGAAGCTGATGAGGTTCAACAAGGGCAGATGTAGAGTCCTACACCTGGAGAAGATAATCACATACATCAGTACAGGTTAGGGGGCTGACCTGCTGGAGATGAGCTCTGCAGAGCTCTGGGTGTTCTGGTGGGCAACAGGTCAGCTGTGAGCCAGCAGCGTGCCCCTATAGCCAATTACCCTCCAGGGTATCCTGGAGTGCATTAAAAAGAGCCATGGTCAGCAGGTTGAGGGAGGTGATTCTCCCTCTCTACTCTGCCCTGAGTGGGCCCCATCTGGAGTACTGTGTCCAATTCTGGGCTCCCCAGTTCAGTAAAGACAGGGAACTTTTAGAGAGTCCATCAGAGGACTACAAAGACGATTAAGGTACTGGAGCCCTTATGGGGAAAGGCTGAGCCCTGGGACTGTTCTGGTTGGAGGAGACAAGACTGTGAGGGAATCTTATCAATGCTTGTAAATATCTAAAGGGTGGAAGTCAAGTGGGTAAGGCTAGGCTCTTTTAGGTGGTGCCCAGCGACAGGACAAGTAGCAAACTGGAGCACAGTAAGTTCCATATAAACACGAAGAGAAATTTCTTTACGTTGACAGTTACAGAGCGCTGGAACAAGCTTACCAGAGAGGTTGTGGAATCTCTATTGGAGATATTCAGAAACCTCCTGTGTGCTTTCCTGTGCAAACTGCTCTAAGGACCCTGCTTTAGCGGGAGGGTTGGACTAGATGATTACCAAAGGTTCCTTCCAACCCCTGTGATTGGGTGATTGTTATATTTAGTGTGATAAAATGTACTATATGTTTTTAAGTACTCTCTTGAAGGGGTGAGGGTTCCTAAACCTCAGTTGTTCAGGCAATCCTGAACACTAGTAGTGGTAGCATCAGTAGCTCAAGATCATGGCAGCAGCTCTTCATAATTCCCAAAATTAGAGCATTGCCTTATTATATTCCACCATGCTTCCTCCTGATTAGGAGTCCAGGAGCAGTTGGCCTAAGTCCCATTAGGACTTTGAGTCCAGCCTACTTACTGAACTTACATGATGTCCTGAGGCAGGTTTCTCTAGGTGTTCCCTTAGTAAGCCATGATCTCAGTCCTATATCCACAATGAACCTGGTACTCTCTATCTGGTCTGTGAAATTTAACTTAAACTTCAGTTTGAATTTGCAGAGCAAGTAAAATGTGCCAGCTGTGTTGGCACTGCCTGTAGTGGCACAGATCAAGTGTGAGAGCCTTATATACTTAACAGATATATATTAAAATTAATTTTAAATAGGAATAATTTAACAGATTTACTTTTTAGGTATAAGAACTAGGTTTGTATATTGATTTTAATTAAAGCCTAAAAATTTAGAAAATTGGTAATGAAGTTACTTAAATAAAAATGTACGTTATAATAATTATTTTCCTTGGATCAGAAAATAAAAATAATAATCCTTAACAATAAAGAAAGGAAAAATATAATCTTCATATGTCAGGAGACGTCAAACTTAAAAATTCTTTGAAAACTATTTCTTCTTTGAGTTGGTAAGGAAAATCCTCGGTATTTTGTGATTTTTCCCTTTGGAGTGGAAAAGGAATGACTAGATGTAATTGCTTGAGGAATCTATTGCCATCTGAGATGCTCTGTGGTGTCTAGGCTGGCCTCTGAGTGCTGCTTCAGAAAGACATAGGTCTCCTACATTGACTGTCGCCTCTGTTGTCTGCATGGCTGTGTCAGAGATATGTCCAGTATAACTAGACTTCTGTGTTTTGGTTTACGAATTGAGCTTACAATGTCTTTTCTGGTTGTTTTTAGCAACTCTTGCAGTCTCTGTATCAGAACAAGTAACATCTATCTGGCGGAGCAAAAGGTTTTGCTGATATCTGGAATGTATGTTTATCTAATGCTTCTTTATGTTGGAATAAATGAGAACTGGGCATGGTAATGCCCACAGGTATTGCAGGCAGAATGATTGAAAGAAATCCTCCCAGAACAGTCTCGTGAAGGGTTTGCTTGTTTAGCTAGGACTAGAATTTCAATGGATTTTAATAGTGTCTGAGAAAATCCTATGAAAATACAACTGGGTAGCTGTTTTGTGTTTCCGGGTGATGGACAGGCTCTCATGCTGTGCATCTGTAAGCAAAAGTTCCAATTCTGTCTATATTTTTTTAAAATTGACATTCTTCTGGGAATTCCTAGCAGTGTCTTTAGCATCTGATTTAACTTCAAAAATTTTACGTTCAGTCTTCCAATATGCCTTTTGATGAATTTGAGCTTCCTGTTACCTGAAGTCCTGTTGCCCGTTGTTTGTTATACTGTCAGATCTTGATACTTCTCTTTTTATTCATAACTGGATTCTTGCTCACTGTGGTATGGTATTCACTTTTATTAAATGCTTCTGAGTACATTAGCTTGCGTGACACACAATAAGACTGAGACATTGGATAGGGTCCTTTGTGACTGAGTCCTTCATGTCTTTTGAATTCTACACCTGGATTGTTCTGTATCATCTGCCCTGGGACATAGTGATAAAGAGATTTGTTATGGGAACAGTTTCATGATGGTGATGATTACTGAAGATTGGAATAAGGAAGAAGTGCATGGAACAAGAATACATGCTGTTCTTTCATCCCTCATGTATTACTGGCTTGGAAATAGCTGAAACAAGATCCCTGCATTAATTTCTCAACTAATAAACTTTTGTGGAACCTCAGCTGTGTGCTAATTCTATGAAATACTGTGTTGCAGTCTTCTGAGCTGCAGCAGCCTTTAAAAGAAACTCCAGTATTAATAATTCTTTTATGGGCTTTCCTTGGTGAGTCTTTTAGAGGGAGGTGAGAGAAGTGGTAAAATAAAGACAAAAACAGAGCCTACAATTAAATAAACTTTTGTATTTACCATACAGAAGAATGGTAATACCATACAGAAGAAAAGATGATGTTAAATGTTTGCTTTAATTACACCTTAATTTCAATGATATAAATGTAATATAAATACAGAACACTCATTAGTAGTTCTCTCCCTCTAAATAAGTTCAGTTCAGTCCTGAAGTTTTGTCTCATGCTCCCTTTTAGGAGAATTATCCAGTGTAAAAAAAAAAAAAAAAAAGTTTTCTGACTACATTAGACACAATAAGGTTGTGAATATTCATTATTTTTTATTATGGGAACAAAACAGTTTTCATATACATCAGGAAACCATTCCTTTTCTGAAGCTGTACACTGAATACTGAGTATGTGTTAAATTGTAAATTTTACATGGATTCTTTAATCAATCCCCTGTTTTGCTGCTTAGGGAAATGGAAAAATAAGTGTTTGCTCTTACATGCCTGTGAGTGAGGAAAAAGAGTTCAGACAATTCAGTAGCTCAAATCTGCAGGCAATTACATAGGAATCACAGGCTTGGGACAATTGATGCTACTGATCCGGTGTGATGTAGAGGCATATCTGCAGAGATAGTGTGCACAGATGTGTAGAATAAACCTTTCATTCCCTGTGTCATAAAGAACTGATAGTCTAACTAGCACTGTCTGGTCAAACCATCAACAAAGGTTACAACTCAGCTGCTGCCTAATTAACCTAGAAATGGTGAAAGTACTTACAAGTACATACTGCAGGTGCAGTAGTCTTCTAACACAGATTTGTTAATCCGACAACTACCTAAGTCTGAAGATGGTTATGATAATTGTGCAAGCTATAAAGAAAAGTGTTTTCTTTGCATAATCAACTATTCTGTTGACCTTTTTTTGTAGTACCTTTGAAATTCTATATAACATGGTGCATTTAAATAATGTCAGCATTATTTATTATGTAGCATTCTACTGGCCAGTTGAAACATATTTTGTATTTCTTATTGATTTTTCTTTTCCATGATATACGACTCTTCTTTTTCTTTCTTTTCTCCAGAACTATTATGGAGCTGCCAAAATGATTTTTTCTGACAATCCACTTGGTCTGACATGTGGAATGGTGTGTCCCACATCAGACCTTTGTGTTGGTGGCTGCAATTTGTATGCTACTGAGGAGGGACCAATTAATATTGGTGGATTGCAGCAGTTTGCTACTGAGGTAGGTGGGACTTGCAAATGCCTTGAAATGCTTTGTATCTACCAAATAATATTGTCTAAATGGATGCCTTTGTTAATTATTAAAAAAAAAAAGAAGTTGTATTAATGAAATAAAGACGTAGGAAGTTAAAATAATTATCCTTTATCTAACAGCACATTCAGAAACTTAAAACTGCTTTTTTTTAATGGAACACTTTACGGGAACATAAGGAACATCAGCTATGAACAAGAAACACTAGAAGTTAATTTATTTTAAATGGAAGATTTATATAAACCAGGTTAAAACGTGGATCTTACTGAAGCAGGCTGCAAAGGGAAAAAGACCAAGTGTAGCTGCATGCTGAGTATTTGCAGCACTCTTCTGGGCATATGGTAGTTCCTACAACAGAATTTAACTTCTCTGACTGTAATAAACCCTTCTCTGTGAAGCCTCACACTCTGCAAGAATGCTAGGTCTGGTGGTAAAGGGAGAACTGCTCCCCCATTACAAATTGATAGATATTATTTACTAACCAGAAATATCTGGCTTTCTCATCTCCTTGATTAAAACTTTCATTTTGTTTTAATGTTGCTTATGGATATGTTGCTTTGACATCTTTCCTTTTTGAAAGGTTTTTATTATTATTATTTATGTACAAAGCTTTGCTGTATATAACTTAATGCATGCTTTTGAAAAGTCAACAAAAAAAGGAGGAATCAATTTAAATTTTACCCCAAAATTGCTGTTTTCAAATATAAGTAAGGGTGAGGATCAATAGTAAAAAGAGATATCCATGCCCAAGTATTGGCTTCATTTACTTCTTAGAAAGGGGCATGTTTTTAGTAATTTCAGGTGTTGCTAGTAGTACAGACAAAACAGTGTCATTTTTTTTCTCCTTAACATATATATGCAATTTAATATGGTACATACTGACAAATGTATGGCTGCTCCTGAAACTGTTCTCTTGTCATTTCCTTCTCCCCCAAATGCAGGATTAGTGTGCATTTGTATTTTCTTTTGGGCAAAGGAAAACTTTCAGATGATTTAGACATTCTACTGATCTGTTTTGCCAATGACCGTGTAAATAAACAAATTCAAGTTGGCCTGAAATAGATGTCTGAGTTCATCTGCTTAGATATATATAGATGCACGCATGTATATACGTATATTTACATTTACTAACTCATAAATATATGTATGGAGACTTTCAAGGCTAGGCTGGACCAGGCTCTGAGCAACCTGATCTAGCTGTGCGTGTCCCTGTTCATTGCAGGGGAGTTGGGCTAGATGACCTTCAAGGGTCCCTTCCAGTTCTAATGATTCTATGATTCTACAATTTTAGCCACAGAAGGTCATTACTTGCCACTTAATGATAAGATGTCTTTTCAAGGGTTTTTGCTAGGAGCATATGCGTGTCATTTATGCCTCTGTACAGATTTTAGTGCTTGAGATTTACATGAAGAAGGTGGAGGCTACATCTTGTTTGTTAACTTCTTTTGAAGGCATGGAGAAGTTGTATCAAATTGATGTCCTCAGCCGGTACCTTTTCTGATCTGCCTGAAGTATCTTTGTGTAAAATTTCTCATTTGATCTCCATGCAAGTGAGGAAGTGTACATAATTGGCTATGTAAAAAAAAAAAAAAAAACACATACGCATGTATTAAAATTGCATATTTTATACAATCCCTAACTAATGATCATGCCCCTTTTCTGTATCTTGAGCCATTTGACTGGTCATATTTACAAACATATGACAAAATGCCAGTCACCTTTACAAAGACTGAGAAAATGTCTTTGTAGGACAGACCAAAATAGAAATGTAAATCAATCTGGAAGAAACAGATGATATGTCTGTAAGAACAGTTTTTTATTCTGCTGTCATTTGTAGACTTCACACCCTCTTTTCAATGGCTGTGGGTTGTGATTCATCGAGCAAATATTGCTACCTGCTGAAGGTTTCTTTATCTATTTGTATTTCTTTCTTCTTGCCAGGAGATTGTAAAGCTTCTGAAGCACCTGTTAAACTTTTCTGTTAGCTGCTGCTGAACCTTCTGTAGCCTCTGTTACTTAAGTACTTATCTACTTAAATGTGCATGGGATTTGAACATACAAAAGTAAGAATCAGTATAGTTTGAATCAAAGTTCTTATTTGCAGGAATGAATCTGTAGACATTGAACTGTATTTTTCTACCTATGTATTGAATATTTCAGTTTTTTCAGTTAAGAGATTATTTTATCAGTGCTTCTAATGGCTTTTATTCCATATACATAAAAACTTAGCATTTTTTTGAAAGGCAGAAAACTTATAAAGAAAAAAAATTAAACATTTGTCAAGTAGATGATAAATATAATAGTGAAATATTACTGTTTAGGAACCAAATGCAAGTAATATCTGGTAAAACTTGATTTGTGTCCCCTATTAGGCCTAATGCTATGATTAATAGAGAGGAATTATGGCTTGATAGATAATGCTAAATATCTACCATTTTTCTTCAAGAATCTTTAGAAATCTATTAAGAAAGCTCAGCTCTAGCACAATGATTGATATGAAATGGCAGGAAGGATGAATAGCTCAGAATGCCTTTCCTCATGATGTTCCAAGTTTGTTTAAATGATATATCAGTGTCAACAGTTCTAACAAAATAAAATTGGTGTACAGTTTTACTTAGCTCTCTAACACAAATAACATTTTAGTAAATTTTACCTTACCATTTTTGTACTGTCGTACATAGTGCACTGAGTTAGAAATAATAGGCAATCACTTTAGTAGTTAAGTATTTTTTTTAGTTTTCATTCAGTTCATTTTTACATTGAACATATGTGTAATTGAAGGAAATCCAATAGTATGAGGCTTCCATGAAGCAATTATTATTAAAATACAGATTTAAATACTGAAGAAAATCATACTTGTAACCACTAATACAGAAATACCTCTCAGATAAGGTGAATGAAGCATGTTCAGTGCTTTACCTATATGAGTAACTTAGCAAATTGTGTGATTTAAGTATGCAACATGTGGTACTGTTAATGAGAGCTGCATGATAATTCTCATGCACTGTGTAATGGTTTGTCCCACAGGGACTTATTTACTGAAAACTCTATTGTGCATAAAGCCAATTCTAGTTTTGTTTTATTTTTTTCCTTGGAATTAGTCTGAGGATCTTACACTAGCCGCATTACAAGAGAGAGCTATAATAAGAAGGCACAACTGCTAGCTAAGATAAAAGATAAAGTTGCAGTAAAGCAGGAATGTAGGTTTAAAATGGAAAATATATGGGTATGACGTATGCCCCTTTGTGCTTCTGAACAATGACTGATCATCTGTTCATACTGCAGATAAAACTCCCTAATTGTTAAATATTTGTCTTGCATATGGTAGAACAAAAAACATGGCACCTTACACCTTGTGCATTTTCCTTCTACCCTTCTGTATAGCTTTGTAACTATGTTAACCTCATTTTCAAAATAAATTATAATCCAGTCTGAAAAAATGTGGATTTTGACAATTAAATGTTCAAATGGGAACAAAAATACTAAAGGAAATGTCCTTTATATGTGTGATGTAGAATGTGTATACTGGGATGCAGTTACCACGGTAACTGTTGCATCTAGAGAATAACATGGAGTAAAAGCTCACTATTATAAATGATGAGTGTCAAGCGCAGGTTACACCTGCTGCTGCACAGGTCAAAATTATATTAATGTCTTTATCTGTCTCCTTTGCCCGAGTACTTTAGAATCAGGAAACATCTCTGTTTTTGGAACACAAGTTCAGAGAAAATATACTGGGATTGCAGTGACAATACATGTGGGCATGAGCTATATGACTGTCAGTCCCACAAAATAAACTGAAATTACTGGTTACTGGAACACAAGTTTGTAAGGCTGTTGAAGAAAAGGAGACATGGTCTATTGCATTCTGCTGTATTATTACTAAGAAGCTCTCAACATTTTGATTTTCTGAAGGTATTACTGAATCTAAAGGGTCTCGCATGTTTCTGGTTAATCATTCTGAAATGAGCAGAACAATCTAAATAGAAAATGTATTATTTTAATCTCTGCATACTCAATTTAAATACTAGATCATTTAGCACTGTGAGACTCATACCAGCTACAGTTCTGGTGATCTGTTCCCTTTTGGAGATGTATTTTGGCTGTTGTTACAGCAGAAAGCAATTGGAGAGGGAAATCTGATGTTCTTTTTCTCCTGTTGTGTTTACCCTTGGGGCACCTCAGCAGGGCGGTCGGCTTGGAGGGCTGTGCTGAGGACCTCTCCTTCCCTCACCCGCTGCAGCTGAGGAGGCAGCGGCTGCCCAGAGGAAAGGCCCTGACAGGGTGCACTGTACCCGCGGGATCAGGGTCACTCTTAGTTGCACATTGACACCTTTGATCAGTCTTTTAATGTACATTGACACCTTTGATCAGTCTTTTAATGTAAGTGAGAGGAGGTAGCGGTTCTCCTGGAGCCCCAGCTGGCTCTGGGCTGCTGCCATGCTACATCTGGGATGCTGTGGCCCCTGATGTGGCCACAGGCCCCTCAGCACCACCTGCAGAGGTGGGCACGCTGCCCCGGCTGAGGAGAACTGCTCTGTAGAGCTGAGGCAGCAGGACAGACAGAAAGACAGCTCTATTTCCTGGCATTAGATTCTACTGTAGCACATCTTTAAGTTATTTCCTATTGTAAGTCAGATTGTAATCTATTATTATTTTGATGGAGTGTGTATGATAGTTCAGGGATGAATCTGAGGTGTTCTGACTTCCTAGACCCAGCATGGAAGACTTGCTGATGTTTGGGCAAGTTATATAAACTTTTCTACAGCATGCTATTAATTTGTTTTGTTTGTGTGAAAGAACTGGAAGGAAAGGCAGATACAGGGTTGATGTCTGGGTCTTCCTGCTGGAAGGCTGAGCTTTAAAATTCACTATATAGTCTCATTTTTGAGTGATTTGATTGCAAAGAAATATTAAAAAAAAAACAAAACAAAACAAAACAAAACGAAAAAGCTTTATCCAAACAAAAATGGAATCACATTTTTGTGAGGAGGTTGGACAAGCAATACTGACTATAGGATAAAAAAAAAAAAATTGGAGAGGGCACTTGCTTGTAATGTGGTATTGAACACTTACTAGCAAGACAGTTATCTCTGCACACCAAAGTACTGTACTGAAGAATTCAGTGATATTTAATTAGATGAATTACAGTGTAGTGAAACTTCACCATGAGGTGAGTAAAAATCTTTTGAAATGCACTGAAGCAGTTTGCTATTTTCACACAGTTACTCTGCCAGCCTTAATATGTAAAACTGCCACTGAATTCCAGATGGCAAGATATCGCTACACAAGCTGGCTCTGCTGCATAAAGGCAGTTTCAACCTATTTGCAAATAGGCAGAATAG
This sequence comes from Pavo muticus, assembly GCA_016647715.1. Lineage (NCBI taxonomy): Eukaryota > Metazoa > Chordata > Aves > Galliformes > Phasianidae > Pavo > Pavo muticus. The sequence continues at coordinate 441,216 of JACDJE010000527.1, forward strand.
TTGACTATTCGTCCTGAACTACTAACATCTCCTGCATGAGTGCTTGGTTCTGAAGCCTAACACTGTAGTACAGTACTGCTGGGCCTTAGTATAACATTTAGTTGATAGGTATGACTATTCAATAATAAATATAAAAATAATGTTATCACCAAAGCAAATTCAGTACTAAATTTATTAAGTATGTGCATATTCATAGTATTCAATGTAGACATCAAATATGCAAGTTATACAATTTGCATCACTGAGTAGCCTTCTAAAACAACTGCATGAGACTTTAATGGAAATTTGGTGTAATTCATGCCTTTTCTATGTGAAAGTAACAAAGCAGACATTTTTAAATATCCTATTGCATTTTTGTTATCACTGTCTAGTTTTGCAGTACAGTATAAGCTTTTCAGCCTGTAAATTCCATTAATAACTACATTAAACCTTTCTATATTGTATGAATTGTCAGGTTTAAATGATTCTTTTTTAAAAACAATGATCTGTCTCTTGCTTCTTGCAGTTTGTTATAATGCTATGTCGGTTTACTAATACTGGTGGAATTTGACATAGAAATTTTAGGGGGGGGGGGAGAAACTAATGATTGGTTTACCTAGCATGAGTGCTCAAGTGCGCATGAAGAAAATGAATATTGATTCAAAACATAAATGAAAAATTCTATTCATGAGAGGGATCGTCAAAGTTTAACTTGAAAAACTTGCTTCTTCCATTCTAAGGGTAGTGGAAAAAAAACCTAGGTAATCTTAATGAATATCATATTTAAGCTATTTAATAAGACAAATAAAAATGTATATATTTTAAAGTGCTAGTTAGTGCTTTTATAATGCAGTCCCGCATTTGAAGTAGGTGGGAAAAAGTCTGGTAGTATCCAAGGGCAGCCTTGAATTTTTTGTGATAGGACTCAAAATCCTAAAGCAATGAACTCTTGTATCCTTTTGGTATAATACTGTGCGTCTGCTACAAAGATACATTCTTTGGGATCTGTGTACTTTCACTAATATCTAAAATAAAATGAACACATAACTCTACTCTTCCATGCTCCTGATCTTTAGTTGCCTAGAAGGGCCATGAGTCTTTTTTGTACTTTTTACAAGTTATACAAGGTAGAGACTCAATTCCTTCCCTGCTGATGTGTGTACATGCAGAGGACAGTGAAATCTTGCCAGAATACCTCTTCCTTATCCTCTTACATTTATGACTGTATAAAGAACTGATTTAGAACAAATTTGAAATAAAATGTGGTGTTGCAGTAAGAATTTTGTGTTGAGAGAAGTGGTCAGAGACTGTTCCCAAGTACTTTTAGCAGTTAAGGTAGAATGGCGGAGATCATCTCCATTTAACAGTTGAAGAATTGAGGCATAGAGGGAGCAGCCTAAATTTCAGGTATGCCTACAACCATTGGACGCTCCATTATAAAGAGGTTTGATATCTAAATTAGAGGGTCAATCAATCTGAAATGTCAGAATTATGTAAGAGGACTAATCTACAGTAGGGGTTAACTGAAAATACAATGCTGAAGACAAGAGGCATTTTCTAATGAAAGTTCAGTCGCCCAGTGATGTGTTGGTTGCCTATCAACTCTCAAACCGTAAGTAATTTTGCAGAATCACAGAGAATGCATCTGGAAGAAGCAGAGCCCCTTCACTAGCAGTGCAATCCTTTGAATTATTCAAAAAACATTCTCTTAGTAGTCTGAACCTCTTTTGGAAGGAAATTTTTGATATTCTAGATGTTCTTTGCCATCTGGCTGACTTTGTGTTACTATTCTGTTGTTGCTGTCAGACTTGTACCATCTTCTCTTTAAAGTTTAAGGTAGCGAAAGAACCAACTTCAGACTGTTTTAAGGAAAAAAGAACCATAGAAGTACAAAACTCTAACTATAGCATTCTTCAGAAGTGCACACATTGTCAGATGAGAATCTTGATAATGTTTTATGAAGCATTCTGAAATAGTATGCCAAAGCTATGTGACAGTACTAGCGGAAACTTCCTACACGTTATTCAAAATTTTGAGGGAATATAAACTATGTATGTAACCTGTTGAATGTATTGCTTTTCAGGTGTTCAAAGCCATGAACATTCCTCAGATCAGAAACCCTTCCTTACCTTCTCCAGAAGATATGCCTGAAGCTTACCATGTGAAGATAGCGCTTCTTGGTGCAGGGCCTGCAAGTTTAAGTTGTGCTTCCTTTTTGGCTCGATTGGGCTATTCAAACATCACCATATTTGAAAAGCAGGAGTATGTTGGTGGCTTAAGGTAAAAAACAAACAAACAAACAAAAAAAACCACATTGAAAACAAGTACTTGTAGCTCTACCTAGTGAAATAATTAGTAGTTGTTTAAAATGCAAATGAGTTAAATCAACCCCCTGCAATTCTCAACCTTCAACAAATTGTAAAGAACACAAAGGAAGGCACCTTTGCATTTTGCCTACATGGTAAGCACTTGGCCAATATTTGCATGATTTGGATTCAGTATCATATTCTCTGTACTAGAAGATGAATTTTTACCACTTTAACAATGGTTGAAGTCATATCTTACAAGCTTGTTGGAACTGCCAAATAAAAGAGAAAGTATTTAGGAAGCCACTGAGAAACCAATTCAAAATCAAAATTAAATTTTATACCTTGAGGATGGAGCCACTTGTTATTTTGTAAACACATTAAAAGTAGCAAAGAGAAAATAGGGTGATGAGCTCACATTTCTCTCATTGCAGCATTACTGAAATCAATAGAGTTGACACTGTTAATGAATTTGATCCATAATGTCATAATGTCAAATACTTATTCAGAGCTCTGGAAGATAGAGAATCAATGCTGGAAAAGTTGAACTGATTACTTGCTTTTTTCACAGTGAGGTTCTAAAGTATGCTATGTAATTATCAAGGCTTTAATGCATGGGCATTTAACTATGTGAAGCTCTTTCACTTGAACTAGTTGACGTAAAAGGATTTCATATTTAGTACATGAAGTAACTTTTCACCTGTTTGGTAGCAAATAATATTTTCATAAATACTGGATTTAAAATCAGTTTTGTTGCTGAAAAGGGGTCGTGAATAACGACCTCTTTTTAAAAATGAAACTTGATGACAAGTTAGACTTATGCTGGACTCAATAATAGAATGCAGTACTTTCTGCAATTCCCTGCTGCTTTCATATTTGAAGCAATGTTATCTTAATTTTCATCTGTTCTTTGTTTTAATTTGAGTTTAAAATCGATCTTAATTTTTTGTTCTATTGAAAAAAGCCTAAAAGCACACAAAAATTGGTGTAAGTGTCTTTATGGTCAAGCAGTGCATTTTGCTTTATCTTACTTTTAAGAACATGTAGCAGTCACAATCAAATTTTACTTCCATTCATTGCAGAAAGTTTCACAACTAGGTTAAGGGCATCAGTTTTTCTCATCCTGATTTTAATATTGGAACAGAAAGGAGACTGGCCTGTGGCAGCAATCATCCATTGCTGGAGTTGTATATCTTTGCAGTACATCTTTTAAGAAGCTTAGGTTAATGATGGGTGTATTTTCAAGGCTTTGTAAATTGCAAATTGCCAGCAAGACCAAATTAATTTTGTATTTGGAATCAGCTTATTAGGGAAGGGCAGTGCTTGGTCATTTTAAAATTTGTTCTGCCATTTTGAGTGTTTTTAACTAGGAAGTGCCTTCATGTATGGGTGTGTTAGATTATAGCTTTAGTAATATTTAAATAAAGGAAAGTTGTTTAGTGATTTCAGTTTCAGTATTGTCATATCTAAGCCTAACACAACTCTGTAGTTGTTTGGACATGTCAGTTTTTCACATTCATAGGCAGATTTTCTTACATTTCATCACTTTGTGTAAAGTTTGTTTTAGAGAAGACATGAGCAGATCATACTCTTGCTTAGAGACGGTGAACAAACTTCACTACTCCTCCTAGTTAGGCCACTCGCTTGTAACATATGAGAATGTTTCTTTTGTTAGCTTGAAGGATGTCCTTTAGGCAAAAGTAACGTGATCTGTGAGAAATACCAAGTACCTGTCCTAGTTCCTCTAACTTAGATGAAATTGCAGAAGAGATGAATTCATGGGACTATGTTCCCATCCAAGGTTGTTGTTCTTCACCCTCCTGTATCTTTGCTTTTTTCTTCTATCTCTGCCTTTTCACTGCAGAGATTGTCTTTGTCTGCTGAAAGAGAATGTGTGTCAGTGTAAGGTTAACAGGTTGTAAGGTTAACAGGTTGTAAGGTTAACAGGTTGTAAGGTTAACAGGCTGTAAAGTTAACAGGTATATAGAGAAGTCAGGCTAGTAAGAATAGTCAAACAAAGGAAAGGTGCTCACCGGTGTTGTAGGCTCGCAAGACTCCAGAAGGAGC